>JACSYO010002062.1:3600000-4080000 GCA_016806645.1 Ophiodon elongatus | reverse complement strand
GGCAATGCATTCCAAGAATTTTCTCCAATCAAGTATCATTTACGTCATTTGGAGTGATGCACAATGTACTCCCATCCCTCTAATCCTCCTTCAGAACGTGTTAGCTGGTGCGATATTCGGGCCCTGGGAGGGCCTGGTGTTGGCCTGCCTGCTCACCACCTTCGGCTCCACCTTCTGCTACCTGCTCTCCTCCGTGTTTGGAAAGCAGCACGTGGTGCAGCTCTTCCCGGAGAAGGTGGCGCTGCTGCAAAAGAAGGTAGACGACGCCGTCCGGCCGCTAACAAGAGTCACGACAGCGGCGATGCTAACGCAGGCTAGCTAACGCAAGCTAGCTAACGTTTGCATGTTTTCCTGTGGGCACGTGAATGTTTGCGCCAATATTTCATGAAATGTGGAAGTGAATCCAAGTGTTTCATAAACATTATGGAGGATAAATAATTTTTTGAGCTCAGGGATTTGAAACGCAAACCTTTTTTTTAAGTTTATTTTCTCTTTCATTCGCTTACCTCTCAACCTCTGCAACTTGCTAATATGAATTTATAATTTTTTAAATAAAATCTCCCACAAGTTTTTATACCAGTGGGAAAAAAAATGTCCTCTTCGGTTTAGTATAAAAATACATTTGTGGTTGTGCATTTGAGGGTTTATGATACGTAAAAATGTATTGATTGCTAAAATAAAATGTATGAATGTTTTTTGTTTTTACTTGTCGGTTCCTCCTATTGACGCTCTGTTCCTGCTTTCGTCCCATTTCCTCTCACCATCTCCTCTTCCTTCCCTCCCTCTCTCTTTCCTCCGTCAGGTGGAGGAAAACCGCAGCAGCCTGTTCTTCTTCCTCCTCTTCCTCCGTTTCTTCCCCATGACTCCTAACTGGTTCCTTAACATCACCTGTCCCGTTCTCAACATCCCCATGCCCATTTTCTTCTTCTCTGTGCTCATAGGTGAGACTCCAAACACACACACACACACACACACACACACACACACACACACACAAACAAACAAACAAACAAACAAACAAACAAACAAACAAACAAACAAACAAACAAACAAACAAACAAACAAACAAACTCCAAACACTGATGACTTAGCTGCTGCTTTTTCCTCCACCAGGTTTGATCCCCTACAACTTCATCTGCGTCCGCACGGGCTCCATCCTCTCCGAGATCTCCTCCCTGGATGATGTCTTCTCCTGGGGGACGCTGGCCCAGCTCCTGGCCATCGCCCTCATGGCTCTCCTCCCCGGGGCGCTGATCAAACAGTACAGCAAAGCTCACCTTAAGGTGGACGGCATGGACGGTAACGGACCCAGCCAGGCTGACGTCAAGGTCAAGCAGGACCGGAAGAGACGGTGATTCTGGGCGCGGTTCGGGATTCCCAAACAAACTCGCGTGTCAGAGGAATTGAAATGGAGAAAACTCTCTCCACCGGTTGGCATGTGACCTTTTGTCCACTTGGGCCTCGTGATTCCTGTGAGGTCACACCAAATGGCCCGTCACACTTCTAGTATGAGCTTTTCTGAAAGTTTGGGAATGTCCTTAGGTCATGTTGCACCAGGCTTTAAGGCTACATGGTGATACATGGAGTTAACGTTTTAGGGAAATCATCTAAAATTCCTTTTAGATTTACAATGAAATAAGTTAATTTGAGAGTGCCCTGTAGAGAATACTGTGATGATCGATGTTACAGCAGATCCAATGCACTCACTCCAATCGTCTTAAAAATGGTCTTTTAATGATTTTACACTGAGGAATGACCCCGAAACCTGACAATTTTGATTCTTTTTGGAATTTCTTCAGACTACATCTTCAATTTCGATCGATCGTTGAGATACTGAGGACCGTTGGCTGCCGTCATTCTGTCGGTTTCCATCCAGTAAACGCTTCCCATCATGCAATGCCTCGTTTTAATCGTCTGCTGTGCTTCACGTTGTTGCTCTGCATTTCTGTCTCCGCCCACCGGGACTGCAGTTGTAAATTCGGACCTTCTGTCCAGTGCCAAGTCATCACTCGAGCTTGAGAGCGATTTTCTCTGTGTAAAAATAAAAAAAGAGGGTTGAGATGCACAGGACACTCCACGGAGTATGGAGATCAGACATTTAACCAGCTGGACAATAACGTCTCTTCTTCTCACGCATGTTTACTCAGTTTGAAGCCGTTACGGTTCCAGGACGTTTTAGCACTGTAACAATCTAACGTTACCTCCCCGTGGGTTTCTCAGGGTTTTTATTTATCAGTTTTGTACAGGCTGGCCTGGCCGTGCACTCTCCTGCCATGCCTCCGAGCTCCCTGCTCTCCTTCTCCATCTGCTCCTCCGTCGCTACTAGTGTTTTTATCGGAGAGAGACACAATCAAAGACTGCTTACAGGTGATGCTGATTACTCCTCTTCCCGGCACCGTTCTCTGAACCACTCCCCCACTCTGTCCCCTCTGCAGCTGAGCCCAACCACGCCCCGCCACCACATACCCCCACCGCCCGACTTAGGCCGGGGAGCCACCCTCTCAAACACCAACTAGCACTGCTAGTTTGCACAGCACTGGATTTTGTGTTCAGGTAACCTGTAGGGTCGCGACCACACCGCCACGCCTGGAGGAGTCTCAATGTGGTGCACTATGAGGTTTGTGCATCCTAGCAGGAGGCAGAACACGTCAGCAAACTGCTCTTGCAACTGGGCAACGTCTGTTCTCTGGCTCCCGGAGAGATGGGCTTCACAAAGGAGCGAGGTCGGAGTGGTAGATTTTAGAACCTCAGGCACCAGCTCCTCTCTTTCAGATACCGTGGACACCAGAGAAACAGACTCCTCCTCTCGCCATGCTTTTAGGAGGTTGAGGTGGTAGATCTGTGTAGCTCTGTCGCTGTTAGAATGCACCACCTTATAGTCAAAACCCCCCACTCGCTGTGTGACCACAAAGGGCCCTTGCCACTTGGCGAGGAGTTTAGAGCTGGAAGTAGGAAGCAATACAAGTACCCTTTCTCCTGGGGTGAATCTTCTCAGCTTGGCCCCTCTGTTGTACAGCCGTTGTTGGCGTCCCTGGGCCTGGAGCAAATTCTCACGTGACATCAGACCCATTGTGTGGAGTTTTGCTCGCAGGTCCAGGACGTATTGGATTTCAGTTTTACCGGGGCTCGGACCTTCCTCACAGTTTTCTTTAATCAGGTTGAGCAGCCCCCGTGGTTTCCCGCCGAAAAGCAGTTCAAAAGGAGAAAATCCTGTGGAGGCCTGGGGGACCTAACGCACTACCCAATTGCGTTCATCTCTGTGAATACATTTACAGATCATGGACTTCAAAGTCTTATTCAGACGCTCTACCAGACCATTGGTCTGTGGGTGGTACACACTGGTCCGAATAGATTTAATGCCCAGTAACCCGTAAAGTTCCCTCAGTGTTCTCGACATGAACGAGGTGCCCTGGTCAGTCGGAATCTCTTTCGGGATTCCAACTCGGGAAATGACCTGAAACAGAGCCTGCGCGACACTCCTTGCAGAAATGTTGCGCAATGGCACTGCCTTGGGTGATCGTGTTGCGTAATCCACCAGGACTAACACAAAGTGTTATCCGTGATATCTCTGGTGAAATGGCCCGATGAGGTCCATGCCGATTCGCTCAAATGGAATCTCCATTAATGGCAGAGGACGCAAAGGCGCCCCCGGAATGGTTGGGTGGTTTACCAATTGACACAACAGACACACCCCTGGATGCCTGGCCAATAAAATCGGGTCATTGTCCAGTCCAGTGTTTTTTTCATATCCCATGTGGCCAGCCAGCAAGTGGGTGTTTTTCTGACCTGTCTGAGTGTCACAACTCACTCTATATAGCCTGTCCCTATTAAACCCCGGCCAATCTGTTCCCAAGATTAAGGGGTGCGTAAGGCGGGAGCACTGTACACTATGTTTTTCTCATGTATCTAATTTCTACTGACTCTGTGGGATACTGCAGCTATACGTGCTGTGAGCTGTTCCAGGGCACAGGGCTGCCTCTCTGCCTGGGCCTGGAGCGACCCCAGGAACTGCCTGTTCATTTCCTCCTGGTCCCTCTGCATGGCCGCGATCCCACCCAGCATCTGCCCCAGCGCGATGATAGGCTGGGTCGGCATATCTGGGTGTTGCTCGTTGTTCTCCATGTGCTCGCCCCACGTTGGGCACCAGTGAAACACTCTAAGGTTACCACCCCCCGTGGGTTTCTCACAGCACAATGAAGGCAGCACACTCAGCTAGCGTTTTATTTATCAGTTTTGTACAGGCTAGCCTGGCCGAGCGCACCCGCCGTGTGTGTCTGTCCGTCTGCTTCCTGCTCGGTCCTGTCTGCCGCTCTGACAGACCGTGTTTTTGTCGGAGAGAGACACAATCAAAGATTGCTTACAGGTGAGGCTGATTACTCCTCTTCCCGGCACCGTTCCCTGAACCACTCCCCCACTCTGTCCCCTCTGCAGCTGAGCCCAACCACGCCCCGCCACCACAAGCACATTTGGACTTTTAAATGTGTAAAGATTGAGTGTGTCTCCGTCTTTTTTTTCTTAATGCACTTACACGTCTTAATGTAGCTGTGGCTGCATTCACAGAGGACACATCGGGTGTGATCTTCTCAGGATGGCCTCAACAAAGCGAAGAAAAAAAATTGAAACACCGACATGCTGTCATTTGGTCACATGGCTTGACTTCTCCTGAGGGGAGTTTACTACCTCACTGCTTCACTGAACTCAGTCCAGGGTTTTACATTGTGCATACTAGATGGGTGTGTGAAGCCAGTGGAAGTCAAACGCTTCGCTCAACTAAAGACTAAAGACAATAGGCTCGTTGGAGACGAGCTGCGTGGCCTGGAAAAGTGGATGAGATCAGGCGGCAGCAGCATGAGACCAGCAGTTTACAATCTAACGTTGATTGTTAAAATTACGCAAACAATCCGGATCTTCTACAAAGTTTGTTGTCAAGAACTAAGAGCCAATCGGCTCTTTGATCAGACGACAGCCAGGAGTTTCCCATCGAGCCTCGCCTGGCCCGGCCCTGGAAACTACGTCCGCCTTGATCTCGTGAGGTTATCGCTGACCACGTGTTCATGACGTCGGAGCGAGTCGGGATCAAGTACGTATGTAGATAAATGGTTGCGATTGGCCTGTCCGAATCCAGGACATGTAAGGTGGTTTAGGTTTGTTGGTCTAGCAACATCTTTGCAAAGTCTCTCTGACTGTCTGGTATCACAAAACTATAGATCCCGCCATCTTACAGAAGAAAAGAAAAAGATACTTTTTAATATAATATTTCTTTTTCAGATACTGTCATGAGAGGATCACATCTTATGCTCCTGTGAAAATGTGGCCTTTAAACAGAGTGTGCTGTTGCACTTTAAAGTGGCAATCCTTAAGATTTCATTCCTGGTTGATTTGGCGACGTCCTGTTGACTGGCGTGAACAGCCAATGTGGTTCAATAGTAGCGAACCAGGAATCCTTTGTGCAGCAAAGCAAACTATTGCCCTTTTCATAAAGAAGTCAGACAATAATTGGCCCCTTTTCCCATCACTTCGTGAGCAACCGTGATCTGATTTCATGCTGATTTAAGTCTACAAACAGCGAGAGCCAAAGCAGCACTGTTCATTACTCCGACATATTTCAAACCGAGCCGCTGTCACAAATAAAGACTACTTCATATCAAAAGTCAACTCGCGGGCCATCGGCTCAATCACCATTGTGTGACCTCATCCGTCCATCGACAAGTGATTTTAACAGACATTTATTCAAATGAAAATCTTTGAGATTGCCACTTTAAGTCTGTTGCCGTCAGTTTAACTGATTAACTGTTAAAAGTTTAGTTTTGTACTATTTTTTTTTTAATCCATATTTTGCAGGGCAGAGTTTATAGATAGTCCTAAATTGTATATTAGTATTTTGATATTAATTATCATATTGTAGCCTGATAGTGTAGTGAAGTTTTTAGAGTCACGTTTTTAACAGTGAAATGTTGTGAATGTCAAAAACACCCAAATAAAACAAATTCAGGTTGTTTTTTTTCCCTGTCAGCACAGTCCAGAGACCATCTTATAAATACTGTGGCAAGTAAAAAAAAATGTTTTGTTGTTGACAATGTTGCTTCATGTTTTAAAAAGGTGCTAAGCTTAGGTCTCAAGATTGTTGTTCTCTTCTTCTTTTGACCAAAACCGTGTTTGAATCAAACATCTTGTTAAACAACCTGTAATGTCTGTTCACTGTTGCATCTTTCAATCAGAATCAATAATTGCTTGTGTGGTGACAAAGAGACACGTGGAGGTTTTTTTTGGATGCAAACAGTAGTTTATTCGTGACTTTCTCGTGGCCACACAGTCGTTACGGCAACACACTTAAAACATCCAGTAACACTAATCCGGTCTACCAACAACATGCTGGTAAACACACACACACACACACACACACTTAACAGAGGTGTCAGTTGGCAGACGACTCACAGAGACATTTATGCACATTAGATTTTTTTCTGTGATGAAAAAAAATTAAATAAAAAAAAACAAGGATCCAGAAGAACAGAGGAATAATATATTTTTTTTAAAATCATGCTTGAGGAGAAAGGTCAGGGGTCACCCTCAGGTCAAATATACACACACACACGCACACACACACGGGGTCTGTCTCCCTGCTCATGGGCGCACACATCACCATCGTCAACCCTCAGCATCACCATTCAGCAGCAACTTAACCGGCAGAGACAAGTAGTCGTGAAGTTAGTCGTGAAGTTAGTCGCTGAGCGGGAGCCAAACGATCCGTTAACAGCTCATTAGTGTTAATGAATTACAGCCTGCACTCACACACTTAAAGTCAGTTTTGCGTTCATTACAAGAGTTTAGGACTGTTTGTATCCGTCTTATCGATGAGTAGAAAGATAAACGCTTTCAAATGGAATTGGTTCAGATAAAGGGGCTCTGCTGAATTTATAAAAAAAAAGTCTGAATTAAAGGAAATACTTCACCTCCACAATGTTCACGTGTTTGGTTTTTCTCTCACACCTCCACAGTGAACGACGAATCAAAAATGATTGAAGTAAATGGGGGCTGCGTAAAAAAAAAAAACTACATGAAAACATCAGTTTTCAAACTCGCCCACAACTGGTGCAGAGTCATCATCATTTATCCTGTCGTGCGCTCACTACTTTACAAACGCGTGCTTATTCGCCAAAATCGTACCCTTTAAAAGACTTCCTCCTCCATGGTCTCATGCGCAGACCAGTCAGCATTTTTTTGTGAAGAAGGGAACACTGAACAAATTAAATACCGATTATGCTGCACGAGTCGTGTGAGAGTTTGTAAAGGTTGTTAATCGCGACCACCGTTTACTCCAATTCGACGAGGAGTTTACCGCGGAGGTGTGAGAGAAACATGGAGAGAGAAACGGATATACAAACGGTCATTTTAAGGGTGAAGCATCACTTTAACTACACAGTTGAGGTTTTCAAAAAACTTAATTTTATCAGTTTATTTAGGATCAGTCCCCCAAAAGAAGAGTTCATGTCTGGCCTGGGCTAAATTCTTGAATCAAGCTAGAGCTAGATTTGGCTGTAAAGGCATCTGTGCAGCCCCCCCCCCCCAATATCCCACCCAACGTGGCTGAAAAGACCACAATCAGTCCAAAACACGCGTTTCAACACAATTAAAACAATGCAAAGATCACAAACATCTTCCGCAGCATCGTCACTAGACAAAATATCCAGTGAGTTGCATCATAAAAAAAAAAAAGTGAAGAATGGTATTATTCGGTCAGTGCAAAAGGTTCAGTGCTGAGCAGAAGTCTGTGCTGCTCGGAGTCATGCAAGTAGTCGACGTGGACCAGAGTGGGCGAAAGACGCAACGTGCAAAATATCAAATGCAGAAACAACAGGAGGGGGTCGAGAGGATTTTGTGTCTGAACGAAAACATGACAACATAAAGAAGGACCGAGGCAGTGAGCAGCCCTGCCTCTCATTGGCTAAGAGCAAAACGTACCAGCGCCATCAGACTACTGGTCTGCTCTTGTCACACGTCACATAAATAATACGATATCTGATGGATGGCAACTTGAAAATGCAAATCCAGAAAAAAGAAAAAAAAAAAAATCACTTTTTACATCTCAAGGTGACAAGTCATGATGAAAGCCAGCTCAGTTGAGAAAAACATTTTAACCAAAAAAAGGTAAAAATTCAACAAGACTTGGTCGGGAAGCGGGAGACGCACCAGCAGGGAGCGCTTGTTTCCTCCTCTTTCTCGTCTCCACAACCCCCGACCATCACTTTCCTCGTACCGGCTTGTTCCTTCATGTGTAAAAAGGCTCTCATGTCACCTGTATTTTATTTTCCAAGGAACTGCAAATGAAGCCTCTCATTAGCTCTCATTAGCTAAAGAGCTGGTCACTCAAAGCAAACCCGCCTTCAAAATGTACCACAACGTATTCCCCCAGCCTCCTCTCACATGATCTGGGACCATTCCTCCCCTCTCACCCCCCTTACTCCTTCCCGCTGTGTGAAGTGGTACAGCAGGGAGGGCTCATCCCTGAAGCCGCATCGACCCGTCGGGGGATCCAACACGCCTCCCTGCTGGAGTCGAACGCCGTACAGTTGGGCCTCGGCTCGCCCAGCGCACAGGCGTCGCTCGACCAGCCAGTCCACCAAGTCACTGCCCCGAAACGCACCTTCAAAATGGGACCGGGGTTGTCGATGGAGATGAGGCGGGGGCGGGGGCGGGGTCGAAGCAAGCCCACGCTGGGGAGCATCAGCTGGGTCATTGGTTTGGTCGGACTGGAGCCGGGGAATCTGCTCCTCTGGGAGATGGCAGTGGGAAATGTGTGCCTGGTTCTCAGACTCCAGCCGGGGTCGCGACGGAAGCCGACACTGGCCGGGGGATTCATCCGGCTCGTGGTCTAGCCGCTCCTGAAGATCCTGATGCGGGTGTGGGTACTGGGGCTGATGGGACGGGGGGTGTCTCAAGGCCCCATTCTCCTCCTCTAGTCCTCCTCCTCCGAACCTGTCATTATCAGAGGAAGGATTCACCTGTCGAAGCGCTCACACTCTCCCCTGAGCCACTTTGGGGTGGTAGGGAAGGAAGAAAGAAAAAGGGGCAGGCACAAGGAAGCAGGGAGGGAAAAAAAAAGGAAACATGAGGGGAAGAAAGGAAAGCACCAGGATTAAAAAAAGTGGAGAAAAGAATAGTAGAAATGTGTTAGAAAAGCACACAGGACTCAAAACTCCTTTCTGTTCTTAAGAAGTAGATTATTAGTTGCACGGCGATAGCAGCAGTCACAGCCAATGTTCCTTTGATATAATAATTAATATCTGCAAAATTAACCACGTACTGCAAACAGCGGTGAAAAGGTGCGACATACAGTATTAGTGTCTAATGGTTCAACTTGAATTTGTTTTGAAAACTAGTTGGCGGATAAAGAACCTCAGTAGCTGCAGCAAAACAGATAAGTAACATGCAAAGGAGGATACGGAGAAAAATCCAACGGAAACTAAATAATAACAGCAGTAATAATGTGGACGTGAAGAGGGACGCAGACGAGCAGTTCTCACCCAAAACAGAACTAAATTAAACCTGGAATAAAATCTCCACGGTCATATACTTTTCCACTTTGACAGAGAAATGCAATACAACGAGCAGAAGAGAATACAGAAAGAAAGGAGTTTGGGATTTTTTCAGCACATATTAACATGCGCTTTCCAGAGAGAAGACAAAACGTACCGTGTAGAAGACACGTACCTGCGCGTGTGCACTAGGTCTTGTACACACTGGTCTTTGTGGTAGCGGACGAACTGGGTGCAGGTGAGTCTGACCTCCTCTGGTACAGCTGAGGGACTCAGATCCTCATCGTCCCTGCCCTGCCACAGCCAGAGCAACCTGACACACACACACACACACACACACACACACACACACACACACACACACACACACACACACACACACACACACACACACACACACACACACACACACACACACACACACACACACACACACACAGTTACAGTTCTGTGTTCCTCATTTGATCTCAGATGAATCTAGAAAACTAGGAACGAGTCTCACTCACCTCCTCTTGAAGGGCAGGATGATGAGGTGTCGGTCCAGACCAAAGATCCCAAAGGACAGGAAGCCCTGGGACAAAGAGGATCACTAGGGAATACTGGTTTTGCACTCACAACGGCCCATGTTTACACATTTATGACGTGACACGCGGTGGTACCTGTCCATAGTTGGCCACGGCACAGAAGAACTGGAGCTCGAGGTAAAGTCTCCCCGGGTCCTTGTTGAACAGCCACCACAGACAGCTGGACAGGTTCTGCACGCGGACAGAAAGCCGACCAATCAGGCGACAGGACGTTTCTACACAGCAGCCTTTCTCTCACACACACACACACACACACACACACACACACACACACACACACACACACACACACACACACACACACACACACACACACACACACACACACACACACACACACACACACACACACACACACACACACACACACAATTTTGTCCTCACCGCCAGCAGGCTGACAAAGAGCAGCAGACAGAGCAGAACGTGTCTGACTGTCTGTTTATCGTCAGTGGTCTGAAGCCCAGGTGGCGGCAGGTTCAGCGGCTGCTCAGACAAAGAAGAACCCTGCGGCTGCTGCAGCCCGTCACACAGCGCCCCACTGTGGCCTGGAGAGGAACAGACACATCACCGTTAATTTCCAGGGTGATTGGAGACATTTTCAGGTTTCTCATGACTGCATAGCTTCCATTACACTTGGAAACATATTGGTTTTTTTCCCCATTGATTGTGTTGTTTTCTCTTTCTTTATTATTATTAAAAGAAACATACCAGTACACAGTCAAGTCAAGTTCATTCTATTCATAGAAACCAATATCACAAATATTTGCCTCAGAGCATTTTTATGTTCTAGAAGAATACACATACATTTCCTTCTGTTTCATTTCCTCTTTAACATAAAACAGAGCATAGAGATTTAGTCTTTTCTTTATTTTTTTAAATCTTTACTCTATATCTTTTTGGAACTGAATGAAATATATAGAGAATATCTTTACCATGCAAATACAGTGTCAAAATGGACATTGGACAGATGGAAAGTAATGATCAAAGTGTGTTACCTGTGCTGTTTGTGTGCTCCCTCTGCGTGCTGGCTATCATGTCAGGTATTGGCTGGAGAGGAGAGAAGCCGTGGAGGTCTGGCAACACAACAGAGACCGTACAAATATTTATACGTACACAATCTGGTTAAAGTCATGTACTCAATCCTACTGTGCTTAGATTTTTCGCACAGGTCAGAGCTACCGGAGTTGATGCTGCCGGCAGGGGAATTTGCCATCTCTGGCTGTTGCTGCTGCTGCTGCTGCTGTTCTTGTTGTTGTTGTTGGGGTTCCTCCAGGCCACCAGGGGTCCTCAGCTCGTCACTGATGCCTGTCACAGCAGCTCTGTTCAGGGCCTGGTAGCCGCTCTGCTCCCTGTCCCCCTGGCTGAGACCCATCAGAGATATGGCACCGAGCAGCAGGCTGACTGCGAGCACCACTGCTGTGCTGATGATCTGGAGGAAGAAACAGAATAGGAATAAAAATGCCTTGGACTACTCAATGTTGAGTCATGTATTGGATTTAGATACAATTTCAAATTTGAAGAATTAAATGGGAACTAAACAGACTCCCTCAGAGACAAGAGAAAATACTTATAAACAATAGAGAGAACAGAATTCTAACCTGAGCTCTGCCATAGAAGAAGGCAGAGTCTATGGTATCAGTCCTCTCTCCTGATATCAGAAGACATCCGACCATCAGGAAGGGAACCCTACACACACATACACACACACATACACGTAAAATGTTTTCACACAGTTCTTATGCATTTGATAAAATCGGAGACCTCGGTTGAGTACTTAAGTTGTGCCAAGCACATTTTTGTTTAAAACAGAGTTTGGATGCAAAGATCTAGAAAGCCGACCTGTTGATCTGAAACAAGCTTATCACATAAATAAAAGTTTCAACGTTTTTTTACAGGAAATTCCTGAGTGTGCCGACTTACCCCCAACCCAAAATCATGAACACGCCTGGTCGGAGTCTCAGCAGATCGTCTCTGTTAGTCAGAGCCAGACAGAGAGGGATTAAACCTGAAAAACAGAGCAAGACACTGACGTACAAGCACCTGCAGGTGACAATCGGCATTCATTCCCGGGACAGAATGACTCTGCAGTAGTCACAGGTATTCATAGGTTTCCGATCCGATCGGCAGTGATGGAAACGTGACACCCGATTGGACGCGCTAAATTTCGTCTCCTCCTTTGTCATCTCCATCACAAATTAAATGACATCCTTCTCGGCCCGAGCGGCTCGAACATCGTCCCAAATTAGTTGGCACCGAGTTTGAAGAGAGACTGAATAGGTACCAGGCATAAACTACAATTACAGCCTCATTTTTCCAAGTGGACATTTGCGTACAATTGTCACACTTAGCATATTATTTCTTGACTTACGGCAAAAAAAAAAAAAACTTGTTTTGTGAGGTCATGGTGACCTTTGACCACCCAATTTGTGTCCAATTTGAAGAAGGTCCCTCAAGGGAAAGGAGTTTTATCGCTAGCAGGTTTACCTGTGTTCAAAGAACCCGCATGTAAATGCTAATTTTGGTGGAAAAAGGTTTAATTGACAGAAACTGAGATGTTCTAAACCGCTTATTAATACACTTACCTGTCCAAATGTAGGTGCTGTACAGAGACCCATAGAGCAGCGTGAAGGTGAGAATCTTGCCGAGCAAATTGTCGTCTTGCTTCACCAAGAAGTTCCACAGTATCATACTGACGCACACCAAGAACTAGAGCAGAGTGCAGTACAACAGGTTCAGGTGGAGTAGAGACGTGAATGTGAGCAGCCAAAGTGCTTAATGAACATTTCCTGGATGGATTACCATCCAGGAAATGTTTTAAGCTGTAGATCACGTGGGTTGGGACTAACCTGAGCCAGGAAAAGGTTTAAGGCAAAGAGGTGAGGAAGTCTGTTAAACTTCCTGCTGAGCAGCATCACCACGATGGTCCACACCTGAGACAAGAGTCCGGCACATGATCACACATCTATATTACTGTATTTGGGAAATTACTCATCATCTGTCTATAACAAACACGCGTCAGTAAGAACTGGTCTAACTACTGCTTACATTTAACTTGAAGCCCATGAAGTCTGACAAATAGTTCGGGCTGCGGTTAAACTTCTTAAACCATACTCTCGGATGTATCTGCATACATACATACATACATACATACATACATACATACATACATACATACATACATACATACATACATACATACATACATACCAGTGCTACGAGGCTGACAATGCTGATGTTGAAGCTGACGTTTTCGAGCTCCGTCACCAGGGGGGTCGGATCCATGAGAGGGATCGTTAGCAACCAGGCCGACACGTACATGATGGGTGCAGACAGAAACGTGCTGATCACCATCCCCGATGTCACCTGAAGAAAAGACATTTCAAAACACGAGGCGCAGCGCTTACTGACGGTGTGACACGTAAACTGGACAGAGCATTATTTATTTTTTTATTTGCCGTAAACAGACTTGGATTTGCCCATATTAATTTGAAAACTCACTTAAGAGGATTGGAAATGTGTCGTCTTCAATAGAAGTGTGATCACCTTCAGATAGTTTAATTAAGTAAAAATCAATACATTTTCTTCTCTTCCACCTTTTTTCCCCCTGATAAAACCAACAATACTAATAATCTAAATGTTCACAATAAATATAAAAATATAGCGGATACAGGTTTAAGTTTACACAAATATTAGCTGGCAATTAGCAAACAAAGCCACCTTGTGTTTCTACGACAAAATTCAGATTTTTTTTTCACCACACACCAAACAAGTTATAATGTGCATGTTGCACATTTTACTAGTTGGAAAAATGACATTGAATCTTAATAATTCAACTCCTACATGTATCTGGAGTCGAAGAAAGAGACGAGGCGGTGTCATGGTGTGTGTGTGTGTGTGTGTGTGTGGACAGAGTATTGTGGATACAGTTAAAAGGCAGACTACTAATAAGGAATTGTAATTTTCTTGGCTTGTGTGTGTTTGTTTTGTGGCATATTCTCGTCATGTGACCGGACCAGGAGATTGGCATTTGCCTTGTTATTTTGACACACCATGACGACATCTTGTTTTTAAGTTAAAGTTAGGGGTTCTTGATTTATGCATCATCTATTTCATTATAAATGTTTCAAATATTCAATACTGAGGCAACAGAACAATTTCTTACAAGCTGCTGCTTAAAGAGTGGGATTACGACGTCAACGATGCTTACCACCTCCAGCTCGATGTTGTAGTGTGCAGCGTAGATGGCCACACTCGGTGCGGTTGGGAAGACTCCATATAGGAAAGCAAAGTTAGACAAACTGGTGTGGTTGGCACTGGTGCTGTTCACGCCCACGTCCAGAATATCCACCATGTCTTTACAGACCAGCGGCATCACCAGGCTGAAGAGAGAGAGAGAGAGAGAGAGAGAGAGAGAGAGAGAGAGAGAGAGAGAGAGAGAGAGAGAGAGAGAGAGAGAGAGAGAGAGAGAGAGAGAGAGAGAGAGAGAGAGAGAGAGAGAATAATCCAGGACACGTCATCAAAGACCAGAGGGTTAACCCCGGGTTTTCACTTCTTATAAAGGGTACGTCGCTATGGTAACTTAGAAGGCAATCCTGAAAAAACCTGCACCGTAGCAGATCATGTTCGAGATAAGAGATCAATGCGTAAAAAAGAACTGTTGACTAACCAAGCAAAGCTCGGTGCACGGACCATAAAAATAAGATTACACAAAAACAAAAAGGTTATTGGTCACGAGGCACAAGTCATAATCCAGGTTTAAGGCAACACAGTTGCAGCTGACAAATGCAGGAAGGACAACTGGCAATAAATCGTAGACTGTAAATTAAAAGCCTTGTGATATTACTGCCCGATCGAGAGCATCGTCTTTCTCAAAGACGTGATCCGAATTCTCCTCCAATCAACTCCGGTGATTTTGACATTCAGCTAAAATTAATTGGGAAAAGAGAAATAACAGCAAGTGCCAAAGAACAAGTCCTTTTTGAGGCTGTAGCCAGTAGTGGCGCACTGCACTGGACGGCATTATATTGATGATTATTATTATTATTATATAATATAATATACCTAAATATAGTAAAAAAAAGATATACTATAAAACACGTTAAAATATTTAGTAATATACAAGTAGGCCACCCCCAAATATTAAAAAAAGAAAAAAAAAAGAAAAAAAAAATCACACACCATCTCAGCCCCACTTACAGTTTGGCTGTGATGAGTAGAATCAAGGCCACTCCAGTGTCTCTGGTCAGTTTTCTAAGCTGTCCGACCTGCCAAAGAAACAGAAACATTACTAATCTTTAAAAAATAATAATATTGTGCTTAATGTAGTGAGGCTTAAAACAGGACGGTACAAAAGACTGAAGAAAACAAAAACAAAACTACCATAGTGAGTCCGAGGTAAAACAAGGCCGCGCCTCCAAACGAGTTCGCCAAGCCATCTATGAACTCTGACAGCACAGCGGGGATATGCTGGCCCAGGGCAAAGTGGGAGATGATTCCTATTATCACCATGAACACGATTGGGTTCTTCAGCACCTGCACAGGTGACAGAAAGGAGGGTTAGATTAAAATAACTTGAGAAGATCTTCGAGTGTAACTTAAGCTTTATCGTAACCTCTAAACGATGTTCAGGTGTGTTACACTTGCTATGGCTTGGTAATCACCTTAAAACACCAACGCACACGCACATGCACATGCACACGCACACGCACGATACCTGTAGGAATACGACTCCCAGGATGCCAAGGGTGCTGTGGGAGTGGCTGGCCTGCTTCCACCTCTGTACCTCACATAGAGCGAAGCCGATCGGATTGAGGAGCATGAGGGAGACCGGGGCAACGAGATAGATGTACTGGAGGTACTCTGGATATGTGCTTCGATACAGAGCATCAACTAGAAATACAGACAGAGTGGGGGGGGGTCGCATACTTTCTGTGTCTTAAAACACAGCATTTGTCTTCTGACAAGTTGTATAGAATACATCAGTGGTGTGTGTTTTGCGTGGGCCTCACCTATGGGGTATCCTAAGGCGAAGTCGTTGCTCTGCGTAGCGAAGATGGCGTACAAGCCGGCCTTGCTGTATCTGCAGTCTGGACTGGCCACTATCAGAGTCAGCACGCACACCAGCACAAACACCGCCACCTACAGGCAGGACGGGAGCACCAAAGTCACATTAATCGCAAACCACCATAGAATACAATTTAAAAAAGTACATCCACATATTGTAAAAGTGTGACCACACACACACACACACACACACACACACACACACACACACACACACACACACACACACACACACACACACACACACACACACACACACACACACACACACACACACACACACACACACACACACCTTAGCTATCAGGACACTCCAGAGAAACGCCCAGATGACATTTCCAAAGTCCAACAGCACCATGTTTTTAAAGAGCAGAGCAGGAAGAGCAAACTTGGACACAAAGTTCCCCAAACCCTTCGCCTGGTTCTGTGTGATGATGTCGGCCCTATGGGTAGGTATGGAGGAAAATGCCATAAACACACTGTGAAAAAGCCACAGAGCTTGTTCACTTATCACATTCATATTTTCATTGGAACTGTAACATGGTGGCTGCATACCTGTAAAAGAGAAGGAGAAAAAAAATATCATCTGTGTCCGAATTTGGTCGGGGGCTGCTCTTTACTTTTTTTTACCCCGCCTTTAGTCAAGGACTCCGGGATAATTATGCAAGAAATGTGATATCAGTGAATGTCCATCAATTGTGACGATGTTTGTAAGGGGCAAAAATGAAACAATAATAATTCAAATGAATCACTTCGAAGTGTGGTAACCTTACCTGCCGGCTATGTAGCCGCACAATATGATGCCAAAGCATTCGAGGAGAGCCGGGAAGAGCTTGTCGATGGACATGTGGGGCCCCGCAACCAGGGGGTTGTGGGAAATGTTCTTCCCGTGGATCAGCACGTAGCTGTTGGCGGTCTCCATGGTGATGATGGGATGGAGAGGGAGAGGGGGGCGGGGGGTCAGATGATGGCTGGGGAGGAAGACATGGATGGAAAACGTTAAATTAGCATTAATAATAAAGTGGGGGCTTGAATTAGAACCCAAAAGACGGGTTGAGGGAAAGTCTCGCGAGGGGGTGGGGGGCACGATCCCACAGCTCACGTGACACGAGCCCCTGTCAATGAGCTGCAGGTTAGTTAGCCAAGTTAGCACAGTCGAGTCAACCCGCTGTACTCAGTGACAACACATGTCTTCTACCTGACGACCCTCTAGTGAAGGTGAAACAGGTCGTCTCACGTTAAACAGCCACTGAAGCTGACGGCTCCCCGTGACAGCACCGGGTGACAGCACCGGGTGACCGTGGGCGCTAAGCTAGGCGCTAAAAACATCAGGACCGCTAGTTGAGTCGGAGGGCTTACCCCTTTAAACATCTGGCGTTCATGTATTATCCGAAACCACTTGTTTAGAAACGAAAGGCTCACCTCTGTTATTTAGAGGACCATCTCTGGTCAGAAATGTCCCTCGTCCATCCGTCTTGCTGTTCAAACGAGCCCGTGTTTCTCGCCCGTTTTGGGGGGTTGGATGAAGCTCTTCTCGCTCCTGAATCTGGCAGCTGCCGAGAGTGGCGACTCCCTAAAAGAATGACTGACAGACGATTCGGCCAATCATCGCCCAAGATTGACACTTCGAACGCCTACTGTCGAGTGGTGACGCCCTAAAATAATGACTGACAGACGATTCAGCTAATGATCGCCGCCGTACACTTTAGACTGCGACTGTGGTTGGATAAAAGCGTGCGACGTGACGCTGCATGCATGTGATGGTGATGAGGGGCAACGATCATGATCTTTGGACCTCATTATGTGTTTTACAGAAGCATAACAGCTGCAATATGAATACCGAACTCACAAAGGTTTAAATACGGTCATATTTTATCACTTCAATTGAGAAACAACAATGCTTCAAATAAAGAAAACGTGCAAGGGTCTTCAATAGTGTCTGTATCTGCCTACCCAGATAAGTTTAATATACTCTTTTTCACATTATATACACCCTCTATAAGTTTTACTCTTCAAATTCTGCAGCAATGGTACGGTGTTATTAATTTATTTTTTTAGCATGAAGACGTCGGCACTTGTTACCAGGTTTTCTGTCTGTTATATATTAGGAAGGTCTTGTTATTTGATCTATATTGTCAAAGATATAGTCGCTGTGAGCAGGATTTGAACCTGCGCGGGGAAACCCCATTGGATTTCGAATCCAACGCCTTAACCACTCGGCCATCACAGCTACGTTAATAATTCCTTTTCCTCAGATAGTTGTTTGTGTGAGCGTCACTTAAGGCCCTGTAGACAGGATTATTAATGACCAGTACTCACAGTCACACAGAAAATAATTGAGCTCCAATTTTAGGACTGTAGGGAAACTTTCCCCGGATTCCAGGTGCAGCAACACACCTGATAATCCAGATCAAACTAATCCTTGGGTTAAACAATGGTGACTGAGCCTACGGCCCACTGATGAAAAGTATTGCAGTATTTATATGGTTGTCTGCGGCGATATTTCGGGCAGAAAAGAGGCTGAATTTCTTTCTCGGTGCTTTTCATACACACAAATATGCAAACAATTCTGAAAACTTGAAGCTTCCGTCAACAAAAAGACACCACTGTTTTTCACTCAAATAGAAATTTCCAAATCAACCAGGAAGGTCCTGGCAGGAGAAACAAAGTGGATTTTTGGGGTCCTTTCTGCTCTATTCCCATATCATATTTGACTAATATACTACCATTTCTAATCATTAACATCACACTGATATCTTGTTATGATATATTACATAATATAACCTGGTGCGAGACATGGTTCCAAAATATGGGGAGACAAAACCAATCATTTTACACTTTTAAACTACATTTTAGATTATTTTGAGAATATTGACACCTAAATCAAGCCTGTACTCCATGAGATCACTTCCACCAGTGTTCCACTAAATAACTTAATGAACACTTCATATTAATGAGTATAAATACTACTAAACAGAAATGCATCTAATGTAATTGGTCCACAGGCAGAGTATCTGAGAAGGACTCATATATTTGGATTTTCTTTAGTTTGTGGGCAAATCCTGCTGCGGTCTGTTGAAACCCTCCAGCTGTCGGTCATCTCCACTTCTCCAACATCCTCAGGTATGAAGCGGTCCAATCTATGGCGGTTCCATACAATGTCAAACAGTTAGTTTCTGCTGCATCTTTGCAAGAGAATTGAACTATTGTATGTCAGAAAATAGTTGAGTTGTTTTTGTAACTGCTGGTATATCTGGGGCTGCAAAGAACCCAGTGTTATTTTTAAAAAGAGAAAGTTTTTGATGTCCCTCACGACCTCTGAGCAGAAGCCTCCAACCAGTTAAACCAGTCAAAAAAATTCATAATGGCATAATGTTGCTGGATTACAATGACAATTAAAATTACCGCTATATTTTTGCCTAAAAACCTTTAATATTTTTATTATTATTTCACAACATGATTCTATCCAGAAACTATCAGAAGAGATTGCTGATGACAGCAGTTAAGCTAAATCACACTATGATATAACATGATAGCCGATATCAAGAGGTCCTTTAAAATCACAACACACGGTTCCTTCTTGACTTTATTGCACAAACTTGTAAATGACGCATATTGTTTTATCTGATAATACATAACAAATCACTTCATCCGCTTGTTTGTGATCAAATGACATCTGCAAGTATAAGTGTCGCCCAACAAATGCACATTTGACTGCAGGTAAAGCACATAAAGCATCTTAAAGCAGTTCTATTTATTGATGTAAAATATGTTTACTTCCATATGATTGTCTTTAAGAAAATGTTCCTTTGACCGACAGATGATATTATTATTATTATTATTATTAATAATAATAATAATAATAATATTATTATTAATAATATTAATAATAATAATAATAATAATACATCACGCGTACAAAAGACCATTCAAAGCGGTGCTGGGCGAAGCAAAAAAAATAAACATGATACTGAACAGAAACATAACTTAAAATAATACAGTCCTTCCATACCTCCTGATTAACTCATACAGATACATACACAGGTCCTTCATGGCAAGTCAAATCAGCTTGTTGCTGAAAAACAGCACATTAACAAATCGCTGCCGTTGTAAACCAACACTGCACACAAAAACATCTCCATCCTAAACATCAAAGGTCACGTCACATTCAACAATCAGATGGAAGAGTACCGCTCAGTGGCTCCAACAGAAACACACACAGATGTGGATCCACATACTGTGAAGGCACATGTGACTTTGGCAAATAAAAACAAATAAAAAAAAATTACAAAAAAAACACCCGCGCTCCACCTGGTGCATTATGATTTTTCAGTTTGGTTGCGTGTCCGTCTTTTTCTCGACACTTTGCTATGCTGAGTTTTCTATGTGTGGTGGCTGTATTGCTTCATTTACATCAGCAGAGGTGATCTGATCCAGCTGAACGCACACACACACACACACACACACACACACACACACACACACACACACACACACACACACACACACACACACACACACACACACACACACACACACACACACACACACACACCTATATATATATAATTTAAGGCACAGAAGGCTAATTCCCTTAACTCTTTGAAGCAGCCTGAAGATACAATCCTGAATATATATATATATATATATAAAAAAACAAAAAAAAGGCACGATGGGGAAACAGTGGAACAAAAGGAGATAAACTCGTCAACACACGTGAGCAAGCTGATTGGTTGCCTTATAAGCGCTGCACTGGAACTGGCAATTTGACGATAATATTGCCATGACATGTTGATTTCGCTTCACCTTGCGCCGTCTGGGGGGAAAAGTCACACATGCTACGTGCCGAACGCTGTTTGTTTGTCAAGTAAAAGTTTGTATTATTGCATAAAAGGTGGAGCTGGTCGGTAAAATATAATATCTAGCAAGCAAAATATGGACTCCATCAACCACAGTAAGCGAAGGGTGAAAACGTCAGTTGATGGAAGTTAATGTGGATTAAGGTTCATGAAAATACTGTCTCACAGCAACAGGGTCAATAAAGCCTTTGAAATAAGGTATCGTCCAGCAACAGCACAGTTTTCTTCTTTCTATGTGAACACAGTGTACCGGAGTATAAACAGGCTTTGGTCTTTGCCGCTACAGAGGCACATGATGTAAACTCCACATTCTTTTTTTTTTCCTTCATTTTTTTTATACTTGGACTTCAGGTCCATCTCACATGCCGCAGGTAAAAAGCACATCGGGCCTCATGCAAGAACATCTTTGTGTCCTCAGCGTGACTTTCTCGTACTGTGTAAATATGACCGGCGTAAACATGACGCATGTGCGTAGACGAACATGTATTCATGAGAACTGCAATTTGTTCATGAATAATGCCCCAATAATACCATATAAGGCCATGTGTCCTACCACAATATGTCCCGTATTGAAGTCCTGCTTTCAAAGAAAAGTCTATAATTTTTTTAACAGCGTCAGCAGCAGAATTAAGAGACCTGCTAAAGATAAAGAATGGATAAATAAGGAGTGCTGTTCATTCCGGGTCACCTGAGGGTCGAACTGTCACTGAAATGAAAAGGGAAATGGATCCATTTAGGAAACCTCTCACCATAGCAGGGCCATGGATGACAGCAACGGCAGTGGGTCAATAACAGCCTCGATTTTAATGAATGGTGATATTCTTATGCTTTATGAACATATTTAGAATTATATTAGCCTATAATTCAAAAAGAGAATAATGTCAACCTATTTACAAGGTGTAATTTAGAGGGTTTTCACACTCAAAATTGCTCAAACGTTAAGAAATATACAACCCATTAGTGAAGAACGAAGGCTTAAATAACAGCAGATGACTGCTGCGACGGGTCTGGTTCTCTCGTACATTTAATCGTACCAAAGAGAAAATTTAAAATACAGGATGATTGGTGAATAAGTTCTCCTAAATTACTCGTACGAGCCATTTAAGAACGGATCTGTTCGTAGGAGTGGTTCTTGCATGAGGCCCAATGAGAGACAGAGAGAGACAGAGAGAGAGAAAGTAGTCCCAGGGGTTGTGTTTGCTGCCACCTCTTCTTCACCTGGGTATAGGAGGAAGAGGAGGAGCTCCTCTCTCCTTTTTACCAGAACCTGGAAAGAAGCAAACACACAGAGGAGTTAGTGTTTTTAGAGGAGATTTAGTCATCTTCCACCAGGTGGCACTGTTTCACAGAGTACCTCAGAGGGTACTAATCCATGCGTCTGTCTGTGTTAACTAAATAAAACCTGCATATAAAGATCATGTAGTTATCAAATTCTGCAACTTCAGTTGATGATTTGAAGTTTAACAAAAAAATGTGGTCAGAGAAAATTCAGTTGGTGTTGGTTTAAATTGGAAACTTCAGAAAGTCTTAGTTCCTCAATTTTGGAGATACAAGTTTTGTGTGTGCGTGTGTGCGTGCGTGCGTGCGTGCGTGTGTGCTTAACCTGTTTTGTGGGGACATGAATCTGATTACACAGTCACATTGTGGGGACCAGTCTTTCTTTTTAGAAAATGGGCACAAAAATGTCCGTCCCCACAACGTAAATCATAAATTCAATCATAATTTTAGGAGAAGAAGAAGAAGACTTGGTCTAGGTTTGGGGTAAGGGTTTAGGATTAGGTTGGTAGCGGTTATGGTAGGGTTTGGATAAGTCTGCAGGAAATGACGGAACGGTAAGTCAATATGGTGTGTGTGTGTGTGTGTGTGTGTTGGACTGACCTCTGCTGTCCGTCTTGCCGATCTTGCTGGGGTAGGTCTTCTGGAAGGGCACGTAGGGCTCAGGAGGAGGAAGGTCCGATACCGGATGGAATGTGAAGCGACACTCCCACTCATCTGTTTTTAAGAAGAGATGGAGGTCAGTGGGTCACACCAACGAAACTCCCATGATACACTATTCCTCTGATTTGACACAACAACAAAAAGATAAATAACATGAATAAAGGTCAATAGGTCACTCTGGTAACAGGAGTGAACCGGTGCAGAGAAACTTGAAGAGAACTCAGTTGAAAGTAAATTGCATTGAGAAACTTTTCTGATAATGTAAATGTTTTATTTTTGTGCCAAATTGATATCAGTTAAGAATCCAAATGAGAAAGGCTCTCGCATTCCAATGCAGGTCTCGTGTAATAAACTATAAACCACCATTTCATTTCAAGATTTAAAAAAACAATATGTGTAAGCTATATTTTATTCCAAAATAAATGTAAAAAATAATACTAAAAATAAAAAAAAAATCCATTCTGTTACAACTTGTACTACTGAATAAACAGCTTTCAGTCAGTAATTTACAAGTTTGACACCAAGCACCTCAAAGAGTATTTGTGTCTAAAATCTGTTTAAAAGCACAACATAGTCACAGAATGTTGTGAACTCAGGAAATATGATTCCAACGTGTCAGATTCTTCTGGAGCAGGACATTTAGGAGCGTCACCTCTTTTATCCACTGCCTTACTAATCAAACCTCGGTTCAATGGGAGAAAAACAACACAAACTTGGGCCAGTGGGTTCCTCTGCCACAGCTGAACACGTCTGAACTCATGTGGTAAAAACAACACTGAGGGCAACGGATTTCTATTGTAGAAACTGGGAGGAAAAAAAAGACCTCGACGAGGCATAAAGTTTATTTTCTGCCTGCAAAGTTACCATCAGCAAACATGGATTTATAAGTTAGACCTTTTTACTTTTGCTCCATTCTCCTGCTTGTCCATCTTACTCTCTACTTGTGAACTAAAGTATTATTTTCTGTTTTATCCCACAAATTCTATTGCGTACTCTCCATTCCCCACAAAATCTTTGTATGAATACTCACAGAAACCTTCATGGCTTTTACTCACCCTGTATCTGGTTGTGGTGAGAGTTCTGGAAGCCGTTACCCATGGGTGGTGGAGGAGGGGGGGCCCCTCCGATACCCGGCCGGTCCGGAGGGAGGGGAGGCCTACCGCCAGGTCCCCCGCGAGGGGACTCCGGGCCTGGCCGACCAATAGGAGACGGAGCGGGCGATGACCTCACACTGCCCCCACCCACGCCACGACCTGAGGGAGGAGTGGGAGGAAGATGCCCTTTGGAGGAAGAAATAAGAATTGACATGTGAGCTGATGAAAAGTGATCCTGTATTCCCCTCCGATGTTTACAGCTGGTCTTTTTCATATGGTTTGTAGCCAGCAGTAACTTGTTGCTCAACCAACCAACCAACCAACCAACCAACCAACCAACCAACCAACCAACCAACCGATCAAGGCTGTTCACCTGTGCGTGTGGACGACTGGTTCCTTCCCAGAGATGGCGGTCTCTCGTTTGGTGGAGGAGGGAGAGGTACTGTCCGACCATGTGGTGAAGATGTACCAAGGCTGGCAAGGAGAAACCGAATATTATACATATACATATACATATATAAATATATAAATATATATATATATATATATAAAAACAATTTGTTTGGTAATAAAAGAGAAATAGTGTGTTGAAGGTTTAGAATGTATAAGGGTTTAGAACATTATGATGGAAGTATATGAAGTCCATTCCCATGCTTTATGAAATAGGTCTCATAAGTTGTTGCAGCGGCTTTTGGTTTGACACTATTTGTGACAGCCATTTTTTCCCCACTCAATAATTGATTTAAATGATCAAACCTCCCTCCAAAATACCACATTCAGACACCAAGGCCTTGAGGAACACCATAGAAGAAGTCATGCTTGTGATTTGGAATCAAAAAACTTGAGCATTGTGAGCACTTCTGTTCTGGAAACTGCTCACAAACCCTCTTATTGTCAATATTCATAGGAAAGCTCCAGGTCTCCAGTTTGTGGTTGTGAAGTTTAATGAGGCTGTGATTATCCTAGAGGTCACAACAGGTCAATATATACACCAGGACGCAGAGTTTCAAAACATGGTTTCACTACAATGAAATGACTTCTATGGCGGCTGACATGAATACAATTGGGCTCATTAGATCCAAAAGAGTCTCGGCTTTCCAGTCAAACCCTATGAATGCAATTCCAAATACAGCATGGCATGCATAAAACTGCTGGGTTTTGGCTTACAGTGAGCGTGTCTGTGAAAGGGGAGACTCTTGGTACACCCATAGATCCCATTTTCATTCACATATATTGCAATGAGAGGTCAAGGGACCCCTGTGAATATGGCCATTGCAGCGTTTCCCCCCAAAATGTAGCGACACTCCGGAGCGTTATTTAGCCTCCTTCCAGCCAAGCTAGCATGACATTTTAGCGCTAAATGTGAGCCCGCTACAGCCTCTGAAAGACAGTGAAGTAAGCCGAGGACGGCGGCGTCATCAGGAAGTAGAAGAGGTGAAGCAGATCTCACTACAGAAAGTGAGAACCATTGTGCCTTTGTTTATGTTATTACAGCTTTGAAGAAGAAATTGTTTAATCTGGATATACAGAATGAAAGTCGAGGAGGGCTGTACAGCGCCTTCCTCTGACACGTGTTAATCGACAAGTGTGTGAATGTAAAGCCAGAAGGAGATAAAATACAAAAAAAGCTTCAGTGCAACTCATCCATTAACATTTAACAAACACGGATTAATGGCAGAAACAGATAGAACTTCACCGGTACCTGTTGAGTGACAGGTTCCTTTGGGGCAGACGAGGGGTGCTGTGGTCGTCCCCTCCGGCCGGGGTGGGCGGGAGAGGAGGGGGACCCGGTCGGCCCGGCGGGAGAGGGGGCGCACCCCCACCAACCGTGGGACGGGAGACGGAGGAGAGGGAAGAGACCGAGGAGGAAGGCTTGGAGTTGACAGAGGGAGGAGGAGGGGGCACATCGCGGGGCATAGATGGGCGATGACCTCCCAAAGGCGGCGGTGGGGGTCGGTCGTCGGGAAGTGGAGGCCTCCCTCCAGGAGTTGGCGGGAAGGAAGGTCTGCTGCTGTTTGTGGGAGGAGGAGGAGGTGCAGAGAATCCTGGTCTCGGCCCGGCTGAAGAGCCTCCCGGTGTGGGTGGGAGAGGTCCGTGCCTCCCTGGTGGAAGACTAGGAGTCGGAGGTCCAGAAGACAGGCCGGGCCTGGGTCCGCCAGGGAGCGATGGCGTAAGCATCCCTGCACGAGACTGGAAGCCCTGGTTGGGTCGAGGTGTGCTGGGCACAGGAGGAGGGGGGCCTCCTGGAGTGTCTTGTCTGGATGAGAAATTGGGCCGGCCCTTGGGAAGATCAGGGGCGCTGCTTCGGCCACCAGCAGGGGCTCCTGGGAGTTTAGGTGGCCCAGTGGAGCCTCCACCCCCACCGAAGGGGGTGGGCCCACAAGAGCGACCTCCTGGGGGGAGCACGGGTCCTCGGCTGGGTCCCGAGTCTGGAGGAGAGAAAAGGCAATAATGAAATGAACAATGTCTGACGTGTTTCAGTGTTGTTCATTATTATTATTATTATTATTATTATTATTATTATTATCATCATTCAGAGTCCATCATAAACAGTCGCACTCAGATTCACATCTACGGGCAATTTTTTCAAAGTCGCCAATTGACCGAACCTGCACATCTTTGGACTGTATGAGGAAACCGGAGCATCTGGTGGAAACCCACGCAGCCATGGTGATAACACACAAACTTTTATTTATTATTTGTGTCATTTATTTATTTTTTTACCATTTTTACCAATGTTTCCTGCCGACTTCAGTTTTGGCATCCCTCCTGCAAACAGGCCTCCTAAACCAGCAGGAGCCCCACCACCAAAACCTCCACCTCCACCACCTCCACCGCCTCCACCACCTCCACCTCCACCACCTCCTCCACCTCCTCCACCTCCTCCACCTCCTCCACCGCCGCCACCTCCTCCTCCTCCTTTAGGTTCTAAGAAAATAAACAAAAGATATTAAATTATTTGTTGCACTGTATTTATAGTGTATGTTGTATACATATACACACACACACACACACATATATACATACATACATATATTTAAAAAAATAAATAAAAAGTGGATGAAAATAAATACAAAATTATAAAAAAATCTGTTCTAAATGTGCCACAGAGAGAACAATGTAGACCATATTTTGGTAATGTTGTAAACATTTGTATACAGTCACAGACGCTATTTTACAGTCTGGGTTTAAATACTTAAAGTTGCACAATATGGGACCGGGAGAATTTAAATTGCCCGACTGCATTTTGATTGGCAACGGCTGAGCCGGCAGCTCGCAGCTAACGGTGCTAACAGCTCAAACCACGGCAACGGTGCTGAAGGGCCTTTCATACGACAAGAGCCCCACTGCGCTCCGAAACCCTTTACTTCCAATGGCTTGCACAGTGCCCGGGCGGCTTTTTCGCCGTATTTAGCAAAGCAAGGACTCAGTGCACCCCCTTTGGAGAGTGCCGCGCTGAGCAACGTGCCCTGAAACCAGCAGCGACCACAAACCGCATCCTGTGCGGAAAGGCCCTCAACGGTGTTTAATGACGGGGAACCTCAGATTGCACCTCTAGAACGAAAGCATTAGTCATATTAAGTACATCTGAGCAGTCCCACATCATATGTCAATAGGCTCCTGTGTCATAGTAACCTTTATGTCCCTGCTGTTGTTTTGAAGCCAAGTTATTGGGAGCAACCTGGCTACAAGCTAACTTTCCTCTGTGCTATAAAAAAAGATGCTGACTTACTGTCCAGTAAGGGTCCACTGCGATCACAGGTAACAGTTTTCTTTAATCTGGAGCCTTTATGGATATCGGACAGCAGAGCCGTCCTTCCATGCTGCTCTGTGCGGTTTAGATTTGGCTTCTGTGTGTTGGCCTGAAACACAAAACACGGTGTGTTGGTAGAACTGAATAAAAAAAGGCAACAGGCAGCGAGCGGCGAGCACTCAGACCGAACAGGAGAATATATGTTATGATATGATTTTTCCACAAGATGTCTCTGCTGAGCAGGGTCAAGAGGACGGCTGCTGATCCAACTGGGCAGAGAGACAGACGGAATGACTTACAGAAGTGAAGGTGGGAGGAGGAGGAGGGCCTGGGGGTGGTGGGGGAGGAGGGGCGGGCATCTTCCTTTCTCCACTTCACTCGGTGTGCACTGGACGCTGCACCCTGGAGGACACACACACACGCGCATACAGTTACTGTGAGGATCTTTTATGAAACAGTCTCAGTTTAGTCCTGACACCTCTATAAGACCATCAGAGAGAAGATGGTCTGTTTCTATATAGTTATTCTTAATGCTCGTCATCGGTGCCACCGGGTCGGATTCTGGTGAAACCAGATGACATCATGCAGGTTCACCAGAAACTCCTTCAGCTCAGACTCCAGCGGAGCTTCCAGCAGAGACCAGTCCGTCGTGGACAGACCCGGCTTCACTGCAGTCGGCGCTCTCGCGGGAGGAGGAGGAGGATTCACTGCTGCCGGGAGCTGAGCTCTCCTCCTCCTCCTCCGTCCCTTTCAAAAGGGACTCTGGTGCTCGGAGACACTACCACTTTTGTCCACAGGGACCGCCAAAAATGAAAGTTCCTTGTAGTAACTTTAAATAAAATACAACAAATTGGAGACTGGGATGCTTGAAACAGTTCCAACATGTCCTCACAAACCAAACGTTTACAGTTAGTCACACACACACACACACACACACACACACACACACACACACACACACACACACACACACACACACACACACACACACACACACACACACACACACACACACACACACACACACACACACACACACACACACACACACACACACGTTTAGTCTGCTACTCTTATTTAGTTAATGGCACTAAATATGAGCGGTACAACGGTGTAAAACTAGAAACATTGTATGGTGTTGAAGTGAATGTGAAAACCATCAATGTGGTCACAAAAGTTAATTTCATTTCCTTAAACGTGTCTTAGTGTCATTGTTTGCTGAATATAAATTTATGTTTTGTGAGTTTCCTTTTTCTTGCTTGAAGGGGATCTCAGCTCACCACACTCTGCTATGGTGGGGGCCGCTTGCTCACAACACTTCAGCTCCACTCAGGTTTTATCCTGTTTCAACAAATCAGGACTTTCTAGCTTCTGCAAAAGCCAAGATGGCATCAAGCGGTGAAAGGTTCAAAACAACCCTTGAGAAAATGTAGAGGAGAGTGTCAAGAGATGGTACGCCTCTTTCCTTCTGTTGTGGCTTAATTTTGTGGTTCTGAAATTGATTATTTGTGCGCATGAAGTGGATCAACAATGCAATCACTCCAATCAGCAGATGATGAGCTCACAGGCAACGACAGACTTACAATAAATGTTTCATCTGACAGGAACTTGCATGTTAAGTTCCCTAAAACAAAAAGCACACTGTATGTGTATAGTTCAGTGTCACAAGGACAGATAACTTTCTCTTACCAACTATCACGCAATGCATTGGTGTAACGTGCACAGCAGAAAAGATGCTGCGTTGCCCAAAAACACAACCTGCATTTACCGGCCCAAAAAAGAAAAATATGGACATGGTAGAATACTGTAACTGACATTGACGCATACTGTATATAATCTAAACGATGTTTATGCCAAATTCATTGATATTTGTGATCAACCTAACCTGCCAATCATAATTCTATCACTCGGAAAGGACACTAGCCGCAACAACAGGACCATTATATCAGTTCTACAACATTAACTTAAAGCTACTGCGAGGAAAACATTGTGTGTTGATGCTGGCGGTCCCGGTGGACGAAAGCGGGAGTGTTTCCGAGCGCCGGACTCCTTTTAGAAAACCTCTCATTTTACTGCAGCAGGGTCCGACAGTCTGCCCCGCAGAGACCGACTGCAGGTCAGTTTCTGGTGAACCCGCGTGCTGAAAAAATAGTTTGTTGTAATTTTGTGGGGGATAGAAATAGCCAATCTCCTTGCTGGTAGTCTTGTTTACTTCTGTATGTCATATAGAGGCAGTATTAGAGGGAAATGGTTTAATTACCAGTTAAAAGTCCTTTAAAGTGACTTTAACCCATTTTATTTTTGAGGACAAGAACCAACTGCACTAGGATCACAGAGGTCAGGTTAAATGCCATGAAACGTATATGAAACATATTTCACACATTCAAATTCACACCAAAATCTGCACACAGCTTGAACTCGCACTTCATATCAAGTGACACGCACACACATTTAGACGATCCTCTGAGGGCCTCTTACTTCCTGTATGCTGCTGACAAACAGGAAGTCACCACGCGACTCCAGCACCGCAGCCATCCGGCTGCCAGGATGATAATGATACCTCTACATTATTTTGATGTTCACCTTCTCCTCCTTCTCTCTTTCTCTCAGCCCTTCATCGTTCTCCCATTTGGTTTGGCATCACTCTCTCTCTTCTTCACCTTCCTCCTTCTGCTCGCTCTATTCATCTATTGCGCTCCCCCTCCTCCCCACCTCTCTTTTCTCTGCCAGCTTCACCCAGTGAACTTTTGTTTATCATCTAATCTCAGTCGTTCCTGCGTGGTTTGCACACCTTCAACGTCTCAAACCGAAAAACAGACGTTGAGATTTTGTCTGTCTCTCTCTGCGTGTCCCTGTATTCCTGCTGCACTCCGAAGCGTATATGCTGCATCAAAGCAACAGAAAAACTGAGCTGAGGTTCTTGCATGAGATTGAGTGAGACGTTGACTCAGGCCTGAACATCCAATTACAACCAGGTTCTTTAAAATGTTTGCAAAACCCCAAATGGACATGAGCTCTGGGACATTTTGTTTTGCTCAAACCTCATAACATTGGCTGCCTGAAGTACATACTAACAACACATTTACTTCAAAGTTTTGAAAGAATTATCATGAGGAATATGCTAAGAGCAATTTTGAGGAACATTTGACAGTGGTAGAGTAAATATAACGTCATATTAACTCAAGTTAGTTTGAATACTTGTAGAAAAACAGGGGTTAACTATTGTAAAGCAACTTGCAAATAGTCCGGTTCAACCCACATGAAAACTTTTAGAGATATTCACGGTCTCCAGAGGATGAACCCTAATGACGGTGGTGACCCCCTTACTTTATCTCTGGTGCCACTGTGAGGTTGCAATCAAAGATGGTAAATATTACACCTGCTTAACATTATGGTGTTAGCATTCATATTTCCAGCATGTTGTCATGATGTTAGTATTATTTAACGAAAGGCACCGCTCTGCAGCCTCAGAGAGCCACAATCATGGCTTTAAGAAGTCTTGAAGGTGAAAGGATTATTTATTTTTTTGCTTGCGGTGTATATATTAGTGTTGTTAAAAATAACAAAGTACCAATACACATACATACGCTTTCTACTCTCTCTTCTTTCTGACGGCGAGTTTGTGAGTATGCCTTCAATGTTGTGTCAATTTTTCTGTGGTTTCGAAAATGTTATCGAGTATCAATGTTTTTCAGGGTATCATATCAAAGTAGGAAATTCCAGTATTTACATGAAACACTAATATATATGTGTGTGTATGTGAAGTATTTACAAACCGCCTCTGTGATGCCGTTTTCATGACAATATGAACACACTAACCTAACCCTAATACAGAATGTCCTACATATTAATAATAATAATAATTCATGACCCAATTCAATAAGGTCTTTTTGAAGATAAGCCGTTTACATTTATCCTTAATATGTCAATAATTTCCCAATATGGACCATGGTGGAAGGACGCCACAGGGAATAAGCTTCCACACTGAGTGAGGGCCAATAAACAGGACAGCATGCTCAGCATTAGAGCTTAAACGTGCTTTACTTTTCCCGGAGGCTGGGAATGTGTCAACAGTTTAGAGAGAGACTAGACATTTGATGTTATAATTACAATAAACGTAAGCATACTGTTGAGGATATAAGGTAGAATGTTTGAGGCTAGAATTTGTCAGAAAACGTGTCAGAGCTTTATGTGAAGCGGGCATCGATAGAAACCATTCGTATACTAATATCAAGTCCAACCGCCAGGACTTTCTAAGAGGGAGCAGAGATACACTTGAAACATATCAAGATAATTGCATCACGAGTCAACAGAGCCTCCGGTTTGTTTACTTCCGTGTGACCAACAGCCCAAGAACCCAAGAACCCAAGGCATTCCATTTATGATGATAGAAAAGCAGAGAAAAGTCTGCAATTATTTGCATTTGCGAACCAGCAAAAACAACTCAAGTAATGAGAATCACGAAAGACACAATCCACCAAAAGCTCTTAAGTCATATTTTAGCCAAAGTTAAATTAATCAACCTTGGTTCACTGAGGGTTTGGCCGAAGAAGACACACTTTTGCTGAAACAGGAAAACGCCCGTCACAACAGAAACGTTTGCACAGAAGATGGCTGCTGAAGCCGAGCTGGCAGATTTAAAGCCAAACGCACATGTGCACGTTTCCCCTGCGCTGACAACTGCAGATGTTTCTGTTTGACCTCCTCCGTGACTGAACCCTCTGTGGCAGGGAGACGTATCTCCGTCACTTTGTAGCGATGGTACTTACTTAAGTCCTTGATGAAACGTGTTTAAAGTCAGAGGGGCTTTCACAGATTTGCTCCAATGTAGCCCATCGACTCAATTCCTGCAGCAGTGGTGAAATGATACTGAAACAACTCCAGCAGAAGAGGTGACTGTAATGGTGAAGAAAAAAAAAACCCTGCTTGGTTTCGTGTGGCTGACACTTGTCATTTTCACAACCAGTCCACTAGTACACCGATGACTAGAAACTGAGGCTATTTATGAATCGACTGTCAGTTCAAGATGTGCTGAGGAGACCGAAGCAGCTCGGAGTGAACGCAGAAGAAACATCAACTTCCGCTGAAGGAAACCAGCCTGTGTGTTGAAATCTAATATGCACAGCACAACTTCTCCATCTCGCACAAACACACACACAGCCTAATATTAGCTTAGCATGCACAATGCCTCCTTTGACAGACCGAGAGAGAGAGAGAAAGTAGTATAGGGAGACATGAGGGTGAGGATCCTTTGAAGTGACACCGACAAGATCTCCCCCCCTCCCCCACACACACACACACACACACACACACACACACACACACACACACACACACACACACACACACACACACACACACACACACACACACACACACACACACACACACACACCTCGCATATGTTTCAGTTTACAAACGGCCATAAAAAGGTGTCTTCATCCTGCCACTGAGCCTCCTCTTGCTCCTCCACCTCACTGTGTTCACACTGAGAACAACAAAACGGCCAAACGTGGCCAGATATATTGTTGCAGAGTCGCTGTTTAAGTGTTATGAAGCGCCTTTTGACATATTTATGTCGTTAAGAAGCACTGAGAACCGGCTAACAGCGGTTGTTTTTTTAAACTAGAACAGGGTGAAACAAAAACATATGATTGGTCGACGTGCCAAGTTGAGGCCAGCTCGACTTTAGTTTGTAGCCCCTCCGAAGCGCGACATGCAAGTGTCGGCCATCAGTTTGCAGCTTCATGTCACCGGCTTCCATAAAAAAGAAAAAGAAAAAAAGACTTGTAGCATGTTGTTGTAACATTAGAGTTACTGCACACACACGCCTTGGGGGTATTATCTCAACATAGCAGAAATGTTAAACGTCCAAATATTAAATATGTCCTTTGCCAAAGATGGCATATGGATAAACTCACATTTTGGTGGCTTGGTAAAGTGATAACAACACAAACAACGTCCGCGTGTCACCAGGTCTTTGTTGGCTTATTGGAGGAAGGCAGACAATGCTTGTTTTATGACAGAAGCCATGTGTCGCATTGACTTCATCTACAGCAGTGTGTACTGACTAGTCGGTAAAAAGAAGACATTTTGGTGAAGCCTTGTTCACTCCCTAAACCGTCCCTCCACCAGGCTAGAGAACATCTGGCTTTAGATTACTGTGCCACACTGGGATAACGCGATATTTAAGTAAAATGAGAAACAGAAAAAAACAGTAGTTGTAAGTGTAACTACATTCAATTTTACTTTTAGAACAACTCAAAAGAGATGCAGAAACGAGTTGTGGTTGTCACAGGGGCGATGGTGGTGGGTGGATCACTAAGTGGATACCTCCCATCACCTTTGACTTAACTCCACCCGAGCACTCAAACGGCTCAATAGCAGACGTTAAGGTTACAGAACCCACAAGACGAATCAAACACACCTCGTGTAATGCAACGATTAACAACATGCCAATGCGATACACATTAATGTCTGACTCCTCTGGAGATCATCAAGACACAATTCATAGTGTTGCAAAGTAAAACATTTGACTGTGAATATGAGGTCGGGCAAAAGGACAATTTTAGAGATTTTGAATGAAGCCCAGGGTAGAAATAAATGTGTCGGCTGTGCAGGAACAGTGCTGAGTGGCTAAGCTAACATCCTGTAGCACACACACACACACACACACACACACACACACACACACACACACACACACACACACACACACACACACACACACACACACACACACACACCTGTATCTGGCAACAGATGTGGCTCTATTGCTGTTTTTTCTTTTTTACTTTGACTCAGCAGGTTACTTTTACCTCGAACATTCTTTAAAAAAAAGGTGCTGAATACATTTTGTGACAGAAACGTTCACAGATGAGCGTCTTCCGTAGAAAAGCCCTTGTGTATTTGTCTCATTAACAAGGATTCTGTGTGTGTGTGTGTGTGTGTGTGTGTGTGTGTGTTTCCTCTGTTAATATATGTGCTGTATAACCAGATGTGACTTGTAAAAAAAGTAGCAGCTCTGAGTAAAGTTAGCGCTCCATGCTCAAAATCTACCTTGTCATGTGGGTTTGCATTAAGAGGAAAAAAATTACTATTATTCGATCATTGAAATAGCTGCAGCTTTACTGTCAATCAACCAAATGATTCATCACCTAATGGTTTCAGGCTCACACACAGGAAACAATTTCACTTTGAACTAAACAAGACTGGGCTGGAGTCCTCTGACGCTATGCAGCTATTCATATCAGAAGTCTTTTCAAAACACATAACGTCATCATAAATACTTTATTACATTACTGGAACTTTTGTCACCAAAAGCCCCTTAAAAGATAAAGAAATGTCACTACTTACTCAGTCTGTGTCCATAGAAGAACCAGCAGTATGTTCAGAAGACAGCAGAAGAAGCACCGTAGTTCATTCCTCATAAAAATGCAAAATGTGAAGAGCAGCCACATACAGCTGGAAACAGAAAAAGAGGAAGATTAGCAGCATCCAAAAATCTTTAAAAAAAAATTTAAAAAAAAACTATTATGCATGTAGAACTTCTTGATTCCTCTTCCTGTAAACTGACATCTCACATTCTGAAAAGTCCCACTTCAACTTACACAAACCTTATATATACAGCACATGCACACTTCCTCTTTTTCAGTTCCCTACCTGCGGGGGGAGGGATGCAGTGTTATGAGCTGGGGAAATATTAATCCAACACATTTCAAATGTCTGTGGAGATCATTTCAGTCATTCAGGAAGCAGTCCCTCAAAATATAGAACTAGTCAGAGTGCATTAATCCACCGAGAAATATTTTCATCCGTTTTATTGTATTTTATGTGAGACATACTTTTCTGATTAGTGACAAATGCATAAAATCAAATGCAGCAACTGGTTGCAAATTACTCTTAACTTTTAATGCAGTGATGCAGGAGTATCGACATGTACACCTACACGCCAGATGTTAAAGTTACATAGCCATTGCTCTTAAGTAAACATGTTTACGAACGGCGCCGACGTCAACTGGGCCAGACGGTATTAAATACTCGGTTGTTGTCGTCTTCGTCATTCTTCTTTTCTTTTCTTTTTTTTAAAATCACATTCAGACCGGATAGTTTTCTATAAATTTGGACCTTTAATTGCTGCACCATGTCAGATAAATCAGTGTATTTGTTGAAAATGGATCATCTCAAAAGGCGGCGATGTCTGAGATCGCGACTGGTGGTCGATAAGACGCCGTACTTTCCTCCGTGAACTTGGGGAGGAGGAACGAGAAGGAGAGCGGAGAGAAGCACGAGCGTGAGAAACAGTGGCCGGTTCATCATTTCTGACCGTGTGTGAAAACATGCGCGACCCGACGACCACAATGAAGAAGTAAAAGATGATTGGAAAGAGGTAGCAGCTGAAGGAGAGGAGGCAGAAATGCGGGCAGGAAATGGAGTGGAGAGATTAGAGGGGATTCAGAAGCAGATGAGCGTATGCTGCCGTTTCCGTCCCGCTCAATAAATTCCATTGATTCTTATTCAAATCTTCCATCTACTTGGAATCAAAATCACCTCCGACAGTGGATTATCCTTAAAAGGAAGTCTGAAATATTTTCAGAAAAAGGCCTGCACACATTACGTGACTAAGAAAAACAAAAAACATACTGTTAGAAAAATGGAGAACAGCTTCCATTTAACTGAAAGGGAGTTGATCCCAGCCCCTGAAGCTGCTGGACGAAAAGGGTAAAGCGTATAGCTCCACGGCAGCCACTTCCTGTGCTCTCTGTGTCACACTTCCTGCCTCGCAACACAGTCAGCGGCGGCCGGCCCGCCCCACCACCGGCCGCGCTTCAATACTCTCGCTCTCTCTCGTCTCCTCTTTCCAGCCAACTAGAGGCACCTTGGTTTTCTCCCCTTCGACTCAGCTGTTTTTCTTTACCAGGCTCCAGTGGGGAGGAAGGGGGGGAAGGAGTCAGAGCCGGGACATCAGTTAACCATAAAAGTGTTCAACACAGGGGCCACTGCAGAAGGCTACGACAGTACACACTGTTAAATCAGCACCGAGCCTTGACATTAAACAAAAGTGCAACAGGAAGTTTGTGGGACTGCATAAATAAAAGCCACAAAGAGCCAATGTTTACTGGTGAAGTGACTGAGAATGCAACAAACACAACTACCCTGACAAAGGTTTACATTAAAAACTAAAGTTTATTTCTCAGAATTCTGCATTGTTTTCCAAATCACTTACTATGAAAAAGAGATTGACCTTATTTGGCATTTTGATGTTTTGGCAAAATTGGTCTTTCATCCCCCCCAAAAAAGGCCCCATTGAGTTTGAATTTTAACATGACAGCCCAATTGTCAACCTTTTGGATATATTTTCTTACCCTGTTAAATTCTGTTGGTGGGAACACTTTCAACCACAATATAAAGCCAAGCTGTTATCAGTGTCTTCAGCGACTATTTTCTCCTTTTTTTTTGCTGAAATGCAGTTCTTTTTTGGTACAACGTCCGAGATGCCCTTACCACATTACACCGTGCCACGGTGACATTCATGAATCAGCAATTCAGGCTGCAACCACAGTAAATTAATCAATAACTCAGCTTTAAAAAAAAAGGAACAGTGTGACGTTTATGGGAGAAAATGCTCCGTCACTTTCTGGCAGAGAGTTAGATGAGAAATTTGAGATCAGTCACAACTTCACACTTTGGCTTTGTATGGAAAACAAAAACTAAACGAGATATGACGCGTTAATAAGGGAGGTTTATTGGTGTTGGATGGGGGATTTTGTTACATTTTAACAAGAGCCAGGCTAGCCGCTTACCCCCGTTTCCAGTGTTTGTGCTAAGCTACGCTAACCGTCTGCTGGCTTTAGCTTCTTCTTTAACGGACATATCTTCTACTCTAACTCTCCACCAGAACGCACAGAGGTGAATTTCCCTTCAACAAGAGTCTGACGTCACACTTTGTATTTTTAGGGAAACAAAAGGTCACTGGCAGAGAGGTGCTGCAGGCGGTAGCTGCCCGAAATGTTGAGGCATCAGTTGCAAACACGGAATCATTATGTTCTGTGGCAAGGGGTAAAAATATCAAGTATCAATGCATCTCAGAGCTACTCAGTTCGACTGCAGCCATGGTGTCGTGTCTCAATGTTTTCTACATTTCCTCTTTGCTAACCATTGACAGCAGCATCAGTCCCTGTGTCTCATCGGACTCCGTGCAGTAATAATGTCGTCAGGTTCATGTGTTTCTTGGAGTTTCTCACCACAGAACCCGGAATGTGGCGCTCCACGTCAACAACACAGATCCAAACAATAAACAGTCCTTGGATTCAGCAGCCCGCGCAACTACGAAAAGGAGACCAGAGAGACAGGAGACGAGAGGAGAATTGATATCTCCCCCCCCCAACCCACTTCCCATCCTGTCATCGTGTCACACAGTCACATGAACATTAGTGCAGCTCGCCTGCAGGCTAGTCAGTCACTTAGGAAGCTTTGTGATCACACATCACACCACACATGACTCATATACTGTAGGCCAAGCAGAGCTGCCACAAAATGTCCTTCAAATGCTTCGGCTATGAGAAAACCGACTCTGAAAAGTTCAACTCAAATGCCAAGACACACAGTCATTTTACTGTGTTAATATTTGAGATTTCCTCTGGCTGTACTTGCAGCTTTTTTTTTTACCTTATACTTGTATTCAAATAACAATACAATGATAAAACAAATGAAATTTAGCTGCTCATGCTTTTTCAGAAATGCAGTAGTGGTAGAGGGAATAAAAAAAATGAGCAAAAGCCACCTCCACTTTTATATATTTGTTAATGTAAATGTAACGCCAACAGCATTTTTCTGCTGCATTTGTGCTTGAATCATGGCTGTCGAGGTCTTTGACGTGTTGCACTCACGACACATGAGACACATGGTCATGAGTTTCTGTGCTGGATGGACGGAGGGATGCCAGGATCACATGCCAAAACGCAGGAAACAGAGCTGAGCACACAGAGGGAGCACAGTGTTGCATTATGTTTCTACTACTACCCACATGCTGCCCCCTGACTGCAAAAACCCACTTAAAAAAAAGGTGATGCGATTATTCTTGCATTGGTATCGGTTCATCCCTGAGTGCATCGTAAAGGAAAAGGATGCGACGCCTCAGTAGAATTCAATTGGAGACACGTTTGGATGAATGGAGGGAGCGTGGAGACGTGGCGGAGCCCCTCACTTCCTCACCCAACGCTGGCTCCGTCCCACTGCAGCTCTTGAGGAATGCCAAGAACTCACAAGCTGCAACGAACTAAAAACTAGTTCTGTGAGAAAGCACATGAATGAGAACACGACCAGAGGCAACATGCTCACGTAGAGAAATAGGTTGTACAACCAAGAAAACCTCAAACTTCTTCTTTTGTTATGAAAGCGTAACATGAACTGATGAGACTCAAGATGAACTGCATTCTGCACAGAGAAGCAGCTTAGTCCCAAATATAAAAGTCCACACATAGATTTCTTAATGTTCGAAAATAACTCGATACGGTCAACTCACAGTGAATGTAATACAACACTGCAGAGAAACATCTATACAGCATCCGTGATGGGGGATTTTTTTGTTGCCAGACAGGTCACTGAATTCTAGGGTTGCCATTGGCAACCATTTTGCGAAATGAACTTGTCAAAAAATAGGGACAGCAAACGGCAAAACGTGCACCCCAAAATAAATGTGTATTGTAAAATATTTGTTGCACGAGTGATATTTAAATTCAGCCGTCCGAGCAGAACCAAGAGAGACTGTAAGGTCATAGAGAGACGATGGACTCGCTTAAGGGGACCCACAATCCAACACTGCGATGCTGAAGGGGCCAAAAGGATCTGAAGGGCCAGAAAACCAACATAAAAAAAAAAAAAAAAAAAAAAAAGGGGACAGGACGGATGAACGAGCAGCCAGTTACTTGCTGGATTCATTTCTGAGGGATCTGTGAAGGACGTGGCAGCAGCTGCAAAATTCCAGACAAGTCTATGGAAGAAGACCCCAAGGTCATATTCCTACATCTATAATGAAGTTGGCTCCCACTCGAAACAAAGCGGCCCATCATGCTGAGAGTGTTGATGCGCACAATGCGACTGTCAATCAAATTATTCAATACCTTGGTTTTGGGCTGCAAGTAAAGATTATTTTACCTTGTCCATTTATGTGTCGATTATTTTCTCAATTAATCGTTTGGTCTATAAAATGTCAGTGTTTGCCCAAGATGGCTTCTTCAAATGTCTTGTTTGATCCAGAACTCAAATAATAATATATATTTACCGTCATAGAGTAAATAAACAAAAAAAATATTCACAGTCAATGAAGCTGGAATTGGAGAATTACAATTTTATTTTCAGAACAAATTCTTTAAACTGGTTATCAAAACAGTTTGTTTTTTTATTAAATAGCTGACAACTAAATCGATTCATGAATTCATGATCAGTCACAAATCAAAGCAAACTGTAATGAAGGTTAACAAAATGAGTGATTAAAGTTTCTTCATGTGTGAAGTTTCATCTGATATAAAGCATGAATGTATGGACGATGGTGTTCGGCACCGGCTACATTATTATTTGAGATTTTGCTTTATGTTTGCCACGTTGTGATGCTAGTCTCATTTCAACCAGACCGGCATGCTGCATCCCCCACATATGTGCACAGAGCCCAAACAACAGAAAGGAGAACTCTTCAAAACAAGTAAGACGTGTGCACTTGCACAATATCAAGAAAAATACTCCGGAAGAAAAGCAAGAGGCGGCGAGAAGAGCGAACAGGCCTCTGGAGAGGAAAGCAAGTTCCATTACTCTGTTGCCCGTATCGGCGTGCGTTTACTCGGAGTTCCTCCATTCGGAGCACGCCGTTCTCCATAAACTAAATGTTTACAGAAGCAGCTCGGCCTCGGAGAGCGTGTGTCTATGCAGGTGCATGGATGTGAGCGCTTTGACACATTGCCATTTGGCTGCAAATGTGCTGCGAACAAACACACACACACACACAAATGCATTTTCCATCTGACTTTATGCCACTTAATGATGTGAATGATAAGTCCAAGTAAAGTCAAGAGCGTGTGTGTGTATACCCACCAGTGGTCCCCACTCCCCTACAAAGCACTTTGAAAAAATGATGTGAAAACACTGCAGAAAAAATGATGTGAAAACACTGCAGTTGTGCTCTCTTAAAAATTAAAAAAAACACAACTAAAAAAAAAAACACATGTCTTGTGTTCATCTTGACTACATGTGGCAAGCTGCAGCCTCACATGAGGCCAGTTTTATGAAAACACAGGGCGGTTTTTTGTTTGTTTGTTTTTTTTAAAAAGGAAAACAGTTAATACAAGACTCACTTTGGCCATCATTTGTGGGAGGAAGAGAAAGGACAAACCTTGGCTTATTGCCCAAACCCCTGCCAGAGCCCTGTACCAGTTCGCAAGACGTTAGCAGCCGACTAAATGCTCCGTAAGACGGCGCAGAGAAGCAGTTTGTCTTAATTCATCAACCATCACCGCTGGAGCAACTCCCAAGCTGCTTTCTGCAAGATGACAACTTCTGGTTTTTTTTTGGGGGGGGGGGGGGGGTCGCTTGTAAACCCGAACTCGGGTCTCACGGTTTCCGCTTCACTGAGGCTATTTTTCCCCCACACACACGCGCGCGCGCGCGGACACAAACACAAAACTTGGACCAAACTTAAAAAAATAACGTTTTGCTCAACGTACCTGTGTCAGAATGAAACGCGGAGCTCGGCTAATAATCTCCCATCGACAGTCAATATGCTGCGGTTGGTGTTGAGGAGGTCTGTGCAGCCAATCCCGAAGTCTGCAGAAGAGGACAGGCGGGCGGGCCAACTCAACTGGCTGCACCCGGAGCCGTATGTACAAGGGGTCGCGTAGGTCTCTCCAGCACGACCCCGTGTGAGACAAATAACGTGACTCTCAGCAGTAACGATGGGCATTAAGAGGAAATAAGCCCTTTAATAATATAAAGCTTTGTATAAAGTTTGTGAACAAACTTTGTTTTTCGTACAACACAAAATTAGCTACGCTATTTATTAAGCTAACAATTAGCTAGCTAGTTAAAAAAGTAGCTAGTTAAGCTAGTTTAGTCTGCCAGCGTTGGTAAATTAAGCTAACGTTAACTCTATATAGTATCTTAAGAAACTAGTTAACGTTACATATATATTTAATTAGTTTGGGTGAAGTTTTTATAATAAACAAAGGCCTACCTTAGCTAAATGTTGGTTGTATCCGAGCTTTTAGACTCTTTTTAGCATATGTGCGTCATAACCGAAAAAGAAAAGAAAAAAACAGCTAACTAGTATGTGTACTTAACGTTATATAACGTTATATCGTAGTACTTTAGTAGCACTAAAATGGCACTTACTTATAGCAATTGGTAGTTTGGCTTTCTTGAGGAATTGTACTTTCTTGGTTATTGTTGTTCTGGGTTTGAACTCTCATGGTTGAATGCACTTATTGTCGCTTTGGATTAAAGCGTCTGCTAAATGAAATGTAATGTAATATGTGCCTCATAACCGTGGCAGGTGAATCATGGCCGTCTCCCATTTCAGATAGCTAGCATGAACAAAAGTACACATTGTTGTAGGTGAAGTACACATAAGTATCCTGCAACGTTACTTTGTTGGTTCGTGTGTCAGCAGGCTGCATTACATTTAGAAGAGTTTAATTCGGTCGCTGTCCCGAGCTGGCGTCTTGTTTCTCTTCTTATAAACGCGTGTTTCGGTTGACTGAACCCTGAGTATTCACGGCTCTGGATGCGGCTCATGCAGCTGTGCCGGCTGGATGTCTTATCCAGGGTTTTAGCAGTGATGCAATGTTTCCAGATGTGGAGCTCGAGAAAAAAATAAATCCACAGGCTATTAGTTGAGCCTAAGGAGCAACAATTATTTACCCACTACTTACATAGTCTTAAAAGGTCTGTTTGATTGTTTTTTACTGTTTTAAACTTAAAAATAATTTTAGAGTAGAACTTATAAGAGGGTTAGTTCATGGATTTTATGTCAGTGCCTGCCAACAATCACTCAATTGGTGCATTTGGAGCACCAAATATCGCTCTGACAAGATATACAGTGGGCTTACATAACCATCTTTACAAACTCTTGTATTTTAATTTCCTCCAATAAAGGCTACACAATAAATGTATGATAGTGTGTTCACTGTGAGCTTATCATACTAATAAAATGTAACATATTTGGCAGAAACTTAAACCCAACATGACTTACAATAAGTGAATTTAACCCTATAAACATTTATTAAAAGGTGACATTTTAGAGAATTACCATTTACTCTCCCCTTACGCTTGTATAACTCCTTGTGAGTTGAAGCAGAATTACTTTTCTGATTTTGTGTGAGACCTTAGTGAGCTTGTCCAGTTGAGTAACACTCAACAGAAAGCACAGCTGCTTAGTGAGCTCAGTGAGGTGGGAGTGGGTGGACGAGCACGTTGGATGACTCTGTGCTGTGGTTTGTTTTGCCAGGTTGCCTCCTCAGACCTGATGGACAGAGACTTCTCATCATCACCCTCCTACACTGGATTTGCGGGAAAAGAATAAGGACGCCCCCTGCTGGACGAACACGGACATCAAATATAAGATGTTTTATTGAGTTGATAGTAACTAAACCAATTGATTAAAATTATCTTGATGTGGCTGTTTGATATTTCACAACACTTACAACGCCACCAAGAAGTCATATTATTCACATTATAAACATACAGTTGAGTCGAGCCCTCTCTGACAGGACTTACTGCTGTATTGAACTTTATATCACAAATCAAATTGAATTTCCCTAAAGACAGCTTTTGGCCTGGACATAGATATTTAACATTTTTAATAAAATATGAAAAGCATCAATATTATATACAGGTGGGGATTGTTGCCACTAAAGTCCGACATCTCAGTTGTCAAAGACAAGAGACATGATTGGCTGATAGCAGAAGATGACAAAAGCTGATTGGCCCTTCAGATGCTCCTGGTGGGGGTCAGGCACTGGTTGACCACCTCCAGCAGCGAGGAGTTCTCCAGCGCCGCTGCAACTCTCTCTTTGTCCGCCAGCTGTTTGTTCACTGCACAACATAAAACCACGTGAGAAACGGTGTGATGACAAGTGGAAATATGATCTAATATCCCCATCATGCCCGCTCTCTGTGTGTCATATTTACCTGCTTCCTCTGAGGCGTGACTCCCGGGAGTGATGTGGACATCAATCTGAGAAGAAATAGAACAAACAAAACACTCACAACACTAATCCCACATTGTATAATGTTCATATTAAGTAACAACACACACACACACACACACACACACACACACACACACACACGTACTTTGAACCTGTCTGGCAGGGAGCGTAGCAGCTTGACTTTGATTGACAGACCAATGAGCGTCGCCATGCTGCAGTGGGGGATTGTAGGTGTGAACTCGATGCCCACTTTGCTCTCTGCGTCATTGACCTGAGGAATAAAGGACAATCGCATAGAAACGGACATAAAGAACAACATACGGAATGAGATTAACTTCTGCTATTAAAAATTACATTTCGGTCAAATTTCCTTTGCTTGTTATGAATGTTATTTTTGCAGTGGGACAATGTTTTCAACGCCACAGCAATACATTTTTTTTTTTTTTTTTTTTATAAATACAATGAGATTGAGTAAATGTTTACGTTGATGATGAATCTTGAAGTAAATAAAACCTAAAAACACAGGATTAAAGGTGGGTACCTTGACTCGGACCTGCTCCACCACATTGAGCTCCTCCAGAGACAGAGGATGCTCTGGGTCGTTGATGGATCTGATCAGATGTAACTTTAGTTAAAGAATTTAAGACAACACAATTAACAAAAACACAACCTCTGCCTCTATGTCAGTATGGTATTATTATCATGCATTATGGGTGACATTAATATGGTTACAATGCTTTGTTTGTAAAAAAAAAAAAATAATTATGCAATTGTACATTTACTGTAAATAGTAGGGCTCATAAATAAACCCCAGGACCCCCATTGACTGACACTTACATCACTCTTGCACATTGTTTTTCTATTAAAATACACTTGCCACTTTGATAATACACTTGTACTGTTAACTGTTTGTTTACCATATTTTTATTGTAAATTCTAATATTTTTCAATTATGTCTCATGTGTTTTTTGTTTATGTTTATTGTTATGCACCTTTCACCAAGTCACATTCATTGTATGTGTAACGTACTTGTCAATAAATAGATCTGATTCTGAAATAAACTAAAAGCACAAAATAATTAAGAGCAACACTTAATTAAGAAATGCTTGTCCGTCATTAGATTGCCTATGCAGCTATATATCTGTTTTAGCAATGAGCCCAATACTGTCTGTATATTTGTGTATTTGTAGTAAACGTCTGGGTATTTTTTCCACCACAGTAGCAGCACTTTTCAGGGTGGCCCAAACAAATATGCACGCGCTACTGTTATCTGTACGTAATCTTTAAAGTCATATTCAAAACAGGTAGCTAATGTTATAAAATGAACTAAATGGTGTTTAAATGAAGTTTAACAAGCACACACGTCATCTGTCGGCTGTATAAACCGGTGTAAAGTAGCTTGAGTTAAAACAGGATATCGAATATTTCCCTCTCGTCGATGGGGTCATGGACGTCCTCGTTCTCGTCGTTGGACGTGAGCTGCCGGTCACCGGACCGCTGGAAAATCGCAGGGTTCGCGTTCTCCAACTGGGTTCCCCCGGACATTTTGAGACGTTGATTTAGTCCACGATAAACACTAAATATCTCGATGTGAACCAGCTGCGCGGCCCAACAACACAACCAGTAGAAAGCGAGCGTTCGCTGAAACGACGGACGGAGAGCGAAAGAGTCCAAAAGCACGAGAGAAGAAAGTCTTAAAGGGACAGAGCACCCATGACGTCCATCACGCAGTGGTGGCAGAAGTACCTTAACTTAAATAAAATACAGAGGTATTACAGACAAAATGTACTTCCAGTATGAAAAAGTAAAAGTATTCATTATACAGTATGACCCATTTCATAATATTGTAGGCTAGATTGGAGCTATTACTGGATGAGGATCAAAATTGCAGCTGGTAATTGTGCGGCTAATATAAATGTATGCACAGTATGTTTCATATATACTTATATTTTATATTTAAAATATTATTTAACTGTGTTACATTATTATATAATTGTATGTTGTTTCGTTTTTATCTCTAACAAATAACATAATGTTATGTTGTCAACCCAATTTAAGATATTTTGAAAACTGTAAACTAGATTACTGTTAAAGTATTGCATCATTTAATAAGTTCATTGTATATCTTGTGAAATAAATGTAGTGCAGTAAAAAGTCTCTCTCAGAAAGTATAAAGTAGAGGGTCGTCCATTTAACCACAAAACATGCGGTTCGAATCCCCAGCTCTTACTCTCAAAATGTCCTTGAGCAAAAAAGCTTTTTATTTGTTTCAGTTGTCTTAAAATTGTCTCTAGAATGCTTGAATGTTTTAGGGTGAAATGTCCCGCACACGGCAGAAGTTTGCCTTCAGGGCTTTCTGCCAGTAGTGATATTTATTTTATCCCAAAACATGGTTGAGATTTCTGGCAGGCAAACTTCTCCCTTTTCAAATGGCCCTCATCTGGCTGTTGTGTGACTTCCTGTTTGTCCTGCAGATGGCAGAAACTGCCCACTTTAGCCCTCAGCAGCAACACCGTTTAAAGACGATCCAGCCTGCAATGTGAACACAATATTCTGATAAAGGCCAAAATAGCTCCCAGAAGCCACGAGTTCAAAATTATCTATTAACAGGTAAAGGCCACACCGTTGTGATTAATTTAGCTACCTTAACGTCATGGCACTTTGTGATTAAAATGTTCACTTTGTTTTTGTAAAAAAAAAAAAAAGACATCAAGAAGTTATTACTCTAGTTAAATGATTGCAAGCAGAAAATGACGACTTACTGGCTGAGTCATTCACACATTCATCCATTCAATAGTTTTGTTTAGTGTCACAATTAAATATAAACTGGAAAATAGGGGAAAACACTCAAACGCATAAATTCAACCAACAGTGTTGTGTTTCCCCTGCCAGTGATTTGTCATGTACAACTAAACGTAGATGGGTTGGTGGATTAGCTATATGTCACTTTTACTTTCAGTGTAATTAATTAATCGGTCTCTCTGGAAAGCATAAACATAGGAGTTTCTGTCCATATTCAAAGTTATATGGTGTCCACAGCTGTGATGTTTTTTTTACAAAGATTGATCTAAAGAAATCCTCTTTAGGCAAGAAACATATTACATTCTTATACATTCTTCACATGTGTTCTATCACCACCATGTGGAGTCTTAATGAGATGCTGGAGTCAGTTTAAAAGCAGGAGACGGGTCGATGCGAGAAACCCAATCTCAACACGTTCACCTTTTGAAAAAAAGTATGTATGCAATATAATGAGGCTGCATATGGCTGCAGACGCCTACATAACACGTTGTAATATAAATGTCACGCAGAAGGGCAGCCGCCGAGGAAAAGGGCAAAACATTTTCCTAATTGCTGTAATTTGGACAAGCAACCTCAAGAATCGCGATCCCACCTTTTAGATGGCAAAGTCTTTTACGAAAGATGGCTTCGATGAAATAAGTACGGTACATCCAGGGAATGGACATTGAGGTGGTGAGATCTTACAAGTACCTGGGTGTTCCCCCGAACAATAACCTGGACTGGACGGACAACACGAATGAACTCTACAAAAAGGGACAGAGCAGACTCTAACAGCTGAGGAGACTCGGGTCTTTTGGAAGGCAGGGAGCACTGAGGACCTTTTTTTCCACTCTGTGGTGGCATCAGTCATCTTTTATGGCGTGGTCTGCTGGAGCAGCAGCATCTCAACCTGGGATGCCCACTAGATCCGGTGGGAGCAGTGGGAGAGAGGAGAATGATGGTCAATCTATCATCCCTGATGGACAACATCTCCCACCCCCCATGCAGGACACTCTGGCAGCACTGTGCAGCTCCTTCAGTGACCGGCTGCTTCACCCGCGGTCTGTGAAGGAGAGATACCGCAGGTCCTTCCTTCCTGCTGTCAGACTGCACAACCAACACTGCTCCCAGTAGACCACACATACCAACAACTGACAAGTCCTCAATCATTTATTCATTCATGTCCAATATAAATCCAATGTATCCACTGCGCAATATTAACAACCATTCAGTCGGACTATATAATATTTCAGTTTTTGTCATTTAACCTTTTTTTTTTACATATTTATTATACCTTTACTGTGTGATTACGTATTTATTATACTTGTTTTGATCTTGTTTTTCTACCTATGTCTCTTGTTTGTTCATTTGCACTATCCACTTTGCTGCTGTAATCCTGCAAATGTCCCCGCTGTGGGACTAATAAAGGATTATCTGATCTTATAAAAACAAGAAAATTGCAGAAAACAACCCTTGCTTCCTTTTTCCATTATTTCCCATAATATGTATACAAGGTACTAGGGAAAACAGTAAATGGCAAAAAAAAAAAAAGATTTGCCCTTGAGTGGTCATACAAAGGCCTCAAACTGATCAGCAAAGATGCCAGAGATGACATACGAACATGACATCTTAACTACAGAGAAATAATTAGTTTCCAGCTACTGATAACAAATACAAACAATCAAATATTTTCTTTGAGGATCCTTCTTCAATCTCCCCGTTAAGCATTTGCAACATTTCAATTGCCTCTCATTTGCTCAAGCCGGCCTCCGCAGCTCAAATCATCTTCCAACGCGGGTACCTTGTGGACATGAGAGCCGTCTCCTGACGCTGTACTGCTGTTTATAGATGACACTCGGCTGCCTTCGGGAGTCCCATGACTCCTGCCACATGGCGGGTTTATAATCTGGAGTTTACATATATTTAATACTTTTAAACCAATAAAAAGTGAAATCATCGTTAAACAATTTGCTTTCCATACGGATTGTTTACCTTCATTCAAACAAAGCCTGCTCCAACGGGATTCGTCAATACTAAATGGAACGTTTCCAATACCAAAATCTTGTCCTGTTGCCTCCAGCTGTTACCGCTACCCAGCGATGCATTTTAGACTCTTTGGCATAAGTTTGCTTCATTCTGTGCTGATGACCAACAATTTTGTTGCCCATCACAGTTCTGTGACGCACAGGCGGCAACCAAGTGAAGTCAATGCTAAAGTGCCTTAAACCTGCACTCTCTCGACTGACCAGCAGGGGGCGACTCCTCCGGTAGCAAAAAAGAAGTCCGATTGTGGTGAAAGTTTGACGCTGGCATCTTGGCCAGGACCCCCCTTGTAAAAGAGATCAATAATCTCAATGAGATTAACCTGGTTAAATAAAGGCTGAGATAAATAAAACATAAACAACTATCAGAAACTTTCATATTTTACATTTGAGAAGTTTGTTCATTGTTTCATGTTAATTTAATTTCATAATTTTCATGTGCATAATTCAGAAACACTGCAACAAACGAGGAGAGACGCCAGAGGATGACTTAGTTTCACAAACAGATTAGCCAGAGGAAAGGTTTCCGGCTCAATCAGATTTGAGAAGAAACCGTAACATGCCAGAAGTAAATCCAGGTAAAACTGGTGCCAACATTAGGCCATGCAAACTGGCAAGATATTAGACATTTTAAGTCTCTAAATTTGCTCCCAATTTGTAAACCTATTTCCATCATTTTGAATGCTTCATGTAACTTGATCCAGTATTTTGCTTTAGACAAAACACAGTGTACGTATCTGTTTTTCATGTGGTGTTTTAGTGATGTGAGTTTTGACAGGACTCTGCGGTGGGATGTGGTTTCCTCCCTGAGTGAGTGTTAATTAATAATGCCTTCATTGTTTCATATTAATGTGGACATTCAGAAAAGTGGGAACAAATAAGAAGAGACAGCAAAGGAGGATTTACGTAAAAGTAAACAAATTAGCCAAAGGAAAAGTTTATAGATTTGTTTGCTAAAAGGTACTGTGTTGAGGGTTGTTACATAAAATCCTCTGACTTGTGCACTAATGATCTTGTTTTACTTGGACTAAACATCAGGCATGTATTCTCAAAAGATCAGTTGAATGAATATTTCGTTTTTCTTCAGTAGAGGAGCAGGGAGACAACCTGATCTCATGGGAAGGCGTACAAAGAGCACTAATTGTTGGTCTTTGTGCGTGGGATTTTACGCTGCGCCATCACCGTGAAAGTTCACATTTAATGTATGTTTAGGCAACAAGACCACTTAGTTAGTTTGAGGAAAAACATCCTGACTGAGCTTAAAATAAGAACATAATCTAAAAGTAAAACATAAACAACGTAACATAAGTACGGAAAACCCCTTGACAAACATCCCTGACTTCAAAATACAAAAACAACACTTTGGGACATGAACACCGGTCTCCTGGCTGAAAGTCCTGTTTGTTCCACTCCCACTCCCACTTGACACTACATGACTTGCTGTGAGCAAAGCGGAACATTTAAACGGCTTAAAATGACACGCAAAAAGCAAGAATGCCGTTGTTGTTGCACGTTAAATAACGTACAAATTGTGGTGTCACTCATACGCCATTGGGTGAGACATAGCCGGAGACACATAGAGTAACAGAGAGAGAGAGAGAGAGAGAGAAAAGGTGAAAACAGAGGGGCGATGTGAACAGGTTGTTGGTTCAGACACTCGTCACCTCTCGTAACGGTTCGGGGTTCTCGTCCCTCGCTCTCGTCCAAGAGCCAATGAGACCCACTTCTTCAGTTCAGTCACTGAGAAAATCTGCTTCAGTTCAGATGAACTAAACTCCATTTCAGAAAGAAACACAGGCAGGAAATCACATTTTGGAAAGAGAGACACTTCTAGCTCGGATGAGGTGATTTATACATTAAGTTCAGCTCTTCAGTGTCCAGAAATACAACCTGGTGTGTAGAGAGAAAAACATGACACCGAAGCTACCTCCATTTTTTAACAGTGACATTATGGCTCTCAGGAGCTCCCAGTCAATTTGAATCTCTGCCAGTATTTCCTCTGCTGACATACCCAACTATTACTGAGAAGGAGAGCTTGTTTTCTGTCACAGCTCTGCATAATCCTTCTTGGACACCTCAAACTTAATTTTTTTTTAAGCTGCAACACAAAACTGCCAATTTGTGTAATATTTAGGATAGACATCGAACTGTCCTTTCATTTAGTTTTGTTCAAGTTTAAAAACCTCCACTTGCTCTCCACCCTCCTCAGGGCCATGGATGACAATCAACTCGATACCTTTATCTCTCACAGTCTGCTTGTGGTTCGTTTAGTGTCATTTAGCTCCACAGACAGCAGACCTGACTCCTACAGGCAGCTTTGTCTTCACAAAGCATCGTCACCGAGGTGGGTATTGAGCTCGGCGTTTACCACCGCGTGGGACTCGAATGCAGCTCTTCCAGCTAATTGGTGTCTCTTTCCTCGCGGCTTCACTCTCACTTTATTTAATGACTCTGGCCCCTAGCTATCTCCACGTACCAGTGTTCTCTGGCTATTTGTTGGCTTCTGGATGATGATGAGGGGCAATGAGCATTCACAAAGGGGTGAGCGACACGATAGCTCCCTGTTACCAACATGTAATAGTTTATTTCCACAGATCTCTGCTCTCCAGCAGTGGCATCAATCACACACACCCACGCATACACACACATACACACACACACACACACACACACACACACACACACACACACACACACACACACACACACACACACACACACACACAGCTCCCTCAGTGTTCTCCCTTTCTCTCATGCTGTTGTCGACCATCACTTCATCATGCATTGAAGATTTCCTCATCATTTCAATGTCAGATTTGGGTTTTTTATATCTTCAGTACGTAAACAACGGCAACAATATAAAAGTAATTGCGCACTTTAATAACGTGTATCACAAAATGTCTCACATGTAGTGATGGAAGAAGATGTGCTTAAATAAAATGAGCAATACCACACAATAAAAATACTTAATTACAAGTAAAACTCTTCACAAAATAAATGTAAAAGTACAGAAGTATTACCAGTAAAATGTATATGTAAGTGTTAGAACTTAAAGCACACATATGGAAGAATAGTTTCTTTCAGAGTCACTATTTATAACTGCTGTATATCTTGTTGGTCAATCCGTTAAAGCTACTAATGAGGATCTTTAATTTTGTTTTGATTTTGGCGGTCCCTGTGGACAAAAGTGGTAATGTCTCCGAGCACCAGATTCCCTTTAGGAAACCTCTCATTTTACTGCAGCAGGGCCTCACATTCTGTCCCACTCAGTCCTGGTTCTGGTTCTCCCGTGCCTCCCTTCCCTCCAGCGAGCCCAGCAATATGTCCATGGTCTCCAGCAGCGTTGTGTCGGCTCTCAGGGGGGACCAGGAGGAGCAGAGAAGAGAAGCTCTGCTCCTGGAGGAGGAGGAGGAGGAGGACGAGGAGCAGGAGGAAGAGGAGGAGGAGGAGGAGCAGGAGGAAGAGGAGGAGGAGCAGAAGGAAGAGGATGAGGAGGAGATGCTGCTGCTGCAGATTGCTGAGCTCTCCAAGTTCTGCCAGAGCTGCAGCGAAGACAGATCTGGGTCTGTCTCGGCTGCAGGCCCCGCTGGAGTCTGAGCTAAAGGACTTTCTGGTGAACCTGCATGATTCTGTCTGATTTTGCATATAATCCGACCCGGTGGCTCCGAAGACAAGCATTAAGAATAACTATATAGACAATCTTCTCTCTGATGGTCTTTTTTCTTTTTTTTATGTAGGTCATATAGAAGCATCACTATTAAATTGAGACTATTACATAACCAGTAAAAATAATTCTCAGTAATTTCAATTAGTTGCTGAACAGTTATGAACACCATTTTTTATCAGGGCAAAAGAGCCAAGTGTTCTGGTTCCAGCTTCTGAAATGTGAGAATCCAACGATCCAAGGGGAATTCAAACAAGCTCACCGTTATAAGATATGCTTGACATAAAAATAAAGTTCTGAAGAGAGAAAGAAAGCTTTTCCGTGTGGTCTGTCCAGCCAAGTCCAGAATCTATAATGGATCATTGAATTCTCAGCACAATCTGCAGAGCTTATAGTCGTATCACATTTTTGAAGTTTGGTGTGGGCTGAACCCTTCGAGGTCATATTTTCCAGACATTACTGTTTGAGTTAATGCCCAAAATCCACGCTGGCAAGAACAGAGGATGAGTTTCAGATGTTGGAGAGATAGACGGATGCTTTGACATTCCACCAGTTGCTTTGTTCCCTTGTGTTTTCTCAGGCGGACCGCTAAACATTTCAGCTGTTCTTGTGTGTGGGATTCACGAAACAGAAAATATCTGCTTTCAGAAGATTGCACAATCTACGCTTCTTATTCGTTCTGTGGTTACATTTCAGAAGCTGTTACTTTGACTGGACCTTTGATTTCTCTCCACAGGGCATTTGAGTTAGTCTTATATTGTGAAAGATTTCTAAAACAGCCGTGGCGCTGGAAATGCTTCTTAAAAAGAGATTTGAACATCTGAACTCAGTCAGATCTGTGTGAGGGCCTGCTGGTGAAAGAGACTCACATTGAATTGGGAGGACATCAGTTCAAACTCTGATTTGAGCAAACATTTAGCCTTTAAAGCCTCAAAGTGTGGACTTTTTATGTGACTATATCATCTTTCCAAAAATCATCTTGCAGTTTTTTGTTTGCAGAGAAGAGTAAATGGCACGTTTGGACTGAAGAGACTGTTTATGAGCGGATTACGAGACAACGGTCCTCTGGGCACAGACAAGGCCACATCAAGTCTCAGAAACAGTTTAGCCTCTTTTTCTTGTTGATTAGTGTCTCTTTTTTTTGTTACGCATGTTTTTTTGTCTCTTCGTGGTCATTTTGTGTCACTTTGTACTGGCTTAGATCGTTGTGAAATTATTTATTTTGTCTGTGGTTGTTTTGCCTCTTTTTGTAGTCGGTTTTGCGTCTCTTTGTATTTGGTTCATGTATCCTGTGGTCATTTTGTGTCTCTTTGTAGTCATTTTGAGCATCCTGTAGTTGCTTTGCGTCTCTATTTAGTATTTGTTTGTCTCTTTGTAGTTGTTTTGCGCCTCTTTGTAGTCATTTTGTGTCTCTTTGAGGTTGTTTTTCCCCTTTTCATCATTGCTGTGAGTCTCCTTGCAGTTGTTTTAGTCTCTTTGTAGTCGTTTTATGTTTCTTTGTGGTGATTATGAGTCCCTTCGTGGTTGGTGTCTCTTTGAGTGACATTTTGCAGGTGAAGTCTATAGGGGCCCCTGACACGTTGGGCCCCTGGCCCTTGTGACCGGTAGACCGGTTCAGTAATCCAGCCATGTCTGTGAGATGATAAAAAGAGAGAAACACTGGAACTAGATCAGACAGAAAACCAGAGAAACACACCTGCACATTCAGCAGCCAGCCAGTGAACCTCAGGACAGCTTCACATTTTTTCGGGTGGTGCTTGTTTTTCTCCATTTCAATCAAATTTACTGTTTGTATGAAAGAGGATGATGAATGCACCTGCTGTCTGAGAGAGCCGGAGAGAGAGCGTTTCAGAGGCAGAGTTCAGAATTGAAGGATCGTATGTTTTTGGTAGAGAAGGCGCAGACAGTGACACATGAGGGTGTAGAAGTCGAATGGATTTTAAATTGATTCAACCTCAAAATAAACACAAGAAACTCACCAGTGTTTTACCAGATGTGTAAAATCACATCTTTATGTGCTTATTGGAAATCCTCTTTTGAGTTTGTCATCTGATAGAGATTCACTCGTGACTCATCCGATTAATGAAAATAGTTGAAAATGTCACAGCAAAAGAACAAACCTCTTTCTTTCATCACATGATAAGCTTTTTGACATATTCCAGACTGGATTTTTTATCTCTCCATTCAATCGAAACCACGCCGGCTGAGGTGACAAATGATCGCTCAGTTATTGATGACTCCCTACCCTCCTGCTGCTGCATCAATTCTGTTGACCTCAGCTTGTTACAACACTGTTTCCATAACTACAGTTCAGCTTTAACACAGCTTACACTAACGGGGAACTCTTCAATTTGTCTCACCTGAAAAACAACAACAAGGCTTTCAGTAAAACACCTTCAGTATGTTCAGGTTTTCTCCACCATTAACCTCTTATGGGTATGCTAATAACACATTTAGGAAAAAAAATCCCAATTATGGGAAAACCAGGGATGCTTGGAATATGTTCAGAGAGAAAGTTTTCTTGAATGAAGTGCTCCGTTTTTGAAGCATGTTTCTGTTTCAACACATAACCCCCCAATAAAATGGCAAATTGCCATTCAAACATTTAATTTTATGTACTGATTAAACAAATGAGCTATAACATGTCAATTAGTGAGCTTTAGAAATTTGCAACCTATTAAATCCAGGGTCATATGAATAAAAAACCGGTAGCGGTAAAATGGTGAGTTTGTGCAGGATGTCTCATGGAGATTCTATGGTACCAACTTTTGCTGAAGCAAATTTGAAAAGAACCGTTTTAATGTATAACAAACTGAATTGAACTGAACTTGACTGGACTGAACTGGACTGGACTGAACTGAACTGCTGTGTATGGTCCAACAATCCTGTTGAGTTCAGGGCAGACCTCCAAACCACCACAAGAGAACCTGTGCAACAAAACACAATCAAGCAGTGAGATAATAACAGACATTGAATACAAAATGCAATAGAATTATTGCAAAATGGAAACATTGGAGAACCTCGCAGTTGCAAATAATCAATTTTAGTTGCAAATGGTAACAAAAAAGCTCAAGAAAAGTGGGGCGGGGTCAAGCAAAGGGTCCATTGCCGTCCACAGGCGCACAAATTACACAACATCATGTTAGTTCACAAGAGTAGAGGGCCGATTTCTTGCATGCTAAAATGAAATTTTTTAAATCCTATATACCATGTTCATGATTAGATTGTTGTGGGACACAGAAGAAGAAGAAGAAAAACGTGGCACCAACAATTATCCGCCAATAAAATCGCTTTGGATTCCGAGCGGAGCATCTGCAGTGTGTTAGTGTAGCAGAGCGTCGACGGTAATGTATTACAGTAGCAAAGGGTTCATCTGCTCTTCTGTAAAACAACAAAGGTTGTGAAGTGTAAATGGTCCGGTTTCAACAGCTCGGTAACGACCGGCAGCTGCGTCTCCGTCTCTGCCAGGGTCTAACGCTCCCCGGGCTTCGGCTCTCCTCCCGTCATTAGAGCAGATTGGGTCTCTGTTGACCTTTTACTGTAATTATGTTCTGTCAGCGCGGCCTCTCTGCTGCTCTCAGTCTAATTCCTATTTGGCTCCACGGAAGGATCTGACTGACCGCTGAATGGGGTCTGCAGCGATGGGCGGTTTTAATCAAGACAGCGAGAGCGATGAGATGGCAGAGGGCTAAGTCTGTTTCACCAACTTTCACAGAGAAAGTTAAAAAAATGTCCATCCATCCATCTTTTTCATGGTCTTGTAATTACACACACAAAAAAAAAGCACCTTTCTTGCGGCGCTCTATTTTTTCCAGTGGGCAGTAGGAAACTTCCAGCCGAGCGTCGACCTATTTTACTCCCGAAATGAGACGCCGTGAGGAAGAGGCTGGTTTTTCAAGGACGGCACTGATGTCGCTGTGTGATCCATGAGGGGTTCAGAGTTTTAGCCTGATGCCCGGTGGAGGAGAGAACTAACTAAAACCACCCATGTGTCACACATTTGGAGTTGAAGTCCCTTCACTGTTAAAAACTACATGAAACCGTTCCTTGCTCTTCTGGATTCATGCAAGAATTATGATCGTCAGTCAGGTGTATTTATTTCCCTCTCGGATTGAAATAAATGTTATTTAAAAGACTGAACTAAACACTCTCAACACTGAAAAAATATATATTTCACAAACCATTTAATACAATATGAGAGGACTATAAACTATTATTTTAATGGTGTTTAACTCGTGTTTTAACTCATTTTAACATGTACCGATACTGTTCAATGCAATGCAGAAATGTTTCCCTGCTTCCCCCTGTTGAACTCAATGTTTTTTCAATCATAAACATATTGTCCATGTCTCTCTTTCAGATGTGATTCAGCAGTATGAGCTCTTCAGTTTTATTGACTTGTACCTCAGTTCACCAAGCCAATCTTCTAAAGTCGCAGTGATATTGTGAACAGCCTGCGATGCATGATGTCCAATTGAATGGACAGATGATTGATTGTAATTTCCTCCCAACATAAAACCTGTACTTGAAAACATGTTGCTGTAGTTTGAACGTTTTAAATATACAGTTTCTTCCGAATATACATTTTCTGAATAAATAGGCCTACATTTTAAAGCTTGTTTATTTAACAAAATGTATGAGGTAAAGAACTTTGCCAGAATGAAATTAACACAGAGCAGCTATCTAATCAAAGAATCAGAGAAAGAGCCTTTAATGCCAACTTTAGATCCTGGGCACTTTTCCAAAACTCAAAATCTCATTAAAAAGTATTGAGGTTAGATGATCATTCTTATTCAACATACACAAAAGGATTTTTTTTCTTGATTACATTACTTTCCCCACTCTTTAATCTTAACTCTTGCCTCGTCTAACATCAACTCTGGAAAAATAATTCCGCTCTCAGACGGGCGTTTGAAGAGGACAGAACCTCAAAATGTACCAGATATATATGAGTTCATCTGTCTGATGGCTTGAATGGTGAGGCTACACTGACTCTTTTGTTTTATTGGGAATTCAGACTGTTACATGTTAAACTAACATGAAAAAACAATGAAATAGTTCGACAATTTTGAATTGACATTTTTTACTCTCACTCTCGCATGCACTAAATCTCAACAAATCATGATTGACTAGCTTTATATCCATTTTCTGTGTCAATGAGCCTTCAGTCCATGCTGTAAAGTTAATGTTCATTTGTGTAACGCCACATGACCCCCCCCCCCCCCCGTCTCACACTACAGCTATTAACTCTTGACCATCTTTTGTTTCCAGTTGGCATCCACCACCAAAGTGATGCGATTCAATGCATTGTTTGGTCTCTGAGGGAGATCTCTATTAAGATAGGCCTGAGTGACTGCAGGCTTTAAGAGCTGAGCGGCGTCTTTTCAACCTGTGATTCAAACCAATGCTGAAACAGGACTGGGAGGAAGACGAGCAAAGCGCCAGCTGAATGAAACCCCTGGGAAGCTGCTCCGCATCACAGAGCGCTGTTCAGTATTCATGGGCTCTTTTGTCCTATTTATGGACTCTATCAGAACAAAGGGGTGAACATTTTTGTTTTATTTATTTCAACAAACAGGGAGGGCTTGCTGCGTGCTTGCATCCCCCTCTTTAGCCCCGCCTCGCTTTACTCTCAGGCAGCTCAGCAGTCGGGAGTCCCACAGCGCAGGGAGGCTAATGAGAATGTTAAAGTAATAATCCGGTAATTGTTTTTCCTCATATACACTTTCCCTGCTAGTTAAAACTCTCAGAGAAAATGTCTTGCACACAAAAAGCGATGCTTTATATGCAAAGTTTCACAATGAAGTTAGAATACCTTTCACAAGCGTATGCTGTTTGGAGAGGCCCAGCCAGAGTTGCGATCTTTACAGCAACTCTTGCCTGAACCTTGGCGCTCCTTGCTTAGGGCAATCTATTGGTTTTGTGCACATAGACGCGAATGCTTTTTTTGCGTGTCGCTCAGCATGACAATAGTACAAATGGAAAGTCAATAAGAATCCTTTCTTCTGGTGGACGCACAAATTAAATGCATCCATGTGACTATGCAACAGTTAGAGCAAGTCATGCAGTGTTAAATATTGACAAACACGCGAGGGGTGATGGATGGACCCAACAAACACAGGAGTTTCAACCATGAGATTAACATTTAGGACGGTTTTCCAAAACCTGACAAAGTGGTTTTGTTTCCAAAACCCAAAGTTGGTTTTGTAACATAATGTCGTCTCCAATATTATATTTCAAGAACTGCCGCGATACTGTGTTGCATCACAATTCATATTTACTACAGCCAATGTGTTTATGATTAGAAAAAAACCTTGAATTTCTTCATATATCTAACCTCGTGATTTTGCTCTCTATGTGCACCATATTGGTGCATTTATCTTATACATATTTGTTTTAGACGTATCACAAATACATTTCTGATAGTTCCAACAATCATAGGACTTCAACCCACAAGACCACTGTTCAAATCCTGAGTAAACCAAAAGTCCTCATTGACTCATTTTAATTCACGTCCGTACTGTAATTTAAATGACGTAACAAACAGCCGACATACAGCAAACATAACCAAGTCATTTTATTACGTTTATTGGTCACATTTACCATGTGTTTGAAACTGCAACCTTAATGCAGGGGAATCTACTGTATGTAGATAATTTAGAATGGAGTTTAGTAGCATGGCATTTCATATTGTAGGATACCAGGTTGCAGTGGTTGCCTTAAAGGTGCAAGATGCAAAGATTGGGAGCATTTCCTCTCAAAGTTTCTCAACATGTCGATGGCGAGCCGGCGGCTCATAGCTAACGGTGCAAACAGTGCAAACTAAGGTGAAAGTGCTGACAGAGCTAACGGTGCTAACCTGAGGGAGAACCGGAGGGCTTCCACGATGACTCTTTCAGTCGGGACGACGTTATCAGATTTAACTGCCATATAAGAGCAGTGCAGAACCGTAAATAACATGTTGGTGTATTTTTTCCAGATGGGGAAGCTCAACCAGTCTGCACGCATTTTACAAAGACAGGCACTTTGTAAAATGAGAGTGGAGTGCTGAAGGAAGCATAATGCAACCGGAGGCTGCAATCCATGTGCCATGATTCAAACAGGCGTCCTCCTTCTGTGGGTTCCCTACGACGAGTTTCCTGAGACAGAAACTGCTCATAAATCTCCGCAAAACAACTGACTTTCTGTGAACTTAATTTACAATCACGGCATTAATCTAACAACAAAGAACTGGAAGATAACGATCCCCATTTCAACGCCCCTCTGTAACATTCGTGATCCTAGAATATGTGGAACAAAACAGCACCAAATGACTGATCAGGTCAGGTCCGACGGCTTTGTAGTTTATTCAGTATACCTCAAATATTAGTCTTATTATTCAGAGTCTGAGTCTGTATTCATAATCCAGCCAGGGTTCAGGTGTGGGAGAAAACTGAGTGAAAATATGCCAGTGAATTTAATTAGCTCTTAAATGTGAAGCGGCTTTCTTTTAACTTTCTCAGTTCTTACTCCACGGTCATCCTTGACCTTCGCTGCATGTCTGCAACATGAAGCCCAGAGACTGTATTTTCACTCATCTTAGCTGTTGATTCCAGCCTGTTCATCTTCGTCGCTCTTCTTTCTTCTTTCTTTGTGGACAAATCTCACTATAATGATATTTACTCCATGTGGCAGGTGTCTAAAGGGTCAAATCACAGACTGCGCGGTCAGTGGAATATGTCGGTGATTTCATTTTGAACCACCTGTGAAGAGGCAGTGGGCCTGCCTTTTTGTTGATGCTGTTGGCAGACAAGCTTTCTGACACTGGGGCCGCATCCAGAGAGTAAATCCAGCATGCCGCACGAATGACAATGATGGGATTGTCATTTCTGTTTGAGCAACCATATTTGCAGGCCAAAAATAAAGCACAGCATCCACATGTTTCTCTCACGATTCCCTGTTCCCGAATGCTTTCAAAGCAACTCACCGTTAGCTCTTGTATTCAGGAAATGTTTCAAAGTTTTTGCACGATTTTTATCTTTGAAACTTTCATTCCCTGCCCGAAGGTAAAAAACACTGAAAACTCGTTTTCAAGCTTAAGAGCAAAAACACCCGGAGGATCAACACAGAGCATCTTTACTCACTTTATGTTAGCCAGTTGTGCTCGTTTTCTCTCTTTCTTTAATATTTATATATATATATATATATATATTTTTTTTTTTAATACAACACACTGTAAAATGCCCTTTAGTCTTTTTTTATCCTCTTTATCTCTTCCTCTGAAAGTATTCTCAGCTGAGTTTCCTCCCCATCAGCATCTGTCAGATTATCAGGATATGACCCAGGGTGGTGAGTACATGTGCGAGACGTGTTCGAGTACCATAGGTCGGCTTCTCCTTTGCACAGATATGAGGTTTTGTGGTTGGAGAGTAGGAGAAGTGGATCCGCTCTGGCTCTTCTGACCTCGCCCGGACACCTTTCAGCTGAACATGACAGCAGATATGCAGCACGTTGCAGATGCACTGTACAAAAATATAAACGCAACTCTTCTGTTTTCGCTCCCATTTGTCACAAATTGAAATAAAAGATCCAAGAAATTTCACACGAAAGGCTTGTTTCTCTCAAATTGTGTTCACAAATATGGAAATAATGCATTTGCGTTGACCGGTCATCATGTAACGCGCGTTCGGTGTGATATATTCTACATACTCTCCTCTACTGTTTGAGAGAGTCATAGTGTGTAATGAAAATCAGACGTCCCAGCCATTCAAGGTCAGTGAACAGGAGGTTTTCTGGGTGCTTAACCTTTTCATGGCCTCAAATGAATTCTCTCCGCACGGAGCAAAGGTGTCATTTTTCTATGACATTTTGTCTTGAGTGACGGGGGAATGGCATGTTCCTGAGTTAATGAGATTTATCCAGAAAGGCCAATCTGCTGATCGAATGGCATTTTTTCCCCTTTCAAATTGATCATTTAGCGGCCCCAACAGCAGACTCCCCCCACAGGCTAAACAAGAGGGCAGGACTCCAACTTCACACCATTAAATCTATTACTGGAACCCTCTCAGGAACCAGCGTTAATAATTTCATAGTTACGGCAAAGAGCTGCAATCATGAGAGCTGACAACATGATAAGGCTTAAAAGGAGGCGCAGGCACATATGCATCCTGTTCCCTTGAGTGAGGACAACAAATGACACATGTACAGCAGATAAAAGCAGGAGTACTAATTAGAGGAGAGATCCAACAGGAACGTCTTGTGAAAGGAAAACTGAGAAAAATCCATCAACTTATTCATTTTATTTTATTTTGTCTTCAGTTTTGATTTGTAGGTGAGCTGAAGGAAATATGTCGTTTGGCAGTAAAACATAAAACAGTCCAGTAGGCATGGATCAAACACTATTTTTATAAGGTTAAAACCCAGCTGAATCTGGTTAAAATTGAGAGATTGTTAAGGCGTCTCCACATTCTTAAGAAATCATTAAAGTCATGTTAAAGAAGTGTAAAATGTTACGTAGATGTCCAAAATCCTTTCACTCTTTATTACCACACGTATCTTGGTTTTAACAAAGGTGTCTAGACATCTTTTATCCTGTAATGGGACGAAATAAAAGTCAAGTTTTTTTGTGGTGGTGCCATCAACGGGTGAAATCTGATGCCAAACAATAAGTCAAACCCTCTCCAGATGGTATTTATGACAGAACTGCATATAATATAAATCCTGCTTAGGCTATTGAGACTACGGAATGTTCTGTGCATAGAAATAGAACAGGATTAAGGCGGCGGCCATTTATATGCTTATTGTTGCCATTGTAGCGGGCTAACTTCTGTACAAACTAAACCGACTCACTGAGGTGAGGTTTTGCAGTAACGATGATCCAAGCAGTGGAGTAGTAATGCTACGAAGCGCAGAGAGAAACAGTGTAACAACCAAATGCTTCGTCCACACATTCTTGTCACAGAGCAACGTGTCCTCACACAAAGGTTCTTATGATATCCTACGAAAAGGTACTCCTCATTTTTTCATGCGTTTTCCTACAAAAGCCGGCAACAGGTGTCAATTTCCCCTCGGTACATGCATACGGTCTTAACTTAAGTCTTCACAGGAAGCTCAGTTAGGTTTAGGCAACAAAACTACTTAGTCAGATTTAGGAATAGATCGTCGTCTGGCCGTTATTGAAGTACGCAAGTTACGTGACAAAATCGTCAACGTTGACATTTCGTTTCACACGGCGGACAAACAGCTGTGTCCCGACTGAAAGATCGCGGTTTGATGGACACCTCCACCTCCCCTGTGTGCCGGCTGCAGCGCTGGGGATAACGGTTTCTCCGCCCTCACTCCACGTCTCCCTGGAGAAGGACAAGCTAGCTAGCTAGTCAGCTATCCGTCTCTGGACACTTTACTGACGTGTGCGGTTACCATAACAACTCATTGCCATTTTCTTTTGTACTCGTCAAATGAGCACGGTCAACAGTTCAATGTCTGTTCCACTCCCATTCTATTTCTACAGGTTTATGACAAAGAGAGTCCTCACAAGTACAGTACAAGTTCAACTGTGTGTGAGTGATTGTATGTTTTATTTATGAGCTGTATTTTTGTGTTTTCTGTAATGATAATCAGGTGTGTGTGTGTGTGTGTTACCCCCTGATGGCATATAACGATAATCCTTTCACTCAATAACCAACAGGCTTGAGGGTTCACTGGTCTCCACCAAGGACAAATGCTAATCAGATATTAGAGCAGATTATACAAGCGCCAAGAATCGGTTTTCACACATTTTACATATTTTTTCAAAATTGAACACTGTGGGCCTCAAACTTGTAGAAGGTCAGTAAATTATGTTGCAGTTACTGTGGTTGATTTTACTTTTTTTTTCGGTATTATATCATTTTAATGTACAACCGGCATGTGTATAAACTTGATGTAATTGTAATCTTTTTACATTACCGATTTCCAAAGCTGTATTTATCAGATCATTTAATAATAAATGCAGACTCATATTCATCCATTCAGAGGTAGATGACACTGAAACTGTGTTTCTAGCTGCTCAACGTTTTGGTACCAGGTGCTCTTCTCTATGCCGGGCTTCCGCTTCCTCTATAGATGGTACCAGCTCAGTGTAGTTGTCTCCACCTTCTGGTATTGACTGAGGTGTGGTGGGACCAAGATGGAGTGGGTCTATTGGTACCATCCACAACTTTTGCTTATGAAAACGCGAAAATAACTTTTCCAACATCTAATGAACCGAACTGAAATGAATTGCTTCGAGAAAACGCGACTTTACTAGCCAATATTAAATTATTCATTCCAACGATAATGATAATATTCCCAAACAATACAAAAGTGCCAATACATTATTAGATAATCATTGCTACTTTTTGCATTGTATGTTGTGTACTCTGTGACCCAGCTGCATGAATAAATCCTCCATGAGTTTAATGTGCCATCAGTCATTTTGAAGTTGCCCCTTTTCTGCAAAGGTGGAGATTTAATTTTGGAAAGGAAACAAAGTAAAAAACAAGCTGCTAAACAAGAGTCATCATAAATACATGCGTTGCGTTGAAAAAACAAAGTATCTAAAACACATCCTCATGATGCATTTCTTTCAAGTGTTGTTTCGCATCACAATAAATTGGGGCTTTGATTTATTGGCGAGCAGAACCTGTTAAACCTACAACGTATGGGACTGAATTAATAACACAAATCTCCAAAGTACCTGCCATCTGTTAGAGTGTGTGTGTGTGTGTGTGTGTGTGTGTGTGTGTGTGTGTGTGTGTGTGTGTCCGAGGTTGAGGACGTGTTGTGATTTCACACCCTCACAGACGCTTGTTTACATGTTTGGAATCACCTCCAGTCTTCGGTCTCAACAAGTTTCTGTGTTTTCTCCATAATCATCTGCACCATCACTCCTCCCTCTCTTGATTTTCCTTTATTGTGTGCTCATAACTAGGCTACTGGATGTGCATATTCCTCATTAATATAGAAACAAAGGGCCATAACAAGACAGCCCGGTCTCCTAACAATTCAGTTCCCATACAACAAAACTGCGTTAGCAATTATATCTCAAGGGAAACACATTTTTCTCCCCAATTACATCTGTTTTTTTATTGTATCACAAATATGTGAAGTTCTTTTGTAGGGAGGAGGAAGTCTGGGTGTATTCATGGGACGACAATCACAGGACTCTCACCCAGAAGGCTGCTGTTCGTTCCCCAGTTCACCCAGAAACCAAATAACAACATTGACTCGTTTGATCTTAAATGACGAAACAGACGTACTTACTTTAAGCCAAAAGGACGCGTGATCCTGTGATTCTTGCGTGACCTCGTGACATCGCAAAGAATCAAGCTGCAGTGCACGGTGACCTTTTTCCTGCCCCCCTTCCTGTAACCTGTGGATTATCAGTTACTTCTGTTTGGACATTTTACCCCTGTAAGCTTTTGAGTCTTAGCTTTTGTCAACAAACTGTTTCGATTATCTGCGCTTGGGTCCTTCCTTTGGTTCTTCGTACTCAATCTTTGTTTTTCTTAACGTTTAACGAAACCATGATCTTCACCAAACCAAAAAGTGTAGCATCTCATTGACTCAAAAAATATGTCTCCTCTGAACAACATAATACAGCGAATACGTGTCATCACAATGTAATTGGGAAAACAATTTAGCAATATATGAACATAAGTTATTGGAGAAAGATTTGGTTTCTGTAACAGCCCACTGTGCACCAGAGTTTGCAGTCTTTTTGCTTTATAGAAAACATAAACAAACAAAGAAAATAAAAATGGAGTGAGGTTGTCTGGAGAGAAGAGTTTTCTTTAAATTGGTAATCAGTCTGTTTACTTTTTCTTTGGAGGTAAAAACAGGTATTCTCCTTTACTCCCCATCACTAATCTGTGTTCAGATGAAGCCTCTGCCAACACAACAGGTCCTGGCAATCACAGCCACCAGAAACACTCTGGGAAATCACTGAGCAGTCAATCAACGGCACCAATCACAGGCAAGGTGAGTTTAATCAGGCCGGAAAATCAATCTGCTCCATGTAAGCCGATGTCAACGGCTTCGGGGACAGGCCGCGCTGCTAAAGTGAAGCTATTTTAGAGCAGATTAGTTTGGGACTGATTAGCTGGTTCTGCTTTACCACACTGCAGCTCCTGGAAAGCCGGTGATGGTTTGAATGGTGTGTGTGTGTGTGTGTTTGTGTGTGTGTGTGTGTATTTCAGGTAAAGCTCATTTTATTTTGTCTTCGCTTTTTTTGCATCTCTCTTGAAGTACTTCGATGGAAACAGAATGACAGCGAGGAATAAGGACAACAAAGCTGGACAAGTGAAGGATAACTGGACTGTGCTCATGCCGTTTCTTATGCTGTTGGATGAGGAGGATAGAATTATATAGTCCATCATTATTCAAAATTAAGCTAATACTTACTTTTTGTCTGCATTGGCCGTTGTCCGTTCCCACCACACCCACTGGGATCAAAACAGGAAGGGAGGGGTGAAGATTTATAGTTTGCCTCTTGCTCGATTTGATTGGCTGCTTAAGTGTGATGAAGTCCAGCGTTTCTCACAGACACAATTCAACGAGGAGTTTAAGGAGTGAGATTTTTCTCCTCGGCATCTCTCTCTCTCTCTCTCTCTCTCTCTCTCTGTGTCGATCAGAGGAACATCAGACGCTGGTGATGAACACAAACATGAGATGAGCACAGTGAAGCAAAGATAGGGAAATTCTGAAATTGAACTCTTTACTTCTTCACGACACGTTTCAGAGGCACTTTGATGCTTTCATCTCGAACATAGTTTCGTCCTCATCTATCCTCCTCCTTTCCATCGACAGGTCATTATAGTCTGATAGAGAAGAAAGCTGTAGTTCCTCCTGAGAAAAATATCAACGGTAATATGAATATGTTTCAGGTTGTAGCTCCGTTGTTTTCAAAACACAATCGATACAATTATAATAATTAAGCGCGTTAACGAGTAAATTAGCTCATGTATCACCTTGCTGAAAACAGAGATTTTTCATTAGCCTTTTTCTCGCCTGAGAACACACGCTTTCAGCTTTTCTGCTAAAAATGTCTCAGAGCACTGTTTGTTCGCAGCACCTTCATTAACCTGTTTAACCCGGCTCGACCTGCTGTTCAGTCCATTATAGACACTCATGCTGTGCAGCCTGCATTGTTCAAAAACAGATAAATCCTTTTCAAATTCTAGTGGAGTCCAAAAGTGAATACAAGTGTCGGACTAAATTACATGGAAAGATGTCTAATTTGAAGACATCTACATCATCATCTTTAAATATCCATAAAGCTTTAATGAAAAACTGGACTTTGTAACTGTAAAGCTGGTTGAGAGGTAGAAGTCAGAGACTTAAAGAGTAAATCAACACCCTTAAAAGTCTTGTTTTTTCCGACATTGCTGCAGTGATGTACAGGTGTACTCCAGGACCCAGTCAGTCAGGTGTGGTTAGTCAGGTCTGACCACGCCTATTACTGCTGCTTCCTTTCAGGGGTGAAACAGTGAAATGCTCTTGTATATAGCTGTATGTTTTGTATTTTGTGTTGCAAAAAGAATTTTGATTGTATAGAAGTCTGTGAGAAAATGACTCTACTTCTCTCTTTATTTATTTCTTCAGTAAACATTGTAAACATGAGTGTATGGTCTCAATCTCTAGTTTCAAGTCTTCTTCAATACAGCATGATGTTCATTTAGTAAATTATGGTCCATTTAGAGTCAGATAGACCATAAAACAGGGTATGATTTAGGGCGGGGCTTACTGTGATTTACAGGTCGCTGCTGCTATCAGAGCCGGGTATGGCGTCTCTACGTCACTCCTCCGCATTCCAAATATGGTCATTTCCATTCCTTGGCTGCAAAATAAACCAACATGGCGACGGCGGAGTCGACAAACCAGTGGGTGACGTCACGATGACTACTTTTTTGTTTCTGGAAGACACAGACAGAGATGTCATCCTGCCGATCGGGGTCTCAGATCAGAAAACGCCTTTGTGTGTGTAGTTCAAAAGGATTATTTTATTGTTTACTTTGGAGGACTTCTCCAAAAAAGATTCAGTTGGTGATTTTGTTATTTTGGGGGCATTTGTTGAGAACTGAAAGTCTTTAAACAATGAGGAGTTAGAGAAAGAGGTACGACATGCAACGGAAGTCCTTAGAATCAAACCGAGGACATTGTGGTTATACAACCTGATTCATAACCACTTGACCACCGGGATGCCTATACATGTTATGTTATGCAATTAAAATGATGAATGCCTGACGAACCACTGTCTCACCTCATGGCCGCCTCGTCTGCTCCATTAAATCCTTTTTAATAAAACGCACCTTCATCCGTGGGATTAAAACAGAAACATCCTCGACACTGAAAAGCTTCCATTCAGATTGTTTAGGCTTAGCACAGAGGACAGAGCCATTTCATGCCTTTATGTCTTTAAGCTGCTCAGAATAAATAATTCATAATTACTTGTAAGGGCCAAGTGAAAGGTTTGCAGTGACCTGAAGCACAATAACCTTTTATGGAGTAACTGCTCAGGCTGAGGGCGAGATGATTAGATAAAACCTGGCACTTCTGCAAAATACAGGGTGCAATAATGGAGGGCCTGTTAAAACTATAATTTGGGAAATTAATGGCAGCTAATGAAGCTGAAGTGGCACTCGCTGAATGAATAATACACACAGCGTTTTAAAGGTTCAGTAAATAGGAACGTGGAGTTCCCAGAGTGCAACAGCAAGGTCCTCCATTAAACTTAAGCACTTTAGACAACGACGGCTCTCTCACGGAGGAAATACAACATAGTTTTTAGTAAATTTTCAGGAAAATGTCTCGGAAATTCGGGAGGACATGAATTATTTTCTGCATGGACTAGATACGTTTCTACATATAATGATTTTTTTTACAAGGTTTAGATTTTTATTCTGCTCTTTGACTCCCCTTCTTACCAAATCCTGGTTCCAATTCTAGTCAAATTATTCAAATATGGACAGAAACCAAAACACTTTTTTTTATTTTGCTTCATACAGAAATTATACATGATCCAGGTGCCAACCTCCGGTTCTGGAAAGTAAAGCCAATGTGGCTAAGGTGCTTGCATTCTCTCTACTGACCATCAGGGGGCAACCCCTCTGTTTATAAAAAAATAAGTCTGATTGTATAGAAGTCTATGAGAAAATTACTTTACTTCTCACTTGATTTATTCCCTCAGTAAACATTGTAAACATGAGTTTATGGTCTCAATCTCTAGTTTCAAGTCTTCTTCAATACAACATGATGATCATTTAGTAAATTATGGTCTATTTAGATCCAAATAGACCATAAAGGGTATGCTTTAGGGCAGGCTTACTGTGATTGACAGGTCGCTACCACGGTGTTGTCCGATCTGGGAGTTGTCTGTGTTTTCGTCTTTCACATCATGTTTTCAGTTTATAAAAGTTAATTGTAACATTTTGGTCGACTAAAAATGTCTCTCAGCGTTTGGTTGTACTCCCCCCTCTCGTGTCACTTCTGGTTGCAAAACAAAACAAGATGGCAACAGACAAAAAATGTATTAATAGAAGACGCCACGGTGACTACGTCCACTACTTATGTACAGTCATGAAAATTATGAAAAATAAACATGACAAAATACTGCAGATGTTTGCATGGATTTTTTCAGTAAAATAAAAAATATATATTTTCTGTTTTACACTTGTGTTGGATATTCCATTCCATTATCTGGTTCTGGGACATTAATTAGGAAATGCAAAACAACGAACCCTTCACAAACTTTGTGGTCACTTCATTTTGATCAGAGAGACGTGACAGTCTGCCATCAGCTGGAAATAAGATGGAATGTAAAAACACATTAATCATGTAATGTGTTTTCAAGCTGATGTCCTGTCACAACGCCTCCATGCAAGTCTTTGTGTACAGTGACGAGCTGACAGCAGATGAAGCCAGAACGTGCTGATGCAGCACAGAGCGGGCGGAGCACTGTCACGCTGCTGTTTCTGTAAACAAACTTGGCGCTGTTGCTCCGTTCAGGTCAACTTTGCCTCTGTAACTTCACGCACCCTTTTTTTTTTTGTTGTTTTTTTACAGGTAATGAGACAATTTAGCAGATATCAAGGGGTCTTTTTTTTACACAAATCATGACCTTCTGTTGTTGTCAGAGCGTCGTCATAATGAGGTGGAAAATTATTTTGTATACCAGCATCCTAATTCCCTCCTGAGCGTCAGGGATGGAGGCGCTCCAGAGGAAGGAGGGCTGAGCAGACATGATGTGCATCTCCGCCACTGATCAAACCGATAAAAGAGTATTTATTTTTTTCTTTGTCGAAGCAGAAGTTGCTAAATGAGCCATTTTGAACACTAATATATAGTCATTGTCAAATGGGTTGTGATAAATTGGTGCAATTACTGTGAACAAATAAAACCCCGCTTTGGAGCATTTGCATAAATATCAAATCTTTTTGTGAATGAATAAAATTCAGTTTCTGATCATTCTTATGGGTAAGTATCATATTCACTGCAGTACATGGAGGAACAGTAAGCCCTCCTTTTGTTTGTTTTATAAAGGATTTAATATTATATATTTCATCACCTAAAATGTATTTCTGAAGTAAAATAGCAAGAAAGGTTTGCAAGGATATATCTCAATTAATGTCTTGATACCTTTTCTCCTCTTCGTGTGTAAAAAAACTACTGTTGATTTATATACTTTATACTTTCTTATAAATCCCCCAATATATTTTTTTTTCTTAATCTATTCACTTTTGATAACGGTTATATTGTATCGTGTCATATAGCATAGATGTGTTCTCTATGAGTGCTCGTTTGCTTTTTAATGTGTGTTTGAAAAGAAAATATTAATTCATTAATTCTCGGCTGTCAACTCCAGTTTGCTTCTGCAGCTCTCATGTTCTGCTATAAAACAGCGTAACTCATTTAATGTGAATGAAGCAGAACACAGTGCAAAGGTCAATAGATGCTTCCCGTCTTGCACATTTGTTCGTCTGTATCACAATGGTTTCAAGCAACACATCAACATTTTGGGAAATACACACTTGTAGCTTTCTTGCCGAACGTTACATGAGAAGATCGATACCTCTCTCACGATAGTAAGCTAAATACAAGCATGTATTTGGAGTTTAGCATGAAGACTGTGAACAAAGGGACAGCCTCTGCTCAAACGTAACAAAATCCGCCCACCAGCACCGCAGAAAGCCCATGTATCATATGTCGTGTGTGCTGGACTATTTCTTAAATTGCCAGGCAATCGGTGAAGGTCCTGAGAGTTGGTTGGAGACCAGAGTTTGCATCCCGTCACAGATGTGAAATCAATATTTGCATTTGTATTCATCTAAACCAGTCTTTAGCTGCCTTACCCTAGCCACACCTTGTCCATAGTTTATTTTGATAAAAAATAAATAAAATGAATATCTGGTTTTCCAGAATTGTCCAATGTTTGACTCCTGTCCGGCTTTATTGTGCGTTTATTTCCAAGTCTCTTTGTAAATGATTTATGTTATCAAACAACATGATCAGAAAGCATTTCTCAGGATATCCTTAAAACGTGCTAAATTAGATATTCTGAAGATTAATACAGCAGTAAACCACTATTAGCAAAAGATGTAATCTGGGAATGTCGCTCTCCTTCTGTGTGTGTTGTAATCAGAGCTTCTTCTTGCTTTGTTTACATAGCCGGGCCGGGCTTTTAGTGCATATGTGAGCGTGGCCCGACTGGTTAGCTCACGGTCGCCGCTCTGCACTGCGCTCACACGGCGCTCACACGGCGCTCACACGGCGCTTGCGGCTAATAACGTCGTCCCGACCGACAGCGTCATTGTGAAAGCGTAGCGCCCACCCTGCGGCTCCCCCTCAGGTAAACACTGTTAGCTTTGTCAGCACTGTCGGTGTTGTTTGCACTGTTAGCACCGCTAGCTGCTAGCTCAAATGTCGCCATGTTGAGAGCCGTGTGAAAGCAACAGACATGTTCTGAATTTACTTATAGAAACCTATTTGTTGGCATTTTATTTCACCTTAACAGGAAGGTTGAAAGGAAGAGCAGGTATATAAAATGGATTAAACAGTCTCCACCTGGACCACGACCAGATTATCTAGCCTGAACTAAAAAAAAAGAAGCAATTAAAACATGTAAAACGTGCAGTTTTCTGTGGTTCTTTTATTTCTAACAACAAAGAGCCAGCCAAAGGACGAATTCTCCTCTCAAACAGATGGACACTCTTCAAACACAGCGGCCAAACACACAGAGGCCAACGAGAGTCCAGCAACCAGACTGACACTTGTGGGATTGGGATGGTTTTAGATTTGTATGAGTGTACTCCAGTAAATATGTGCGGAGAAGAACACAAACATATATGTGTCATTCTTTTAATCCACACTGTCTGAAATACAAACCCAGCACCTGGCTCACAGCCATAAAAAAAAAAAAATGCTGGAAACACGCAACAGTGAGCCCTTTGCAGTGCATATATAATTGAATAGACTATGAAATATTGAATATAATGAGGAAACCGAGGCAGCACTCTCTGTGGGCAGTCCGGTGCATATTTACATACTGCGAATTCAAGAATTTTAATAACCTATCATCCATACCCGAAGAGCTGTGTTTTTCTTTCCCTCTTCTCGTTGTTTTCTGCGGTCACAGGTTCTTCCCTCTCTTCCACTCAGCAGCACACCTGGCTGCGTACATTTGCTTCTTGCAGCCGTGTTTGGTATGAATAATTGTCTTGGTATGTTAGTGCTTTTAAATTGGCTTCGTGCCGCCAACAAACAAATACTTGGTAACGTGGTGCTGTAATTTACACGGAGCCATTCTGGACAGGTTGCAATTAATATGAACATTGTCTGCATTTGTATAACCTGCCGTTTCACTAAATAGAAACGTAACAGCCTATTAGAGTACAGAGCTCTGATGTAGAGCATCTGGACAGGAACTTTAGTCATTGTTTTGTCTTCTTTCAGAGTAGTAAATAAAAAAATCATCCAAAATACACACTTAGCTGTTTAATTTATTGATATCTCCAAAATCGGGCTCTTCTCATACAGCGTTCGTAGCTATAACTACAAAAACTAAAGTGCTGTAATTCCTACAAAATCCGTGGACCAGGAAGTATAAACACCATAAAAACCCCTCACAGGTTTGGAGGGAGGTGGGTCAAACAAACACCGGGCTTTCATCCAGGAGGAGTCCTGTGAAACATGAAGTCAACGTTGATTTATTTGTCACGTAATTTAATCAACATCACGTAGTTATTTCCACCTAAAAACCACGATATTCTCCTGAACTTAACTCAAAAGTAACAAGTGGAAATTGATGCGTGTCGCTGGACTTTTTTATGGAAAACACATAAAAAACGAGACGATAGCATATGAACCGTTGCCGTTGCCAAAACGCAATACCGAGCTGAAATGAAACCAGATTTTGTTCACGTCCGCATGGCGGCCATAACTATATGTGATATTGAAATGACATCTGCATGCTCTGGCCTCAGTTTAGACTCCTCCAGTGGAAGCCACACATCCCTCCTCTTTAACACTCCACACCTGCAATTCATTGTTATTTGTAAAGCCTCCCAAAATCACAAATTTGCCACAGAGGGCTTTGGAATCTGTTTAGCATACGACATCCTCTGTCCTTGGACCCTCGCTTCGGGAAAATGAAAAACCCCCCTCAAACCGTGTTGTTTTCAGCCCCACAGTTGGTCATCATCTGTTACTGTGACCCGTGTTTAGTCATCCAAAGTCGACTCGCAGATTCTATCGCTGACACCGTCCTCCTGATGCAAGTGCAACCACTGCAGCTTTCAGATGAGAGAAAACCACACACTCTTCTCCCATCGTCCTTTTTGCTCCTCCAGTACAGTGTCTGCAAAGCTCTTAACACATTTGCTACGCATTATCTCTTGCTGCTTGAGATCGGTGTGTGTGTGTGTGTGTGTGTGTGCGTGTGTGTGTGTGTGAGACAAAGCGAGGGACCAGGAGGAACACTGAGTGAAACAGCGAGACAGATGGAAGACAGAGAGACGGAGAGAGGGGAAACACGACAAGACACAGAGCATATGGAGGACCAGGTGGAGAGAAATCCTGCGTTCAGCTCTGCTTCCTTCCGTAGTCGTATTTCATGCCTGCACTCCTCATAACACCTCAACAGTTATCAAATCATTAATTAAACGGCATCAGATCTCCTGGGCTCAGCGAGGGAGAAAAGCGGCAGCCATCAAACACAATCTGCCAGCTGCTCCCAACGTGCTCCGAGTAGAATAAGGAAAATGATAGCGTGGATACTGATATTCGCGATGATGCTACTGCTAAACAAAGCAAAAAAAAGTTGTACCCTTTAGTATATAGTTTGCTTTTAATTATTATGTTTTATTGGTTATATCCTTGTTGTTTTTTAATTCCCTTTTTTTAAGTGTCCTTAAATGATAATTTTATAACCAAACCAGCAATCATTGCAGGTCTCTGGTGTTGATTACATCAGGCTCTTCTCATACGGCGTTCGCAGATATACCTACGAAAATGAATATAAATCATAGACATTCCCACAAAAATGTTTGTATCTAATACACATTATCACGAACAAGGAAGTACAAAGATAACATAAAACCCACACGAGGCGGGTGGGAGGGTCAAACAAAAAGCTGGTCTTTATAGAATATTATTGCACGAGTAGTAAAACGAGGAGTCAGCGTTGATTGATTTGTTACATAACTGTCTTCTGTAGTTATTTTAACTCAAATTGCGATCTTTTCCTAAACACATCTAAGTAGTTTTGTTGCCTAAACCCAGGCGGCAACCTCCGATTCTGCCGAGTGAAGCCGATGAGGAAGTGTCTTGAAACCTGCATTATCTCTACTGACCAGCAGGGGACGACTTCTCTGGTTGTATAGAAGTCTATGAGAAAATGACTCTACTTCTCTCTTGATTTATTCCCTCAGTAAATATTGTAAACATGAGTTTATGGTCTCAATCTCTAGTTTCAAGTCTTCTTCAATCCATCGTGATGTTCTTTTCATAAATTATGGTCCATTTTTTAGTCAAATAGACCATAAAACAGATTATGCTTTATGGCGGAACTTACTGTGATTGACACTTTCCAAATATGGTCACTTCTGTTCCTACTTCTGTTTTGGTTTCAACCTTCTATAGCAGCCTATTTTATAAAACTATAATTAAGTTACATGAGCATGTAAAAGTTGCCTGTTATGCATGTTATGTATATATATATATATATATATATATGCCAAGTATTTAATTTCTATTTAATTTGTCTGTGTTTGACCTTTCTTTCTTTTTTTAAATGCAAATCAAAATAGATTATACTTACTTTATGTGCCCACTATATGTGAAAGAGCTTTGAATACAGATCTAAAAGATGATGAAAGTTCTGCAATATGCACTATTATTTAATTTATGCAGAATCAAACATCATGGTCCACCAGATTCAGCTGAAGGCCTGTCGAGGGTTCGTCGAGCACGGCCTCTCGTGCGGCTGTAGTGTCTTTGAGCGGGACTCCAGTGATGCTGTTCTGCTGCTGACCGCGACCTCTGAACATCCTGGTGGAGGACGAGTGTCGAGAGAAGTCCACAGGGAGGAATAAAGTACATTAACATGATCAAAAGTATTTGCCGTGAACCACTGAATGCGTGCCTCCAGTTACACTTGACCTCAGCAGCTCACATCCCTCCTGCCAGTGATCTTGATGAGCTGTCTGCCTTGAAACGGCGCCAGTCCCGAAGCTGAAGCAACACGCGTCACGTAAAAGCCCCAGAGGAGCCGAAGGAAGCGGTGGCGAACAACGACCGTGGTTTTAACAAAGAAAATATGATGCTAACAGTGTTTTTGATTGTCCGATGTAGCCATCTTTTTCCATATGTACATTCACGCGAGCGTGTAAAGCAAAGTTTTGACATAGTTCAGTTTGAACTGAGTAGTTTTAACAGCGTTGTGATTCAGCACTTCTTATCATAGTCGGCCTTTGCTGGCCATATTTCATGGTACCAATCTGTTAACTTCCATTTCATAGTCCACTAATGGAGCAGTGCGAGCGGCTGCTCGACTACTGATTGGTTTGAAGCATGTGTGTGTGCGTGTGTGTGTGTGTGTGCGTGTGTATGTTTGTGTGTGTGTGTGAGGAGCTGATGACAGGTAAACTTCACAATCATAGTCCTTTGAACAAATAAAACCAGCTAAAGCACGATGAGGCAGGCCGACTCGTCCGCCTTCTTGACAAAAGAAACCTGTCATTTTTGTTTCTAAAATGTAATCAAAGCTCTTGGATCGGCTTTGATTGTGCCGAGCAGCCAACGCGACACAGTCTCTGGTTCGACAGTCATAAACAGAATACCAAATGGCGGCGTGGAGCAACTGCACGCTGAGAGCATAAAAAGGCTTTGAAGAACATTTAGATTGTTTTTTCCCCCCTAGAAGCTTCAGAGGCTTTACTCTTAAGTGACGGTACGACAATACAAGTTCTTTGAGCTTTACTTTATTTAAAGATTAACGTGTGAGCAGCGCATCGCGGCCGCCTCGCTAAACTACCGCGTCTCTAACACGGTGAGCAGTGTCCACACAGGCAGCCTTGCTGCTGCTAACAGCACTTCTGTCTCCATAGTTTGCCTTTAATAATGTCCAGAATGTACATTTAATTTATTTTAGACAGAAAAAGTTCAGAGGCGTGTGCTCGTTTATAAATAATTCTTTAGCCGTGAACATCACTGCACGTTCCTCAACACTGTCCTTGAAATATTTCAGAATAAAAGCCTTGTGTTAAGAAATTAAATGATTCTGTCCACAGAAAGATGCTGGAGGGCTTTCATTTTGAAACAGAAGCAGAACGTCTGTGAAGTGATCAACAGATGTAGACGTCAAAACTGTAGGAATGTTGCTGGGTTTGATGTCCACATACAGTCAATATATATACTGTTTCCCTGAGGCACGCTGTAATTCATAGATATCCTAAAATCAATTTGTATGTAATCCACATAATCATGAACCAAAAAAAACAAACAAACAAAAAAGAGTTTTGTTATCATATTTGCCAGGAGGCGTTAGAATCTACCAAACCAAAATGATTCTCTTCATGATGTTTAAGCGTGTATAAGTTCTCTTATTTGAATTTTCAAAGCGGTCCCACTTTTTTCAAGTTTCTGTAAAATTTATTTTTATACTTTAAACCAAAATGAACAAAAAACACAGACTGGGTGACTATTCCAAAGCGTTCAGCATGCTTTAGAAAAGGCTCAGTGTATGATTTCTAGTTAATGGTCTTAAACATCTAAAACTCCAGTATGGTCCCTGAAAAAACATTTCCACATTATTTGGCCTTCCAAACTGAAGGGCGACAAGAGGGGGGAAATAATTATTAAAAACTTGGAGGAGATCCAAGCCTTTCTTTTCCCATTTCCCTTATCAGTGCTCGCAAGCGATGAACTGAAAAGCAACAAATGACAAATTTACAGAAGGGGCCGGAATACATTAGACCGACCACTCGCCGCGTGGCCCGGACTGAATGCATACTTTCATCAGCCTGGGCTTCGTCACCACTTCTCTATTATTGTTGAATGGACACGAAGGACTCAATTTGAGCTGTTTGTTGATGATTTCAAACTTTAATGTCGACCGTGTTTGGGACCAATTTTCAGTTGTTTTGCGTTTGTCTTTTTCTAAGTGTTTCAAGTACGTGTTGGTTTTTGGCAGAAACATTGAGAGATGAAAAAAAAAAAAAAAAAGTCCTACGACGGGAAAACAAATTGAAGGACATGCTTATTATACTATACCACACACACACGCACGCACGCACTTCACGCACACACACACACACACACACACACACACACACACACACACACACACATAAAAGCATTCACTACTCCAGGTGCAAAAGCAAAGACGAAAACTCGGATGGCTAATCAAGATGGAAGTAATCTATAACGGCTTTGCCCCATTTTCAATATGTGAAAATTACTTGAACATCAGAATCAAAACAAATAAATGCAGATTACAAGTTGCATGATTTAGGATTCAGAGCTCACCTGGAAGAGTATGGCCTCTTCCAGTACTTCCTAAAAAATCATAAGCAAACAAAAACCAGTCAACAAAACAATCCGACCGCTCAAAGCTCTTCCAGTGTGGAGGTCACAGACGACGGCACTGCAGTGTGTCACCGTCCCATTTCAGCAAAAATAAAGTTTGCGTTCTGACTTCTTCTTTTTTTTTCCCGGCAGACAACTTTGGCCCCGCAGACAAAAGGAAAAAGTACAGTTATCTGATTTATTGTCCTCTTCCTTCAAACAGACAGAGAGAGAGAGAGAGAGAGAGAGAGAGAGAGAGAGAGAGAGAGAGAGAGAGAGAGAGAGAGAGAGAGAGAGAGAGAGAGAGAGAGAGAGAGAGAGAGAGAGAGAGAGAGAGAGAGGGGGGGGGGCTAGAATTAGTTTCAGCACAGATGAAAAATTGCCAACATGACGACCTTCAGTGCAACAGTGAGCAGAAACAACAGAAAGACAATGTGAAGAGCAACGCTGCCATGTATGTGTGAAGTCAAGCTGCAGAACACAAACAGTGAGCAGCACAGTGTCGAGTTTTGGAAAAAGATCTACCTCAGGCAGTTTGGTTTCTTGGGACGGGACGAAGGAACCAAACAGCAAATGTGGAATCAGTCTCTGTGCATATGCTGCGAATTTCAGAACATGTTGAGCCGTCGCTACTGTTTCCTGAACTTGGGGTGCAGGATTTTAAGTTTCATTGTTGTTTCCCAATCTCTGATTGTTCAAAAACTTGTATCCTTTAACTGGTGTGTAATTTAGAAAAACAAACGTCAGCATTTTCTGATCCGACGCCACTGTGGACAGATGGCATCGTGTTCAAAAAATACAAAAGGTTCTCTGACATCTTACACGTTCAGGTTCAGGTTCAGGTTCAGGTTTAGGTTCAGGCACAAAAGCAACTCGATTAAGGAGAAAATCCAAAAAAAGGATTTTTCCTCTTACCTTTCGTGCTTTTTAACATACCAAAAAAAGGGCTAATTACTCATTCATTTATTTATTAGGGCAATATCAATATCAATGTATACCACTCCGCAATATCAACACTTCATATTTCCTTTTTCATAAATGCAATAATGTGAAACCAACCATTCAGTCCGATTATATCGTATTTTCTTTTTTTTTCTTTTTTTTACGGTTTATTTACTTATTTTTTATACCTTTACTGTTTAATTTCTTATTTCTTATACTTTTTTACCGATGTCTCTTGTTGTTGCACTATCCACTCTGCTGTTGTAATCTGGCACATTTCCCTGCTGTGGGACAAATACAGGATATATCTTATTTTATCAGTCTAGACTATTTTAGTGTGAGTGGCCTTGTGTTGGAAATATCGTCCATAGAGAATGTCTGCCTTCTCTCCAATATAATGCGACTGGATGGCATTCGGCTTGTGGAAAGCGCCCCAAAAAGTAACCAGGTCATGATTCTTCTGAAAAGAGACATTCCTGTTGACTTTTTCTCAAGTATTATCCGCCGCTTTGAGCACCTCAAGCCGAGAACCATCTAGTTTCATTATATTGGAGAGAAGGTAGACATCCTCTACGTACGATACCTCTAACACTCGGCATCTCAAACCAAAAAAATCCACACTGATGAATAGCACTTCAGGTAAGAGCAACAGTATGCATCTTTGATTTCGGGGTGAACTGTCCCTTTAAGGGGTGAAGGAATGATCATGGTTTGGGTTAAAATGATTTTTATATAAATTATATATTTATATATATAATAATTAGTTCAGCTTAAGGGACCTTTATCGTCATAGTTACAATAAGAACTCGATTAAAATTAGAGAACCACTGCGAGCATGTTTAAAAAAACATGATTCAAAGTCAGTTTGAAGTCCAACATTTTGAATGCATCCACTCCAGCATCCAACACGAACTCTAACTATTTTTTTAGCTTTTTAATGTTTTAAGGACTCTTTTTGATGTTTAAATGAATGTTCTTAATTGTTTTTAAATCTTCTTTTCTTTTGCATTATGTTTTGATGCTTTTAATGGTTTTATGTGAAGCACTTTGAATTGACTTGTTGTTGAAATGTGCTGTACAAAAAGACTTGCCTTGCCTTGCCTAACATGATCATGATCATCTCAATTCATGTCTCCAAGCCACAATTTCTGATATTTAAAGCTGCACTAATCAGTATGTTTAAATGAGCAACGAGTCAAATGATTCCTTGTAAATGAAAAGAGCCGCTCGCGGTGACAAACACCGTAGAGAATTATCAGCCAACTCTGCAGTCCTCCTCGCCTTTATATGGAACATTTTAATGCCTATTCATGACATTGTTTTGGTTTTTACGACCTGCAACTTTACTGTCTTGGTTTACACTCGCTGGGATTTCTTGCCACAGCTGGTAGCTGACAGTAAAACATCAGAATAAACCCACTGTACGCCGCCGGCTCAGACTCAAAGCCGCTTCTAAACAGTGCGATGCTAAAATGCGACAAAAAAAAAAGGGCCTGGTGCGCGAAACTATAATAATCCTTTTCAACAGGAACTACTTTCAAATCTACGTGTTTCAACAGATCCATTCCACCAATTAAGTAAGCCGACCAAATATATATTATTGTACATTTACAAAGCTAAAAAAAGATGAATAATAAGGACAGATGTTGATGTCAGACATTATTGCTCACTTCCTGTCTGGTTTGTGTTTTCCATCACAAACTTTGCACGACTCTAAATACGTCATTACGAATTCCAGACTTCCACACTCTTCCCTCTCCACATCGTTCTCACCCGTCTCCAGCAGATTACGTGCCATGATCGTTTTAAAACGAGTAATACCCCATTAACTCTGTGAACCTGCAGCCACTGGAGCACAAAGAGCCCCATTACCGTCCCGTTCTCGTAGTTAGGCTCTTCATTAATTCGTCACCTCCGTACTCCGCCAGTTTACCGCAATAAACTGCCAGCAGCAAGCATCTCAAACAGCGGGAGTGATTAAACGTGTGCACATCTTCGAGTGATTGGAGACGGATCTCGTTTCAGAGCTCTGCGACGGCAGGCTCGGAGGGAGAGGCGGGCTTCAAGACGCTGCGCGGCTTTAAATGCAGAATTAACCGCTGAAAGCTTGAAGTGCGTTAAATGAGAGGAAGCAATTTGAGGTGTTTAATCTAGTGCTTAATTTGAAGAGAACAGCTGAGCATCTTACATGGGATTTATATTTTATATGGGTAAAGTCTTAAATACCTGTTTTCCTCCTGCCAGGAGGTTTGAATACACCAGATTATAATAACTAGCTTCTTTAAAGAGCTTCCTGAATTAGTTGTTTTCCTGAATTAGCGATTTTACTTTTCACAGACTTAATAAAGTCTTCTTTTTTATGACCAAACCAAATACTTCATTAGATTTTAGGGCTTAAACAATTATGACACCACTGATTTCCACGCGATAAGGTTCACATTTAGGTTGGGCATTTTCGCTTGGTTTAGTTTGTTGAATATACATCAGGTTGACCAGATCTGCTTTAGGTTTTGGGGGATTCACAATGTGCTTTTCTTCAGGGAGCGTTTATGACCTGGTTTTGATTGTTTTGTGCTGTTCAGAAGATAAGTGCTACTGTTTTGATTTGCTGTTTTACAGAGATTTCTCTGTTAGCTGGTCGCTATATTGCATTGTGTCTGTTTGTTCTTGCAGGGGAGCAGTACGCCGACAGTTCCTTTCGGACAGCTGTCTCTGGTGCACATCCACGAGATCATGTGAGTCGCTTTTTGCTTTACAAACTTTGCTGAGTTTGCTCTTCTTAACTTACCCGCTGCAGAACCACACGAAGCTTTGGTTAGGCAGTTAGGGGAAAATGTCTGAGGGGGATCATTTGCTAGAGGTGTGGATCTTAAGGGAACACATCATTTTTCATCCATAATTTGTAACTAACGGCATTGGTGGATGGCTTCAAAAGGGATCAGTAAGTGCAGATAGCTGACCATTTTGGGTTAGCGTTAGGGTTTGGGTTAGGTTTGGCGTGATGTTTGCAGATATGTCCAGACGCGCATAAGGCCCCCACTGTATTTTAACTCGCAGTTAAGCAGTTTGCTCAGATTAACGCTGCTCTTGTCAGCGGAAGATTGGCTGAGAGGAAACAGATGTTGGCAGTGACGGACAAGAAGGACATTGAGGAAACGACGAAACAAAAAAAAGGAGCGAAACAGAGACAAAGCGAAAAATAATCGAGGCAGACGGGGAGAGAACGGTTGGCCTGGATGTGGATGGTGAGAGGGGTTCGAGAGCAAAGGTTATCTTTGTGTCGGTTATAAATTCACCCGCTCCCGATTCTGAGCCGCGGCAGCAGAGATACGTGGTGTTTGGAGAAATCTGCAGAGCAACTGCAGAGAGATCTTTTTTACCGCCATCATAAATTTAGTGCGGCATCTCGCAGAGAAATGAAATAACAGCCAGAGATGCGGGATATTTATGGAGCCGCTGAATCAGACAATGAGAAAGAAGGGAAAAGAAATCTGTGGGGTGAGATTCACCGAATGATTACACGGAGAACAGACTCACTGCAAAGGTCAGAGCTCACCACTGTGACTGATTTACCGACTGAATGTAATGCTGTTAACAGAGATACAGGTCAGGCAGCGATATCAATCTTTAAACCAATTTCACTGGTGTTTGTGGAAACTGATCACATCTGCTTGACGTGTTTATTGTAAGATGTTAACAAGAAAGCGGCACTGACACACGGCAGCAGAGTGAAGAGAAAGTAAGTTTGTTATTGTCCTTTAACAATGAGGACTGTAAGAGGAGTCGGCTGTTTGAAGGCAGTCTGTGTTTCCCTGGTTCAAAAGTAGACTTTAAATTGTTTTATAAAACATAAACAATCCACCTCTGTGCTTTTAAGCAGCAAATCAGTTTTTTATATATCAAGCAGACTTTGATTACATTTAGTCTGCCTAGTTTTACGCCTCAGTATTTTTTGTATGCAATATCTCAGGAACATCTGGAGGGAATTGCCTCAAATTTTGCACAAACGTCCACCTGGACTCAAGGACGAACTGATTCGATGTTGGTGGTCAAAGGTCACAGTAAAAATTTCACACAAATTTCTAATAGAATAAAAGTATTGAAGTGCCGACGTTTCAGACAGATGTGGACATAAACTGCATCTTGACTGGTTGGCGGAGACGTAGAATCACAAGCTGGTAATTCTAGGTTTCAATTTGTGCAAAAACAAAACAAAAAAGATACGAAAGGTAAAAGTCACACCATTCTGACATGTTTTAACTTTATGTTCTGGTTTTAACAAATTAAACAACTGAAGAACGATTGCATTAAAGTATTGTTATCCACAAAGAGGATAAAGCACAGACGTCCAAAACATTAATGCAACCATTAATACTGCCATCACATGGGGATATTACTAGAAGAGCTGACTGAGTGGCTGCTTCAGAAATTATTTAGGTAAAGTTGAAGCTGGTAAAGTGGTGGACTCAAGGGCGGAAAAAATGTAAAGGGCACAAGCTGCATACGGACGTGGACAAGAATGCAAAAAGCTTTCTAGCATGTTGAGTAGCCTATAAAATACTGCATCACATTTCTTGCCAGAGACCACCAGAATGCCTCATAATCTCCTCATAATAAAAGTGTTTCCTAATTTCCTCATTATTTCAGCAGCTGATTTGCCTGTAGGACCCTCATCTGTCTTCATATCATATGGATCTAGTTGAATAAAATTCAATACTTTTCCATTTTCACAAGACACTAAAATCTAGATAAGAGAAAAACAAAAAGCTCGAAACAGCTTTCAAACCATCATGTGACACTGAATCTTCACAACAACAAATAAATCAGGGTGACCGATCTTATTCCGTTACTTAGCAATGATGGACACTGAGTTCTGTGTGTGTGGTTGTGTGTGGACTGTACAGCATGTCCCACGTTGTTCGGTAATCTGTGTTCTGACAGCAGTTTTGCCCTCCGACTCCCCCTGTCGTGGCCCAAAGCGGCGTTTTCTTCCAGCTGAGCGGCTCCTGTCAGTCACCGTCCAGAGGTCGGCAACGCTTCGGGATCGTTAAGGCTCTGAGGCGTCCCGGCGCGAAGACCTGCACCTAATATCACGCTTCACAGCCCCGTCAATACTCCACAGCACAGCAAAACAGCCTAAACGCTCCCAGAACACTAAAAGGACACACATTCACCCCCCGCCCGTCCTCTGCTGCCCACCGAGGTCAAAGCCACGAGAAGAAATCGGCCGTGTCTTGTTTGGAGGGAAATGTAGGAGTTAGTCAGTAAGACAGCCCCGTTAGCTAGGCATGCAGTCACTTAGTCAAAGTCATTGCTTGGCGAGTCAAGAGTTTTTGGTTGCGTTGATGTCACGAGCTCTCCATGGCATTAGATCAGTGATTAGGCGTTTCCTCTTCTCATGTTACCGCACTGAAAGATATTTAGCGATATCTACATTTTGATTGGCCACTGCATGAACATACAGAAAGCTCAGGTCAAACACAATGCAGCCAGAATACTGTTAAGTTTAATATGGAGGTGATATACAGAATAAAATAATTTTCAGAACAACGCCACCTCCTCATCATGTGAAAAGACAAGCTGACAAGCGCTTTGTGGGTAAAAGCCAGAAAGATCATATTAAAAATGCAGGTTTTTATATTTCTGTATATTCTTATTTATTAATCTGATTCTATGTTACATACGTTAGGTTTCCTGGTTTCCTTTATATTGTCTTTCAGCTGGTGCAACATATCCTCATACAATGGTTCTCATTTTTTGAGCGTTTTCCACTTGTCAAATGTCAATTTATGCTTGTTACATGCATCCGGTCCTCTCAAAATAAAGTGAATAGATCGTCGTTAAAATAACTACTGAAGTGCCGCTACTGAAGTACCCAAATTAAGTGACAAATAAATCAACATAGACTTCTCGTTTCACACGGGGAACGAACAGCGGTCTCCTGGCTGAAAGATCGGCGTTTGTTGGACCCGCCCACCTCCCGATCGCCCTGTGTGTGCTTTTGCGGTCTTTATACTTCGTCATTCATTATTACGTGGATTGCAAACAAACTAATTTCGTGGCATGTTTACGAATTACGGCCCGTTTTCTTTTTTTTACGTAGCTTTCTCTAAGAATGCCAGATGTGACCGGCCTGGCTGGTGACTAGTCTGGTCACACTTCCTTCGTTCAGAGAGGCCATTTGCTGGCGGTGCGTTCACGGATGGATCCTTTTATGTAATTGTGTGTTCTCTTTTCTGATTGGTGTTTGTGCTTCACCTGTGTGTATAAAACTGCCAGTACTGCTCGAGTGATTACGCTGATGATGGCTTCGAGCCGAAACACGTTTTATTTTTTTTTGCCCATAATAAACCCTAATAGACCCTTGATATGAGTGCCGGTGCTTTGTCTCCTCTGTACTGTCCCGCTCGCCTCTTGTTGAGAACAAATTACTAGGCTCCTTCTGAAAAGGCGTTTACTCTGATGAGATTCAGTTACATTTGAGTTGTCCCTCCAAACCTCTCCACACCCGTTCATTGCCATCCACTTCCTGTCTTGCCTTTTCCAGCTTGCCTGTTTCCACTTCCCTTCATCTGCACTGCAGAAACCCCTTCCCCTCTTGTCCCACTCACCTGACCTGCTCACCTGTTTCCACTTTCACTTGTCACATCAAGTTGCTATGTTGCCCATGTCTTTGGTTTAGAGCCATCTTGAACCCAAACCCTATCCTGAAGTGTTCCTGTTACTCCCTCGTCACCTGTGACCGGTTCCTTACCTGCTCACGGAGCTTCGCCCTCCAGATTTATTTGCCTGTTTGAACTGCCTTCCTGTTGTCGACCAGTAAGCGTTTGTTAATGACAAACACTTTGTGTAAGAGGGTCCTAAAACAAAAAAGTGTTTTGTGTCTGTTCCTTAAAATCAACAAACAAGGTTTTTTTAAATATTTTTGGCCATTTACGCCCCCATTAAACAACCATGAGAAACAATTAGGACAGAAGTAATTAAATAAAAAATGTCACCCTGCATTTCACCTTTTTCCTGCATATGACAAATTAATCTGGAATCTAAAGATACAACTTTATTTGAACAGTAGTTTTCTTTTAAACATTAAAACAAGTCGCTCATTTTTGTTTCTCCATCAGCAAAAGTTGGAAATAGTACCTTCTACTTTTTTTGGTACCACCTCGAACAAGGTTTCAATACTGATACTGATACTAGAAGGTGGTCTGATTGTTCAGAGAGAATCGAAACAAGACATCCTGCACAAACCCACGGGTTGTAAATAGCCAGCTACCATCAATAGCCACCATTGTTTTAATTCACTCAACTGACATTTAAAAAAAAATGTCAGCCCGACGAAAACGACATAGTACACGACAACGTGCAATTGACAAGTGCAGATGTTCCTCTGTTTGGTTGCCGGTGGAATGATTCAGTGAATGTCCCATTGAAGATGACGTCACAGCCGCAAATACCCTCAAACCTTGGAGTGGAAATGATGCATAAGTGCTTCACAGCGAATACAAAAAGCAGACAATGAAAGAAAAGACATGCAGACAATTAAATCAAAAAGCACAACAGTTGTTATAAAAGTAGACAAACACCACAAAAACATAAAATACTCACAAACGCTTAGATGTAAAATAATGTTTTAAGAGATACAAAAATAAGTTAAAGATGTTTACAGGTCTGATCTCAACAGGCAGAGGGGTTGCAAAGTTTGGGAACTTCAGCAGTAAAAGTCTGGTCAACTCATCATCCGCTGATCTGAGGCGAAGCAGGAGTCAATAAATCGGTGACATTTTTTTTGAGCAATACCATTTGAAGCTTGAGAGCCGCAGAGATCCGGAGATAACAGCTTCTCCGGCTGGCAGCAGACGAAAAAGACGTGAATGCAATGCAGCCTGCAGCGAACATCTCCAGGGCTTCATTGTGTTTTGATCAACTTTACCTGACCCACAACACCGCTGCTTTCTGTTCCTGCAACATAAAATGCGTACTCGCTCTTTCCTCCATGTTTCAAGACAAGTTGAGGGAGAAACTAAACTACAACACTAACTCCTACAAGTTTCCAGGCATGTTTGTTTATTTTTTTCCAAAGATAGAGAGACTTTTCATTGATGTTTCTTAACATTATTCATGAGGCGATAGTATTCAAGGTAACTGTTTGGAGGTCAGCTGTGGCACAAAGAAAACAACCGTGTCTTCTGGTCAATAATGGAAAACAAACTGTAGTCGATAATGGAAAGAAAGCCACTTCTGTGAATTGAGCAGCACCAGGCAGAGCCGCCCATAAACCTCTCTATGTAGAGGAGCTCGCTTGTTTGTCATACTGTTTCGGAGAGAAGCATGTGCAATGAATCGAAAAACAGAAAAGTAGTCCTGCTTTCAAACTGCAAGAGGATGCAGTTTTCTAGGAGGGAAATGCTTCAGGCGGCCCAATAAACAAGGCATGACTGCAGAGACCCCTCGTAAACAAGTCAGTCTGTTGCAGGTTAATCATTCATATTCAAGGTGACCAAGGACTAAGGAATTAACATCTAATTTTATTTTATTTTTGTAAAAGACTGCAGGCTGTTCTCATTCAGCATTCACACTAGTACCTACTGAAAAATAAAGCGCCGTAATTCGTAGATATCCCACAAAATGATTTTGGATGTTATCCACGTAAACAAGGAGGTATAAAGACCCTAAAAGCCCACACGGGGCGGGAGGGAGCGGAGGTGGATGGATCTATCAACCGCTGGTTGTTCCCCGGGTGAAACGAGAAGTCAACGTGGATGTTTTTGTCACTTTACTTGGGTATTTCAGAAATGGCACCAACGATTTTTTTCCTCAACCGAACAAAGTGGTTTTGTTGCCTAAACCCTAACCTAACTGAGTTTCTTGTGAAAAAGGAACTTTATTTTAAAAAGTCTGTATGCATGTAACCAGCAGAAATTAACGTGTGTTCTTGACTTTCGTAGTAAAATGCACAAAAAATGTGGAGTAACTTTTTGTAAGATATCCTACGAACAGATGATATTATGCAGACTGACAAGGACATGTTGAAAAGTTTGTGTATAACCATTGAAAACCGTAGCGGATGAATGAAAATGTTTTTTTAGAAATGCTCGCAAACTCTTTATTTTCTTCGAGTACAATAGCACTTTAAAAAAAAAAAATATATATATATATATAATATACAGCATTTATTTCCTTCCTGATACCGATTCCGATACCTGAACTTGGGCGATTCCGAGTCCAGATCCAATCTGTTTTATTGGTGGGATTTTCCAGTGTAAAATATTGCCATATTGCTGTCATTTTGCTTTAGTACACGGTTAACGTTACCCGATCTGCACATGTACAACTCTCAACAGAGATGAAAGAAACGAGATGGCTCTATAGTTAGCCCAGCGTCAGCCCAGCGTTAGCCCAGCGTTAGCGTCTTCGAAACCCAGCAATCATTTTTGATGATTGAATGTAATGTGTTGAAATTACGTGCTGCCGTCAGGGAAACAATTACATTTTTGGGCAACCACTTAGATTTAGGAAAAAAATCATGGTTGGGTTTAGATTAAGTACAAAAAATAATAAAAAAAAGTAGAATACTGGTCTACTAATATAAACTGTTGAAAGGTTCTGTGTTTGTTTGACCCATCCACTTCCCTTCCCTTCCCACCCACTATAAGTAGTCTTTCTCACTGTTTATATAAAAAGGGAGAAGAGAGATGTGTCTGTTGACCAAATGGACAGTTTACAGCCAACAGTAGAATCACCTTGTCTCAACATTTCCAGTGGATAGAGAATGAATTCTGTATATTTATTTTCCCGTCAGGTTTAAAACATCCCCACTCACCTCTTAAACTAAGAGTCTTTTCTGTTTTGGCCAAACAGCTTGCTGGCCAAAGCCAAAATCCCTACACAGCTTGCAGCAGGTGTTGTGAATATAAAGTAGAGTGGGAGTGCATCAGTCATTGGCCGGCTTCATTTGGTATGCAAAATAAAAAATGAGTTATACAAAACGAGGCCTGGCAGGGGGTTGCGGAGGGGCTCGGATACAGCTGCAAAGCCAAGTGACAAAGTCGAAGCAAAACAGACAAATTACTGAAAAAACCCCAATAAACAAAGGTAGTTGTTTGACTTAAAACAAGCCAAAGGAGTTCATCAGCTGTTTTGGTTTTCGACAATGTAATTAAACTTAAAATTAACGCATTAAACCAAATCTTTTCAATAAAAGTAATTTGCAAATAAAGTTATATATAATGACATTTCAAATTCCTCCCAGAATTAAACATATTTTCTGAGGTGTGAATCTCATGCTTCCTAATAAAGTTTTTGCCCTTCAGCAGATTTGTTTTGTGTGACTATGACTCATAATGACTGAATTTTGCTGTGGCTTTTCTAAAACATCGAGCTAAAAGTTGTACTAAATTTCAGAAATATTTCTAAATTGTCAGGCAGCTGTAACAATTGTGACTGTTTAAAGAACTTATATGCAAATTACACTATTTAATATGCTCCAGTAAGAGAGAGAAAAAATACTTTGGATCTCAGGAAGGGATGGGCAGTGTGAGAACACAAAATGGCCAGGATGTTGAATGTGCCTCTGCAAGCATTCTTTCAGGAAAACATTTTTAAAAGAAGTTGCAATATCTCTGTGTTTTATTTGTGTGATAGCATGCTTGGGATATGTGGGAAGATGTACTGTAGTTATTAGGGCATCTGTCACTGCATATGCACATCAGGCATAACTCCATCAAGAAGCTTCTCATACACAGTTCGCAGTTATACCTATGAAAATAATGCTCTATAATTCAAATATAATCCACGTAATCATGAGCCTGATCATGTGACGTAATGTAAAATAAAGTAGGCATAGGGAGCAGGTTGGGATGGATAGATGCGTCTAAAAACACTGGACATTCACTCAATACACTGCTGTTCACGTCCCGTGTGAAACCGTAAGTTAACTTTAACTTATTTGTCCACCCTATTATTTACCAAGAAGTTGTGTTTTTTTGCCTCAAAGTATTTCATATGTTATTTATGTTTAACCCCAAACCACGATCTTTTCCTCAACCAAATCAAGTAGTTTTGTTGCCTAAACACCACATGGGCTTGCACTGATCTCACAAACAAAAGAACAAAAATAACTTTTCAAAACATACGAAACGTTGTATGAAGATACGTTGCCATCAAATACATTTTTAAACAAGACAGTTACTTTGTAGGCATGCTGGCGGCTCTGTGAAGCTGTATCGGCACAACGATTATTACAATTCATCCTGTGGGGAACATGAACAATGTTAACAAATTTCATGGCAATCCATCCAATAGTTGTTGAGACACTTTGGACAAAAGTGGTGGACCGACCAACACTTACAACCAAACAAACAAACAGTACCATAGAAACTGAGTCCACCGGATGGTTTCAGTTCCACATTAGTATTTAGACAATGACAGACTTATTTGCAAATACTGAGTAAATGTTTTTAATCCAAATATCCGCTGTCAGTTTGGGTATTAATCTACAGTTGCACTGACAATCTTTTTGCCATTTAGACAAAGTAAACTGAGTAGAAACCTTTTTGAAATGTCAACAATCCATCCAAACGTGAGCGCAAAATCCAGAGATGTATGACACGATTAGCATACTGTACGCTCTGTGTCGCCTTTTTTCTGATTTGTCTCCACTTCACAGACACACGGATGCACCAAACACACACGTTTCTATCCGCTTTCTAAAAGGTTAAAAACAAAATTTCGCAGGAAGCATTGGTTGCCTGCCTCATTCACATGCCGCCCGACTCTCTACTCCTGAAAAGCGTCTCTGACGTCCCTGTGAGGCTGCATGGTAAGTCATCATGGCAGATAAAAACAAGCACAGTGACATGATCCAGGAATAGTAATATTAACCGTGATAATACAGATAAGGAATGCAGCATTATCTCTTTCTTCACTCTGCAGAACTGAGATATTTACACAGTATTGTATTTGAAAACCCAATTTGGTGAGAGAAATTACTTCTCTCACCTACCTATTGTGTGGTGGTTTTCAAACAATAGATGAATGTGAAGTGATTGTGCCAGACGTATACAAAAAAAATCTATTCAGGACATGTCCATGTCTTTTTGTTTAATCACAAAGGCTGGAGGTGGTGGAAAAAGAACTTTCTGAAAAAAAACATCTTTCAAAATATAGACTGATATGAATTTCTCTCATTTTTTTATTTTCTTCTAGCCTTGTAATTTGTGTTTTAAATGTCTTAGCTACCACATACTACACCCATATCAATAACAAATAACTATTAACTATTAATTTTATGTCTATTTTGGATTTTATGGCATCTGTTATGTTGCATTGCTGCCGAGACCTAACAAACTGAAATGCAAATAAAACACGAATAAAACAAAACAGGACAATACGTCTATCGATTGAAATATTTGAGCAATTAACCAAAATAAAAGCAAAGACAAATTAATATACTCCAAAGAAATAAAAACAATCTCTAAACTAGAAATTCCAAATTCCTCTTCGCTGAGACAGCGAGAGGAATGGTCCACGGTTGCGTTTTCCTTGTCAGGGATGTGGTGAACTGCTGGTACCTGACCTGGACCTGGTTGTGCCACTGTGAGCCGGTCATGTCTCTCAGTTGAGCCGCCCTGGCTGAAAGGTTTGGTGTGAACCGATGGTGATAGTCACCCTCATCCCAAAGAAGGATCTGAGCTTCCTAGTATGTGAGGCAACACAATTCAATGGCAATGGCCTTATGGACTTTTGGTTTGATTACCCCGCCTCCAATGGTGAATCTAAGGTACTGCGTTTCAGCGTTGGCGAGGACACGTTTGGCTGGACTGATTATCCAGCCTGGCGCTTCAGGACTTCCTTCAGGTGTCCCAAGTGCTCCTCCCACGTTGCGCTGTAAACGACAATATCGTCAAGCTATCAAGAAGCTGGCAGAGCCGCTGGTCCATCGGCTCTTGAAAGGCTGCGGGGGAACTGTGTAGCCCAAAAGGCAAGATCTTAAACTTGAAGAGTCCCCGGGGAGTCTTGAAGGCTTTTACCTCCCAAGACCGCTGGGTAAGTAAGGGGGACTTGCCAGTAAGGCGGTCCAGGTGTTTTGCTGCTCAATGACATCAATCCGTGGAGTTCAGGTACCTGAAGTCAAATCAAAATCTTCACTTGCCTGTGTACGTTTGATTTGAAAGCCAAATCAGTACTCTCATTGCTCAGCTGTTGGTTCCCTGAATTCTAAAAAAGTTAGTTACTATGAGGAATTTTTAACTGGTTATGAAACAGTCTCAATTTAATTCTGATAATTGTTTATGATCTACATAAATAAACAAAACCATCAGCAACAATATTGGCTATTAGTAAATAGTTCTTCCTAATGCTTGTCATCAGTTGCACCGGGTTGGATTACGCGCAAAATCAGATGCAATGATGCCGGTTCACCAGAAACTCCTTCAGCTCAGACTCCAGCGGGGCCTCCAGCAGAGACCAGTCCACCGTGGACAGACCCAGATCCGGCTTCACCTGCAGCCTTCGACCTGCAGTCGGACCTCCGGCAAGAGGAGGAGAGCTCAGCTCCAGGCAGCAGCGTCGCCTTGTCCTGCCAGGAGCAGAACTCTTTGCCACGCTGCTCCATTGCTGGAGGGAAGGGAGTCTTTGGTAGAACCAAAACCAGGACTGAGCGGGGCAGACTGTCAGACCCTGCTGCAGTAAAATGAAAGGTTTTCTAAAGGGACTCTGGTGCTCGGACACACTACCAATTTTGTCCACAGGAACTGCCAGAATCAACATAAAAGGAAAGTTCCTTGTAGCGTTAACTTACTTAACACCTTTATTTCACTGACCGTGAAAGTTGACGCCCCCCAGATTAAAGGACAAAACACGCTGTTTGTCACTCACTCCAGAACGACACATAGAAGCACTTTTAGATCTGACACCCCTGTAGATGACAACTGCTTTGAGGTTAGGAGACCTTTGTCACCATGGTTACAATAATTAACATTTAGTTAAGGTTGTAGAATAATCGTGGTCAAGGTTTAAAAATTATATATATAATGTAGACTGTTGGTTTGAATTGGGGAACAAACAGCAGGTACAGAATAAACTATTTTCAGGGTAAATTCTCCAAGGATTTTTGGCCAATGTTTTTTTTTCCGATTTCATTTGGATGTTTTTTTGAAAATTCACATACTTGTTTGCTCACTTTAACTGCATGTTGTTTATAAGATGTGACTGTGAATGACCCTGTCTATGTTTTCTGTATTGAATTCATTGTCACAACAATGTTTTATTCTGCTTTTTGGTCGGATCTTAAAAAAAGGATTGTAATTTCAGTTTTGAAAGGAAGAAAAACAGCCAATTTCACTGGATTTCTTTCATGAGAACGGCTGAAATATACACCGATAAAACCTACAATTAGTTTATGAATAGTAATTTTATTGTATGCTCTCCCAGTGGAATACTTTTAATTGATTTGCAGTGACTGAGTCACCGTGCTGGGGCTCACTTCCGTGACCGCCGGACCCGAACTGCTGCATTACATGATGACAAACAGACTGTGAGCAGCCGACCGTAGCCTAATGGGACCTGGGACGACTCTTTCTCAAACATTGTTGGAGCAGAATAGTGTACCCTGCAGGGGGTTTTCTACTGAAGGATTCTGGTAGAGCTCTGGCTCTTCAAGTCCTCTTTAATGACTGAAGTACCTTTCAGCTGTTACAGTAGGGAAAGCTCTCTCTCTCTCTCTCTCTCTCTCTCTCTCTCTTTCTCTCTCTCTGTCTCTCTCTCTCTCTCTCCTAGTGTCTCTCTTCTCACTCTCTTCCTTCCCTCTCACTCTGCCGAGTACTGCTGAACAGAAAGTAGCCTCTGCTGTCATCGCCGTGGAGCCGGGCGGATGCTGGTGAGCGCTGCAGACACAGAAGTGCAACATTCAAGCAGGGATCCGGAAAGTGGAGGAGGAGTGGAGTAAAGAGGAGAGAGGAGAGGAGAGGCAGATAGTCTCCCTCCTTCACCCGGTTGGGCTTTTTCTGCAGCATCCTCCCACTTCACCATGGATCTCTGGAGTAAAAAAGTCTGGGGAATTATCACGCAGGTCACCCTGATACTTTTCAGCTCGTATGGGGCAACAAAAGGAGGTGAGTGTGTTGAGATTTTTTATTTCGGGTGACAGTAGAGACGGGGGTTGTGGATCTGCAGTTTAACGTTCATCTCAAATGTTTGAAAGTGTTTCTCCAAGTGAAGGAGTAACAGATATCATACAGGTATTTTCTCTCTCTTTGTAGAAACTTTAGCTGTGCATGTTGTAAATCAACCTAAAGAGTCTTTGTGAAAGCCACTTTCCTCTCACTCACACATATTAAACAGTTGCCCTTGAGCAAGGCACTCAAGCCTCCCTCGCTCCAGTGGAGCTGCACAGGCTGTAGAAGTCCGCAGTTGAACTTTAAAGTAGGACTGCCTGAATATGAAGCAGGGGATATATCTAATTACTCCTTATTGGAATACTTTGTTTTTGTAATTCAAATATTTATGATTTCAGGGGTTCGGTGCTGATGTTAGGGATCAAAATTGAATCAGTGTTGTTCCACGAGATAAAAATGACCAGCAATAGGAGAAGTATATATATATTTATATATATATGTGTGTGTTTGTTTTACATTCAAATGATTAATCTCTCTCTCTCTCTCTCTCTCTCTCTCTCTCTCTCTCTCTCTCTCTATATATATATATATATATATATATATATATGCAAGCTGCATGCATGTTTAAAATCAGAGTTATTGGTTCATTGGCAAGTTGCCATTCTGAATTTTTTTTTAATAAAAATTAAATAATCCCAAAAAGCCTGAGTGACAAAAGCGCACAACATAAATTGTGGTCCTGATCATACACTGTGTTGAGGGAAATGTCAACAGAGGGATAATTTTACACAGGAGCTGTTTGCAGGTGCCAAACACTGGCACATAAGTGGCAATTCAGCTAACACGGCCTTATCAAGCGAGTGTCAAAGGGTCAGTGTTTATCTGATGCTGTATTAGAATGTATTCTGAGTCAACAAGCCGGGGCAAATAAGGTTTATTAAACATTTGATGGAATAATGGCACTAAGGGACTCAGTGTGGGCGGCGTGGGGACAAACAGATAGATAAATGTTAGATATTACCACGTCAGGTTTATATTCCCCCCGGACGGAGAACAGCTGCTGGAGAGAGACACGCTGACATTATGGGCTCTGAAAGAGTAACATAAAGGAGATTAAGAGCTTTTTTTTCCACGAGGGAAATGGTTTGGACTCAGCAGAGTGCTGATCAGAATACCAAAAGAAGAAAACGTGGCCGTCTCTCTCTCAAAATCAATAAGTACTGCTTGAAACCCTTTGTTGTCCTCCCAAAGAGCAAACATACAGTACATCATCATCCACTTTATAATCTCTGATGCCCAGACCTCTCTCCCCGTTTTATTTGACTTTGTGTTCGTGCTAAAGCACCGCCTCAGGCAAGGTCTGACTCAAGCTATTTGTCAGAGTGAACAAAGGAGGTGAAACCATCATGAGAGGGCAGGTGTTTCTGTTATTTTTGCAGCACAGTGGCACAGTGCGGTGACCCTCCGCACCGGAGCGGCAGTGAACTTATAGAGAGTGGGCCGTGGCTGGAGAGGCTGGAGAGAGCGTGTCATGAGGTCAGTCTCTCATGAGGTCAGTCTCTTATGAGCAGCGGTTTTCTTCATTAAGAAAAAGGTCAAACACTTTAGTATAACAAAAGTAAATGTATAGAAATTCTCTTAAACTCTTAAAACGGACAAACATGCTGCAACATAGCAACAAGATTTTCTGGAGAATATGTAAATCCTCGGGTGGATTCAGTTTAGTAACCTGAATTTGCAAAATCCGTACCTTTTAAAATTGACCCTTTGCTAAATCCCGCCCCTTGTACACAGACTGGCCAATCATACCGTAGCACCAGCCGGCTTTGACCAGGGTCCGTCAACTATCCGGCTCTGCTCCATAGACTCTCATGAAATAGTTTCAGATGTTCTTCATGTTCAGGTTGGTTTAGTGGATCTGGAGCTCTTCATGGGTAACGTTGCGTAATAGTTTATCTTTTTAACCTGTTTTTACTGCTGAATCAGTTTGACAGCCTGTATATGTCCTTCAAACGCATATCATAGTCCCTTCTGTGTGCTTCTCTCTAAAATCAGCTTTTTGTTTTTCTAAAAATCTGAAAAGATTTCCTCTGGGATTGCAGTTTGTGACCGTATGGACTCCTTGGTAATGTAGCTCTGACAGCTGACAGACAACGTAGGAGTGGGGGGCGGGGCTTAGCAAATGGTCAATTTATTTAATTACATTCAGTGGCATTCAAGTATTGTGCCATGTGCGTCTCTAACTTTCATGCAGGACACTGGAGTTTGTGTCCCATAACAGACACTTGCCCTTTCTATTAATCATAACCACGACCCTTCACTGACCTTAACCATCATGTTGTTGCCATGTACACAGATTTTGTAAGATGCAATTATTTGGTAAAACATTGTACATACACATATATATATATATTTATATATATATATATGTGTATGTACACACACATTTTGACAACTTTTCTTTACATATTACTGGCAAATATGATAAAAATTGGATGGAGTTTTTAGAAAAAAATAAATACAAAGAAATCTCGTAATTATCTCTTAATACAAAATTAGCCTTTGCTGATAACGTCTTTATGAATCTAGGAATCTTATTAGAAACATCTACACCAGATAATTAGAACTGGCATTGAACAGACATTTGGCGAGGAGGCCATTTATCATAAAGCAAAGTTGTGTAAGATTTATAATGCAGGTGTGGGGGCTGGGGATTGTGTGCATCCTGAAATTTGAATTCATCTTTCAAAACAGAACTTTCAGCGCTTGGCAAAGCAATTGAAAAGAGATGACTGTTGATCCACAACAAACAGAAAAGCCTTACATATACTCTACCTTTTGAAAATGTCTCTCGGCAACAGCCACAGACTTAGAAAGTGGTAGTCATAGAGCTAAGAGGCTAATTGGATGCGGATGGGAAGGTCTGTAACCTCTCACTGCAGTTCTGAAGTAGAAACAGTTACTGCAAATCATTTATTGAAACCTTTTCCTGCAGACATAAGTTACCTAGAAAAATTACACAGAAAAACTTAAAGAAACAGTTCAGGATGTATTTATTCATCTGCAACAACAGAGCTATTGTACATCTGTTGTGATTTTTCATTCCTGCATCATCAAATTTAAGAATCATTTCAGTCATATTCAGACTGAGCCGGTCTCTAAGTTAAATGCATGACACAAACAATGCTGATATTTAATTTCTAGTGAGACGTGGGTGACGTAGTCATTGTGACGTAGAGGCGCCTGATACGGCTCTGATAGCGACCTGTCAATCACAGCTTAGCCCTGCCCTAAAGCATACTCTGCTTTATGGTCTATTTGACCCTAAATGAACCATCATTTACTAAATGAACATCATGCTGTATTGAAGAAGACTTGAAACTAAAGATTGAGACCATAAACTCATGTTTACAATGTTTACTGAGGGAATATATCAAGTGAGAAGTAGAGTCATTTTCTCATAGACTTCCATGCAATCTGATTTATTTTTACAACCAGAGGAGTTGCCCCCTGATGGTCAGTAGAGAAAATGCAAGTTCAAAACACTTCTGCATTGGCTCTACTCGTTAAAAATGGCGGTTGCTGCCTGGGTCTCGCTCTTGATACAACGCCAGTTGCTCTGAGCTTGTAATAATGACTTGAATGGGTTTACATGGGAGTTTAGTTGAAAGCGCGATGCATTGGCATCAGACGCCGAGGGGCACTGACCAAGCGTTGGTATTTGATGAGTTGGGAGTGAGACTGAGTTGTGTGCACCTGCTCTTTAAAGGTGTAAAATGTTCCACGCAAATTTGGCCCACGAACACGTGGTACGAACCGAGTAGTTCAAGGTGAATGCACGACCACTTATCTCCTCCAATTATCTGCACAATGCTCCCTCAAATGCTTAAGCAACGAGGAGAAGCACTCCTCACTGCTGGCATACAGAGAGTGTTTTCTGATGAGGACGGGCTCCGAGAGGAAATTCACAGATGACACTCAAAAAGGGAGCCAGATCTCTCCCCAGTGTGGCTGCACGAGTCCGCCGTGTCATTTTTCTTAATCTCTTGTCTCAGCTGATTTGGAGTCAGTGGAGTGTCTGTTCTAATCGCAGCCTTAATGTCAGATAACACCGCTGCACTCCGAACCTGTGTGTCTGCGCACATGTCTCTGTGCACTCCTGGTTTGTGCACGTTTGTGTGTGCATCCTGAGATAAGAAGCGAATGGCCACCTGTGAACATGATGAAAGGAGTGAGAGGGAATGCTAAGCAGCGCTGCAGTTCTGTGTTTGTGTGTGTGTTGTGTGTGAACAAACGTGGTTAGTGTGCTTGCATGTGCACGTATTGTGTTCAGATAAGGAATGACTTTCCACTCACAGTCACCAGTCTCCAAGTGGAGAGGTTCTCAAGTTTAAACTAATGTGTCAGTTGGTCCCAAAGCTGTTGTCCGATGACGGATGCTGAGCTGCAGATTCTGGTGTGTTTGGTAATTCAGCACGACACCAAATGATGGCTCAAAGCACCGTTTGCATTATTTGTTCGTGATCGTAAACCTGCCTAGCCGCCAGGATTTCTTTTTGCCATTGAACGCGTCTACAAACTTTTGCAAGTGATAAAGTACAATGAGCGGCCGATAGCGAAAGTGGGTCAAACGCACTTTCACCTAAGAGCTGTTTTTTGTCCCGCAGAATATCAAAAGTGAACGTTGACTTAATGCTTGTTACGTAATGTTGTTGCCAATGTAATATTAATTTTCATAAAGTTACGTAAGACACTGTTGTCTCTTTGTAGGACACTCTTCTACATTCATCTTAAACCATGAGTTTTTATTGTGGTTTTGGGTTAAATCTTTTACATGCAATGTCTTGTATTTGGTCTGGACCCTGAGTCTTTTATTGCGCTAGCTCCGTTGTTAGTGACGTTTCATTACTGTTGGAATGCAAACCATGATCTTTTTTCTCAAACGTTAATCAGGTAGTTTTGTTGCCTAAACCCAACTAATCGTTTCACAACGATTACCATGCGGCAAAGTGCGTTTCTTCAAGCGTAATACAAGGCTAAAATGAAATGTGTTCATGAAACGAATCTTTGGCCCAGGGTTTTGCTGAGACATACTATGCTAACATGTTTTTCTGGTGCCTGGGTTGCATAAACACATTGCTCTCACCTGCTGAGATGTATCACAGGAACCAACAATATTTTACAATTGATTTTGTGAACAGGAGTGATATGACCATTTTTTACTTCTCCACAAAACTCATAATGACACATGTTAGAGAAACACGTGTTTAAAGTCAGGATAATGGGAGTCAATATATGACAGCTAAAACCTGATAAGGTCAAGGTGCACGTCGATCCTATGCATGCAAACAACTTTCATGACATAGTCGTTATTTCGTGGCCTGGACAGAAAACACAGAGGAAGCACATAACGTATCTGCCAAAGAGTAGAGAAGTCCAGGCTCAAGTGTTCTTGAGTGAAACTCGGCTCCAGCTCAGACTATGAGGGAATATTGGATAATAAAAGTGCTTTTAGGGCCAATCATCTCGCCTCTTTCCCTCTCTGATGGTATCTGTCTGCACACAGAACTATCGGGGCTTTTAGTTTGACTCACTTCAGAAGATGATATTTGCTGCCATCCATACCAGTTATTCCATCCCAAAATGAAATCCATCCTGTCATTGTGAGGTTTAATTTGTTTTGGTTTATACTTGCTGTGCTTGATTTGAGTTGAGAGTTTTCATGTTCTGCTCTGCTTCCTAACAATCAGCCCACTCAGGAAGAAATGGAGGTCTCAGCTGGATGAAGAACAACTTTTTTTTTAAATCCAATATTCTGTCTTGCGAAATGTATTATGACATCTGTGTCTTCTTCATTAAGGCTTCAGGTTCATTTCAAAGTTCGACTTGACATTGCTGAATTTGTGTTTTAAAAATGTTGCCTGCAGTGTGCAATAATGAAACATAAACCAAATATAGACAGAAGTGGCAGGATGTTGTCTCATGCTGGATATGTGATTCTCCTTATGGTTTGATCATCCAGGGGATAATCAATGATGATGCCAACCCAGTCACCAGAAAACCATTTTGTTCATTAACATTTCTGCAAACCACGGGATATGTTTAATGTGGATGTTTGATATTAAGAAATATTTTTCATATCAAGCTTGCAGAAACGCACGATTCCACATGGTTCCAACGTTGTGAAACAATTGGTCAAGTTTAGGCAACAAAACTACTTGGTTATGGTTATAAAAAATAATCATGGTTTGTGTTAAACTAACAACGTAGCAACACAACATGACAAGTCAACGTAATAACTCAATATACCAACGTAACGTAACAATGTAACAGCGTAACGTAACAGCGTAACGTAACAGCGTAACGTAACAGCGTAACGTAACATTAAACGTGACAATGCAAAGCAATAACTCAACGTAACGTAACAACGTAACGTAACAACGTAATGGAACAACGTAACATAACAACAAAATGTAACAACATAACATGACAAGGCAACGTAATAACTCAACGTAACAACGTAAAGTAACAACATGATGAAAACGTAACAACGTAACGATGTATAGAACCTGATGATGTCTTGTCCTTGTCCTGTCCGAGAGGGATGGTTCTAATGATGAAATTGACTTTTATAAAAATTAAAATATTACCAGCAAATTAACACCGGTGCTGTGCAAAGTATATACAGTACTCATAATTATACAGTTTATACATTCCAGTAAGGGTCACTGTCTCCCACCTCATCTCAGTCGGTGATATCAGTCCTCCTTAAAAAGCAACGTGTGACTGGTATTGGCCAGTGAGTCTAGTCTCGTTAAAGCTCTGAACCTGGAGACTGCTTTGCACCAAATAATGCATCCGTACCAAACAGGAGTTATAAAGGTAGACAGTACTTTGGAAAGACGATTATTTAACATAGTTTACTCCAGTCCAGGTCCTTCCCCAGGGGTCCTCATCTCTATAGATGCACACAAAGCATTTGACCGCATTGAATTTGAATACATTTTCACAGCTCTTGGGAAATTTGGCTTCAGCCCGCGATTTTATCTCTTAGACAAAAGTCCTTTTCTCTGCTCCACAAGCAGCGGTTCACACTCATGACATAATTTCAAAATACTAATCTTTCTCAAAAGAGTTGGACAAACACAGAAATGAGTTTGGGTAAAATTACCCTACTTCGTAAGGCCTTTTTTAGAAAAGTGCAAGTCATAGGAGGGTCTTGCATTACCAAACTTCCTACATTATCACTGTGCTGCTAATATCCATAAAATGACATTCTGGATGTCCCTCTTCTCCCTGTTATGTGCTTCACTGCAGAGTAGAAAATGTCACTAAAACAATCCCTTAGGATCAGATCGCAGATTAGGATACGTTTACGTTATAAACTAACTATCTCGTCCATCCCCAAAGTCCCGCCTGCCCTATTAGACTCTGCATTCCACCACTGGCTTCAATAGGTCCTAAAATGCATTGCCGACCCTTTTCCACAAAGGGGTATTTGCATCCTTTGAACGTCTGGTTCCGGAGTATGACATCCTAAGAAACATAATTTTTCAGATATTTACTAATTCAAGACTTTCTCTGCTTCTCAGCCCCACCTGGTGGTTTTATGGAGGATAATGGCTTTAATCACAATCAGGATGTCTCAAGGTTATATAACATGATTCAAAAGTGTCTCTAGCCCCTTTCTTAATAATCTGAAACGTGCCTGGGAAGAGGAATTGGGGATGGAATTAACTGATGGTGGTCTGCAACTGAGAGAGTACACAAATCCTAAATCTGTGGAACACTTTAAATTGAAGTACTCCATTTCTCACAGAGTCTGCATCTCTGCAGGACCAGGCTCGCCAGGTTTTATCCGGAGGCGGATCCCATCTACCAGAGGTGTCATGGTGCCCCTATATCATATGTTTGTTTTTTTTCCTGACAGTTGATTGCCATATTTTGGTCCTCTATTTTTTAAACCCCAAACATTATAATGATGCACTTTGGAGTTGCCCCAGAGGGGATGTCTCTTTCAAATAGCAAATCACACTCTGGCAGTTGCCCTCCTCCTGGCCCGCCATCTAATCCGTTTTAAGTCGAAGGACAGGACTCCACCGTCCCACGGCCGTTTGGGTCAAAGATGTAACGGCGCACTTAAAACCAGAAGAACTGAGAAATCGTGGCCACGGCTCTATTGAAAAGTAGCTCAAGGTGTGGCAGCCTGTCCTGGAGTATTTTAACAAACTCCCCTGTACTGGTCTGACTGAGTAAAGCCTTCATGCACCACATTCCCTCCCCTCCCGCTCCCATCCCCATCTCCCTTTTGTTTCTAGTATTATTGAATTATTTATCAGCATTTTTTTATCAGCAATTTATTTATTTAAATATACTTTTTATTTAGTATTTGTCTGTGTTGTGGTTGCTGCTGTTATTATGGGTGTTATTGGTTTATACTTCTTATTTTGTAACTTTTTTTATTCTCTTTGTGTCTGCATATTCTTTGCATACTCATGTGCCATGTTGTATCTGCTCACTGTCGATGCAAAAGGAAATAAAAACTGGAAATAAACATCCAGTGAATGGAGCTGAAGGAAAATGTTTATGTGCTGCCCCTTTCTAACAAAATATCAGCATTTGTTATATCTTAATGAGCTGAATTTCTTGAGAGGAACATAAACCTGTGGAGATAATCTAATTAGTGTAAATATGTTTGGCTTTTCCCTGCAAAAAACTGCCAGGTCCCTGCACTGTTTCATATGATTCACGAGACGCTGGAGTTTCTGATGGCGAGAAGAGGAAGCTAAGGAGAAGCACCCTCTCATATTTCCTCTTTAGTGTCATTTATGAAAATGTGTGTTCAGAGAAGGGGAGCCATGAAGGCGATCTGATGAAGTCAAGGCTGCGTTATGGCAGCAGTGGCCGTCAGTCAGCAATCTAGATTTATTAACCCAGGGACAAGAAGTTGAGTGATAAAGCTGAGGCCTGCAGTCCATCCATCTAAGTTTGTGACCATTGATATTTGCTGAAGGCCATTCCCACTGGATCTCTGACTCCCTAAACACACACTCATTCATCACATGGTCCTGCCATCGCCTCAGATGACTTTCAGTTGGTCCGAGAGGCTATCAAACTCTTCTACGGAGCTCTGTCACTCGGCACATCGCAGTGGGTCCTGGTTTGCACTGAATAAAAGCAACGATGGTTGTAGATGAGGGTTTAAGTAGAAGAGCTGCACTGCGGCTTTAAGGATTCAAACCTTTGTGGTAGAAAACGTCTTCCCTAATGAAGAAGAGCAAGGCATTAGAATCCCTACAAGTTACAGGAAGGCTGAGATAAGACCTGACCTCTGACCTCAGAATGAAAGATGCAAGTTAAGTGATTATTATTAAAGTAACTAACTTTCGTCTTAGATCAATATTTTCTGACTGTAAATCCACCTCTTTTGGAGGAAGATGATGATGATTTTGATGAAATGATGCCGACGATAATGAAGAGGAAGAAGACAGGGTAGACACAGATGAAGGATATGATGATGATGATGATAATGATTATGATGATGACGAAGAAGTAACAGATAGGGTAGGTCATGAAGAGGAGTATGATCATGATGGTGATGAAGATTATGATAAAAAAAGATAAAGTTGAAGAAGAAAAATAATAATAATCATAAGATGATAATGATGATGAAAGATTAGATACACAAATGCTATTATGAAGATGACACTGATGAAGAGAAGAGAGGAAGAAGAACAAGGATGAAGTATGGAGAGTGGGATAAACAAAATGATGAAGCCAAAAATAATATGATGATGGTGATAAGAAAGAAGATAATGATGTGATTAGAGATGTACCAATGTCATTTTTTTCTTATCGTTACCAAAACTTTCGTATCACTCGATACCAAGTGCATTCTCTCTAGTGACCATCAGGGGGCGACTCCTCTTGTTGTATAGAAGTCTATGAGAAAATGACTCTACTTCTCTCTTGATTTATTCCCTCAGTAAACATTGTAAACATGAGTTTATGGTCTCAATCTCTAGTTTCAAGTCTTTTTCAAAACAGCATGATGTTCATTTAGTAAATTATGGTCCATTTAGAGTAAAATAGACCATAAAGAAGGGTATGCTTTAGAATGGGGCTACTGTGAATGACAGGTCGCTGTCACTTCCAGAGACGTATAGCGCGTCTCTACGTCACTCTTCCACATTACAAACATGGTAACTTCCGTTGGTTGCAAAAAAAACAACATGGCGATGGCCGTAATCCAAGATAGCAACGGCCAAATCGCCGTACTCTAAGCTTTGTGGCAGTCCACAAATCAATGGATGACATCACGATGACTACGTCCACTTCTTATAGACAGTCTACGATCAGGTAGCTGTTGTTACTGTTTACCGGGAATGAGCTGATAAATGGTAATATGCCTTTTTAGCTGTATCAGAGGCTTTTCTGATAATGGTATCTGTATTGGTACATACAGTATATTTGAAGAGAAAGAAGAAGACTGTCAACACAGTTGAACTGTATCACTCTGTGTCTCCCTCATTAGTTACACATTGTTCCTCCTTCCTACACATCTCCTCATGAGAGTCACTGCAGCTTTTAGGTTTCATCGCCGTGCTCCATAAAATATGACAAATATGTTGGACAGCTGCTTGAGGAATTGATCCAGCAACCAGGTAGAAAGGTCAGTTAATCCCTGCCGTTTCTACTTCTGTTCAATAATTGTACCACTGCTGTTTAAAATGTTTGATTTATAAACATGACCCCCCCCCCTGGTCAGTGTTGCTCAGACGATACTATTGTTTATCTGGTTGACTTGTCGCATTCTGTCATTCAGAGCCAATATGTTGCATACAGAATTCAGTAAACTAATCTATTATTCTGTACAATCTATTTCTAAGGCGCCTCTGGAGGAGTCCTGGGCATGATTTAACAAAACATGTACTTACTGGAGCTGTCTCCATATTGCTTTACACTGTAAACCGCCATCTGTTCACTCTTACACTGCAGGCTGCCACCAGGGATAATTAGATCAGCTGCAGTGTATTGGTAAATGTGAGTGCAGGCGAAATGTTATTGGTATTAGAGACTGTGGCTGACATTGAACACAGCAGGGCAAAGCTGAGTGGAAGCCGCGGCTTTAAGATGCAACAGAGATGAGGTATCTGGCGGGCAATTTAATGACTCAGTTAATGAGATGGAAGAGATAGCACAGAACGAGGAGGGCACACCTGCAGTTCCTCCAGCATTTCTGAAACTTTCTCCCATCGTCATCTAGTTTTTACGGGGTTTTGGGTCATCTGCAGAATAGCAGCAACTGCAGCTGGCAGCGATTCAATGACAAATCTACAGGTTCAGCGAAATGTGCAAAATTGTCCATGGTGTGTGTGCAAAGGTTCACAGTTCGACACTAGAAAAAGAATATGCAATGCACAGAGGTATAGTCTCGAAGATGTGAAGACATTAATTTACCTCTTGACAGCGCATGATGTGTTGAAATGACGTGCCGCCACCAGGGAAACAATTTCAAGTTTAGGTTAAGGTTTAGACAACAAAACCACTTATGTTAGGATCAAAAACATGGTTGGTCGTAAAATGACTATGTAAATCAACTAAGACGTAAAAACGGTGAATTAAAATCAATAAAAGTGAAACGGGTCATAATATCTCTTATATATTTTTCATATTGCTGTGAAAATATCTCCTTAAAAAAAACGTATTTATTCAAGTTTCTCACCAAAATCCACATTTTGAAATATTACATTTGAAAAAATCATTGATTTTATTTTGAATGCATCATAATGGCACTCAATGCAACCTGTTATTAAGCCAAGCAGGACTGTGCTGCCCGCAGGCTGCTAACAGCTCATACACATCACTAACGTAACTACACAACAACTCACCAACACTTTGGGACACGGACACTGGTCTCCTAGGTTTGTCTCTGAAGAGGTCGTTGTCGTTTCAAATATTTCTGTGAGGTAAGGCTGGAGGAGGATGTTTTTGTGGCGTAAAGTTTTGGTCCTGATGGACCGCAAGCTCCTGCCAGAGGGGAGTGGTTCAAAAAGTTTGTGTCCAGAGTGAGAGAGGTCGGCCATGATCTTTCCTGCCTGCCTCGGGGGCCGACAGGTCCTGGAGGGACGGCAGATTTCAGCCAATCACCTTCTCCGCTGAGCGGATTATATAGGAAGGTGGAGGAAGGTACTAGATTTTGGCGGTTAAGAAGCGCACCATCATTGTTTGTGACAGCTTGAACTTCTTCAACTGCCGCAGGAAGTACATCCTCTGTTGTACTTTCTTTGATGAAAGAGCTGATGTTCGCTTGAGATGTGAAGAACTCCATGGTGTCGACTGGGCAGACATATCTATAACATTAATAATGTGAATTAATTAATTTTTAAATATATTCGTCTATCAATCTAATAATGATGAACCATATTCTCAGTTAAACAATCTGATATTCTGGGTTGTGTGTTACAGTGGAACTTCATTTGGTTAAATATGAAATAAACATACTCAACAACTTCATACTATAATACTGAACTGAAACTTAACTATTTCAAGAAAAGTGTCCGTGTCACCATAGATTTATCACTGCTTCACAGGAGGAAATGTTTGTGAAATATGCATAAAGCAGAACTTTGCATATTTATGAAATGGTATGCTGAGCTCAAACAAACCACAGCATAGACTACAACATAAATATTGTACATCTTATACAGTAATTAGGATACCAGGCTGTTTTATTTATTTAACATAAACCATGTTGTCATTGCTTTGTGTTTTTTTACATGCTGATACTGTACACCCTAAAAAAATTACAAACATCCACTTTCAGGGATTGTACCAGTTGTACAGTACTTTGTTTAAAGGTTGGATCTCAGTGATGCAGTGTCACATTTTCTTATCAAAAAAGGCGATCCTGGACTTCAAAAACTACCATCTCGGGGTGTAAATTAGAGGCAGCACGGTGACATTTAGGAGTCTGTCCTTCCAAGAGAATGTCTGGCTTCAGTTCCCCATGTCAGCAGGCCTCTTCTGAAATGTGTGACACTGAACGCCTGCCAACTCCAAGATTTCTGATCAGTAGCTCCGTCTGCGCGCTGTTCTACCTGTGAAACACTGCTTCGGCAAATCAGTAGAGTAACGAAGGAGATTATCAGTGCAGAACTTTTCAACAAGTGATTATGTTTTTTTTTTAACATTTCCTCGGGGCAGTGGATGTAACACGAAGCTGTAATGAAGTATGACTGCAGTATCACTGAAATGATCACTGACCTGCATCACACACACACACACACACACACACACACACACACCGTCTGTCTTTGATGTTTATGTATAATTCAGGCTACTGCAGCGCACATGGTGTGCATTGTACACACCCTGGATGGTACAGAGACCAGCTGGCCTCAACAGCATGGGTAAAGAGCTGCCACTGTACTTGAATATTGTGTAGACGTTCCTGAGCTGTTGCAATGCAGCGCTGCAGTGTTTTTGAAAGGTTTTTGGCTCCATGTGCATTTTTAACTCAAATTTATTAATCTTTTCCTATGGATGGAGTGAACATAGTTATTTTTCCTGTGATTTAGCTGAATGGAAGAGCCTGAAGATATTTGTCTGTGTCTTTGCCCAAATGGTAAAAAGTTAAATGTGTATGGAATGAGAAAAAGTCCCCTGCTGTGACAAAAATAATCATGGTCAAGTTTTTTTATCATTAGCTAATAACTACCAGCTATTTTAAAACATATGATGTTGGATTTAGTGTTTTAATGAATCTAATGTTTTTTTAAATAATGAATATTGAACAGTTACCAAAAAATGTGCACTTCAGCCAACGAACGAAGGACTTTGTTGCTGTTTTGTACCTTTTATTCACACATCCTTTCCCTTGAAATGCCTTGTGCAAGGGCACAATGTCAGTCATATTTTTCCCACCAGCGTAACGTTTAATGGTTGTAACTTTTTCTTCCCAAGCCAGATTCTGTAACCTTTCCAACACCGCAGATGTGGGTGTTTGTGGAGATGAGATCAAAGTTAAACCTGGCATATTCAGAGTATAAAGGATCTGTAGCAGAGTACTGCTCCTCTGATGATCAAAAGAGAAGAATTGTCTGTAAAGTTTAGTTTGAGTTGATGTTAAAAACCCAGCAGGGAAAAGTGTTTCTGAAGTGGCTGTAAGTACAGTGGAAATCTGTTGAACTGATAATGTCTCTCTGGGTCAAATTGATCACAATCAGTGGATGATCTTAAATGAACTAAACAGACAGCTTTGCTATTTTCTGAATTTTATTGACTGTTTCCCCAAATATGGCACAGCTGTTTTCAAATGCAACTTCAGCTGTTTCGTGGGCGGCTTCAACCCTAGGTGCTTTCCCAATTTTGCAAATTAGTTTTCGCCTGAGGAACACCAAGTATTCTGCTGCTGCATCTTGTTGGCTTGTTTTACAGAGTTTATCATAAGCTCGGAGGAAACTGCGTTTTTCATTGAGAGAAAATTACTTTTTTTTGCAGCCATGATTTCAATGTGCACCCAACACCAGCCTCAAGTAGCCAGCTGGAAGCAGTCGGGTTACCACGAGGCAAAGTATCATGGGAGTAAGAAAAATAGAATTATTGGAGTGTTGAAAATGCTTTTCATATGTTGTCATGTATGAAAACACCCAAAATGAACACTGTAAGTGAACTTCTTGATTACTTTAAGAGAATAATTTAAACAGCATTTGTACAGGAATGGACTCTGTCCCAAGTTTTTCCATCCATATTAGCGGTTGATTACTGTAACCTTGGTCACTATAAGCGGTTTCCACTGTACAATCTAAATGAAATGGTTGTAATCGCGCTTGCATAAAGTTTAAATTGTAATGCTGCTTCAAAAGAGACGTTGTGAGGAAGAGAGCAGTCTGCCACAAACATTAGTGAATCTATAAACTAGTGAGGTGGTGGAACAATAATCCTTTCCCAAGGTGCTACTTATGTTTTCAATGCCCTTGTCCTAAATTAGATGTCGGTGAGGCAGTGGGTACACTTAGGACATGCATCAGTGAACACAAGAGCAGAAACAACAGGAAAGACTTCTAACTTTGCAGTTGCCTACAATTTCCCTGCATTGAGTGGAGACACTTTTACAGCCTTAAAATTCTCCACCATACAGAAGGTCAGGACCTCACACCAGGGGAGGAGACTACGAACACTTTCTGCTCAGAGCAGCAGCCAGGTGTACAGTAGCACCTATCAAGAGGGACATAATCAGGAACTTGAGCTTGTATGTTTTTGTTTTTTTTACTCTTGTTGTTACTCTATGTTGGCAGAATGAACAGGTTGTTCCTAATAGAACAGCGATGTCTCTACAATATAAAGCATGCTACATTGATGTTAAAATCAGACTGCAAGTTGGCAGCCGAATGAAGGAGCAGAGTAATACAGGACTGCATCATCAGCATACATATGTTACATTGATTGTTTCATCTGGTCACAAATATCATTAACGTATAATAGAAAGTGTAGAGGCCCCTTTTTCAAGTCAACAGGATCAGAAACAACCTGACATTGCATGCGGCCTCTTAAATAACCCAAACAGATTGTTCCTATTAGTGTCCTATAATATCTGTACAATATAATGCAAAACCTCTGCAATGAATACTGTTATTGTGTTAGTAGGGTGTCAACAGGCAACAGCAATGACTACATAATGCAGTCCAACACAATAATCCGACTAAAAAGTGAAGAAGTTGACATAATTCAACGTTTAAATCAATAATACAATTTGCTTAAATAATGTGGTGCTTCTACATTTGTACTGTGAGTATTTGTGTGATTTTATCCACACCTTGTGCAGCATACATACTGTATATTTTACACAAACAGTAGATTGAGCTACAGGCTGACATTTTTTGACTGGATAAGCTTCTGAGGGCTCGAGTCACATACTGTCAGATGAAGAGCTAGACACGTTGTTTTTCAGCCTCCGGGCCGAGGGTGTGCCGATCCTCACAGCTCAGTAGCTGTTTGACAGACAGGCTCCCTTGCTCCAGCCAGAGAGACGTGCTGGGAGGAAGTCAGACAGGTCAGAGCAGGAAAAAAAAGAAAAAAAGACGAGTCTGATGAAGTACAGCTCGGCAAAATCACACCAAGTCAAATTAGTGCCCCGTCCTTGTCAGCCAAGTGATGTCTCAAAAAACCTCAGTCAAAGTGGTGCAGAAAAGTTCTTAGTCTCAATTTTTCTTTTACAATTAGTATTCACATCTCAGACTACACAAGTCACTACTCTGCTACTCTTCTATTACTAATTAACGCCTCAGGGTTGTTTGTCTACGCCAACCAGTCTAGTTGTATCATATACTATATAAGAAGTGGACGTAGTCATTTTGACATCACCCATTGGTTTGTGAACGGCCGCTTTGAAGCCTCGAGTTCAACGTTTTGGTCTTTCTTGAGTTACACCCGTCGCCATCTTGGCTTTCTTGCAAGCAGTAAACGGAAGTGACCATATTTGAACGGCGGACAAGTGACATGTATATGGCTCTAGTATTAAAGAGGTAGCCCCACACTAAAGCATACCCTGCTTTATGGTGTATTTGACTCTAAACAATTTACCATAATTTACTAAATGAACATCATGCTGTATTGAAGAAGATGTGAAACTAGAGATTGAGACCATAGACTCATGTTTACAATGTTTACTGAAGTAATACATTAAGTGAGAAATAGAGTCATTTTCTCATTGACTTCCATACATTCAGACTTATTTTTACAACCAGAGGAGTCGCCCCCTGCTGGTCAGTAGAATGCAAGTTTAAGTCATTTCCGCATTGGTTTCACTTTTCAGAACCGGAGGTTGCCGTCTGGTTGCAATTCACATCCATATCTGTCCAAAATGTCATCATTCATGATTTCATCCAGTAATACATTTGTGTGAAATTGTTAAAATTCCCATATGAATTCTTAAGTTATGGCCAATGTGTTTTGTGAGGTCACAGTGACCGTTGACCACCAAAATCTAATCAGTTTATCCTTGAGTCCAAGTGGACGTGCCAAATCGGAAGAAATTCCCTCCAGTTCCCGTCTTCAAGAGAATGGATCGGACGGACGTACCAGAAACATAATGCCTCAGGCCACGGCTATTGCTGGGATAGAGGCATTAAAAATGTAATTTGCCTGAACACAACACGTGACAGCACAAGATGTATATGGGATTAGTCTTGAGGAGTGAGAAGAAACATTCACTGCTTAATTATATCAGCTGTTGTTTTTCAACCCTTGACACTGCTTACACAGCTTTTATGACGTTAATTAAAGAGCCTAAACTCTTTAAGATGTATTATTATTATTATTGCTATTATTTCTTAATAGATCACTGCAATATCTGGAAAGTCTCCACTAACTTACTCTGAGCAGGAGGGCTTCACTCAGAGTGCTCACAGGCACTCAGAAAGTCACTTTGGATAAAAGTGACATTTAAATACCAAAAATGTAAAATGTCATGTAAATGTACATCGCATGCACTATTCATGCTGCTCTCTCGCTCTCTCTCACTTTAACGTTATATTACATTTAAAATTTAATGACTGCATCAGAGGCAGGGAAAACGCATGTATTTCATTTCTGTATAATCAGATTTTAAAACGTATTCAGAAAAAGTCCCTTATTCACATTCTTAATACAAATGTACATATTTAATTGGAATGAAAAACGGCCTTCGCTCCTCTTGATTGAACCAGGGATTGAGTTTGTGCAGGTTTCGCAAAGAGATAATTTATTTTGAAGGTTATAGTTCATGTTTCAGGGCACAAGCAGACCTTGGTGTGATTACTATGCTCAGAGATGCATGGCTTGAAGGTAACATTGCTGTGAGAGATGCACACTGAGCAGCATTGAACTATGTGTGTCCAAGACCCTCAAAGAGCTCTGAACCTGTAAATCTCCTGACCGCTGTTGTTGTTGAAATGAAGGAAGATGCTCATCAGTTTGATTTAATCATAAATGTTGCAAATACCGTGACATTTCAGCAGTTGATGCCGTGGAAGGATAGATAGCTGGATGAGAGGATGCTGTTGAAGCTCACTCTGCTGGATGAATTGTGATTAACACGTGTCATGAGTGTGTAGTGTACTTGTGAGGTTTTTTCGTGCTCTCAAACTCAGAGAGCTTTGGACGTGAGAGCTGACAAGGAGAAGAAGACTAATGATTCAGGATATCTCTGTTTTGGCCAAGGGCTGTGGAGCTGACACTCCTTCAGCAGCCAAAACACTCTGTGTGCCTCTGAAATGCTTCTACAGTGTGTTAAAACTGTCTCTGCATGTGTAAAATTACTACTAAAAATAACTTAGGTTAGAGAAAAAAATTCTAACCAGTTATTAATCTGGACAATGAGTTTCATAATGGACTCGGTGTTGGATTATGTTTGGACATGGTTCCCAACTATGATACCTTATTTTAGTGGCTGTATTGCGTAGTTATGAGAGCAAGGCTATAATATAAGTATTTACAATGCATAGCTTTAGACAGTTCTGAGCTAATGCTAGCTAGGAAAGCCCTTTTCGCAGTGATTGTTCAGTTGATAGTAGGTTTATTTTTCTACACGTTTGTCATGTTTTATGAAATCATTAAAATGTCTTATCTATTAGCTGTACAGGTATTCATATATAATTATGCCCTCTGTTTTAAAGGGGTTTTGGAGTGATGTGATTAATGAAACCCACGTGCAGTCGGGTAGAAAGCAAATGAGAATAAATACGGGCTTTTGAGGAAATGAGCATGTTTTTCTAAGGGGGAATCCTCCTGGTCGCGGTGCATAATTAGCTATTAGCTCCAGCGATCTGGTCCGAGCACCAGACCTTAATAAGAGAGTGGATTATTCTGCACTGAAGCGGCAGGAAAAAAAACGCCTGCTTCAAGGTAAGACAGCTCACACCGTTTCTGAGCGTTAAAGGCTGTCAGATGAAGAGTACATTAATTTGTTAGACTCTGTGATCAATACTTTGGTCATAAGTTTGATGTTTGTTTGGAGTTTCAGAGTGTGACTCGACTGCTGATGGAGGTGCAGACTGAAAGAAAATACATTGCGTTATTACGCTCATAATTCTTCGGAGAAGAAAATAAGTGTACAAAGTGTCTTTTCAAAATACCGTGTGGCTGATCAATAGTGTATTTTTTTCTTTCTTTTGTGTGGTAAAATTCCAGGATAAAAAACGACGTACAAAGGTGAACAAAAAGCTGTATTTTACAGCTGTCGAGAGGAAAAATAACTAACAATTGGAACACTAAATTCAATTAAGTTGAACAAAAGCCAGCTCTCTTTAAACCACTAGGAGTGATTCTTGCGTGTAATTTCCTAAAAAAATGAAATGACAATAGTCAAAAGGAATGCAGCAAAGCCCCCGGAGGTTAGCAGCATACTGTGAAGTATCTTTTGATAATTCACAGGCTTTCCTTCATTATATTCAGGCTCAGTGTTTAGCAGTGAGGAGTCCAACATGTAGTCAACATCTATCTCCACTTCTTGTTGGTGTGTCAGGGGATTTCGTACTCCATTGGTTTCAGTCAGCGACCCAAACTCTACTGAAGTGAATTAGTTCTCTGTTTTGGGAAATCCTCTCCATTTTTTGTTTATCTACCACTCAGTGATCTCATACAATCCTCTCTGTGTCTGTCCGCCCACTGGGCCAAAAGTCTGGCAGGTCGTAAAAGTAATTACCCGATTTTCTTTGTGAAATATTTGCTTCTGCACTTCTAGTATTAATTAGTGAAGCAACGTTAACCACTGAGAGACAAAAAAATAATTGAATGGTTAGGGTCTCAAAAACGTGATCTCACAGAAATACTTGAAATGACCACGGCCTTTTAACAGCGAGTACGTGGTGGTGGCATGTAATGTGTCAAAAATGATGTGTCATCACCACGGAAACGATGTAGGAAAAGTGTCATGGACATAACCTCACAATAACTCAACACTTTGGGACGCGAACACCGATTTCGAATCCTGGTCTAATGGTTTAAAGCCCTGCATTTGTTTGACCCATCGACCTCCCCACCCGCCCATCCAGTGTTTTTTTTTCCCTGTTAAACACTTTGTCACGAGCTCCGACAGCTGCGTAGTCACTGAGGATGTGTTTTCATGTGTCCACCAACAAAAAAGGATCCTAATTGACTTTCCTTTGGCATTGTTTTCACGGTGCCGACACATAATGCCCCGTTAAGAGGTCTTTGCCATTTCACGCATTTCTGTGAGACCAGGTTGGGTTTCAGTGTTTCTGCCAGTGTTATGTGTATAACCGTATAATTTCCAGGCACAGAAAATTACTTTTTTATGAAAAGCACAGTGAACACATTACTTACTTTAATACCAAATTGATTTCTGGAGCGTGAAAACCATTTCTGTCTCTGCCACTTGAACTGAGACTCACAAAGACATCGATTATGGCAGTTGCACCAAAGAATTACATTGATACATTTATTTTTGTAATTTATATACATTTCTCTGTAAAGAACAAAGAAGGGCAACTGAGGACATTTTTTTTTTTTTTTTATCCTTTTCCCTGCAATGAGATTGTTTTGGATCACTTTTAGTTTAGGCAAATTTGGGGCTGAAAATTAGGATGTAAAGTGTAACAGCCCTCTGGCCTGTTTACTCGTCTCTAATTGGTCGGCGGGACGTCCACTCAGGCTGACTGGGAGCACCTGTGCCCAACGCTCCCAGTCACCATAAAAGCTGCACCCCAGTCTCATGTCTCCATGTGCTTTCTATGGGTACTTTATCATTTTCCCCCCTCACATCCATTTACTTACACCACTGTCTTTACTGCTACTCACATCTTATCTCTTTTTACAATATAATTTATGTTAATTTAAGTGCATTTATAAAAAAAAAGTCTGGTGCACAATACAAGTTCATGTTGACTCAAGGAACTTCTGGTGTAGGGTACATGGAAATATTTAAATGTTTTGCGCATTCATATTAGATCAAATTCATTAAATTAGATTTTCTTTCAATACACCGTGTTGCAAACTTATGTGACCCATGGAGCCTTAAGCTGAATCCCCCCCCGCCCCCCCTGATAATGGATATCTCCTCCATCGCTGAGAGGGATATATCTTCCGAGAGCGAAGATATCTCCTGGAGAGATTATATTAATGAAGGATCTTGAGCTGTCTCTACTTTGTTTAGTCAAGATGTAATCACACTTGGCCTCACTGCTTTGATATTGGATTCCTGCCAGTTCAGGGAACTTACTCAGAACGTTTGACTTTGGTTTCTCTTTCATGCGACTTTCATTGTATCTGGCTTTTGTTCATTGCTGTGTGTTGTTTGCACGATGCTAAATAATCTGTTACAATAACATAGCCATGCAGGCTAACAGCAGCCATGTGTGAAGGATTTTATTAGTACAAGTTCCTACTTCATATAAATATTTGCTGATATTATGACTTCATTGTGAAAAGTAGATTAGCCAGTAGCCAAATACAACTAAACTTCTTGTTGAGTCTTGTTTATGGTTTAGTCAGGAGATGTACTCTTGAAGCATTTGTGAAATGTGCAAAATTAGTAAAATCTGGAGTACAGACGAGCTGTAGAGTTGTTTTTAATATGTTAATATCCAGATCTGAAAGCTCCAAGTCCACATCTGTACAAAAACACATTGTTGGCAGTTGAGGAGAACAACTCCGGATGCTAAAGAGAATAGTTTAATATGAAATTCCAGAATGCTAAATTGGCACTTGACAGGTTTCTTCTTCCTGTCAACATAAAACTAAAGGTGTGAGTGAATGCTGAGAAATGTCTTTTAAAGCTGTAATTTTATGCGTGTGCCTGAATTGGATTGATTAATTAATGTGAGTCTATGACATTTGTTTTGCGATACATTTTTGAGTTTCCCCATTGTTCCCTCACGAGGTGCCATCTGATATTAATATTGATCTGCCTAAAGTTCATCTCCCATTCTTTGGCTTTAGAATTGTACGTTAAGTTTTTAACATTAAAGTACCATCTCTTGTAAACAAAACCAAAGTTACATATTTTCACATGGCTTATTAAAGTGTCAGATCTTGGAAATGTTTGAATAGACAGTTGTAGTAAACCTAAAAAAATTGTTAGATTTCTTTTAAATAATTTCTCTCTGGCCGTCTCTTTGCCCGTTGAACCAAAAGAGCTGATATGTTTTGTTGTGACCGGCTCAAAGGACCATGGAAAACAAAGTGTGTGTTTGGGGGGGGACACAAACTACAAAAAGTTCAATCTTTTCCTGTTTGTAAGTCGGTTGAAAAGAGTGTAAATGTGTGTTGAGTTACTCACAGCATCAGTGTTTAACTGTCAATAAAGTATGGAAAGCCTCCTCTGACATCACTGATCCACTCTACAGGCCAGTTTATCTAATTATTGTATCTGCTCTGTCCAGCAGTTAGGGAACATTGCATTATTTATCCAGCAGGGTCTCATTATAAGCAGTTTACACAGGACTGATATAAGGACAAGTAGTCAGGGATTCATCTCCATAAATCTAAAACGTTCTAGTGGCATTATTCTTTTGAGACGACTCAAGGAAGCACCACTACAGTCCTCTATGATTCGGTCATGATCTTAAACCATCTGTTCCTTCTGTTCTGTAATTCACAGAGGTGTGTCACAGTGCGCTGGTACCCAATCTGCTGCCGTCGTCCTTCAGAAGCTCCTCACAGTTGTCGGGCAGCCATGGGCCGGGCTTCGCTAAGCTGAACCGCAGAGAAGGTGAGTAACAGGGAAAACCATCATCATCGCAGCTGATACCTAGGGACATGGAGGGGGGAAAACAAATTGAAGGTTGAAAAAAACAAACCCAACAACTTCATTTCGGTCGATGTACTTCCATGTGACAAAAGCCTCCACAACTGCGTTCCCATGGAGACTGTGCTTTTTTGTGTCCCGTGAAATACATGACAGGATGACAGCGGCAGTAGCTTGAAAAATAAAACATGGGGCACTGAATTGGATGAATTTACTGTTTATCAGACCAGAAATTTAGACAGAATTTACCAATAGCGCACCCCTCAAGTTTTGCTAGATCTTTTTTTTTCTTCTTTTTTTTTACTTTTTAATATTTTGGCCCTCTGTGTCATCTGGGGCTCAGTACATATCTAATGTTTTATGGTTAATAAATATGTGTGGTTGGCTCGTTTACTATGGCTCCATACTGTTTGACTAAGATACGTTAGTCAAACAGTACAGTTTGTTTCGTTAAATGAGTATATGTAAGGAAACAATGTAACAGGATAAAGAAACTTATAAATTTGTTTGTTAGTAAGCGGTTGATTGCTAGCAGGTTAGCCATTAGCAGGCAATCATCCAAATTAATATCAGGGTTGCGTTTCTGAATGTTTGTTGTGGAGTCAATTTCCCTCTCAAAAAGACCTGGGTGTTGATGTTTTTTTCAGTTGCCTGATTTAGAGATGGGCTTTATCTTCTATATACATGCACACTTCACTTGTCCTGTGTGCATTTGTGCATATGCATAAAACACACCTCAGTGGCAGCATACTGTGTTGAAAGAGAATATAGTGAAGTTAATGTTTATTTTCTAGATTAAAATAAATTAAGCATTATCAAAATATTTGACGGATCATCCAGGGGACTGGATGTTACTGTCAGACCTGTGACATGCCGTCTCGGCCACAGTGGATCTTTTCCCTATCTCCATCAGCTACACACCCCAGTATTCATGAAACAATTTAGCATTTCAACATCAATAAATGAACACTGCAATCTTGTCCTCCTTTCTTCTCACTCTTTTATTATTATTTTTTAAAAGCCCCGAGTGTGCAGATAAGACGAGCAGTGGAAAGAAGCTCCCCTCTGCTTCTGTTCTGGTGTGTTGCAGCAGCACTGCTCGCCTCGTAATTCACTGCCCTGCAGGACACACAACATCAAAGACAAGTCTCAGTTGGATTCTCACAGTCTTGACAGACACCTGACGGGGTGAATGATGGACGGACGGATAAAACCCACAACAGTGCTGTGGTTGTTGGATGGATGTGCTGACACAGCGGCTTTGAGAAAACACATCTCTGTTTTTTGGTGCGTTGTGTCATGAAGAGTTGGCTGATGAACCCTCGAACCAGAGAGACAAGAATCAGACGGAAGCGCTCTTTGTCTTTAACACAAAAGAGGATCTGAATGTTTTTCACCACCTCGGGGACTGCAGGATGCCGTGTGTGTGTGTGTGTGTGTGTGTGTGTGTGTGTTTGTGTGTGTGATGGCAAAAGCTGTGAGCAAACACACACACACACACACACGCTGTGTTCCTTCACTTCAGTCAACCTGCAGATCTGAGTTCAAGCTGCGTGATCAAGGATCTGATGCTTCTAAAGGAAGATCAGATGCTTCTGAATAGCAAAACACAAGTTTGTGTATCTGCGCGGAAGAACAAAGGGAGAAGCAAAGAGATGAAGAATTTATGGAACAAGGCGGAAACTGGAAGGAAGGACAGTGAAGACACTTTCTGTTTTTGATGCTGTAAAATTAAAAAAAACACACAAAACATTTACTAATCTTCATTTGAACATTAACCAGGTCAGGCTCGTCCCATCCAGCATTCGTAGCAAAAGCTACAAAAACACAGTCGGTTCCCCCCCACACGTCTGTTGTCATTTTAATTCAAGTAATGATCTTCTCTTAAATCAGCTAAGTCGTTTTTTAATAGTTTCATGTGAAGGTGAAAGTTTTTAATTTTAAAAACACTGTATTCTTGTAACAAGTGGAAATTGATACATGCTGCTGACTCGTATAAAAACGTACGTAAAGGAGTAACTTTTCATAAGACATCATACCAACCGTTGTATAAGGAGACGCCGACTAGGTAGAAAAGTGCCCTTTAGATATTAATTATACAATGCATCTATAGATGCACACTTAATGTTGCATATTTAAGTGTGCATATGTCACATCAATAACCCTCCGCAGATTACAATGCCTTATTGACTCTCTGCATGGGATTTGTATTGAATTGCATTGTTTGAATTAGACTGATCAATAAACCCAACTCAGTTTTCAAAGCAACAACACGGATTAACAAAGTGCATTGATGTAAAAATGAAAACTGCTTCAATTCCTGAATCCCAGCCGTTCTCTGTAGCAATCATTGGGTGAATTAAAAACTCCCCCTGGTCGTTCTTGTCTCCTCCAGCTGCTGCTAACGCTTCGCATCCTCTGCAGTCGCTCTCTCTGAGGAGCCGCCTCATTCCGAGTTAATTTACCGGCAAAATGAGCAGAGACTCGTGAACACACGCGGCTCTGTTTAAAGGAAACTCTGAGATATCTCTGCTTCCTCTGAACACTCTGCAGTAGTCTTGTTGCACTATTAATCTGCGTAATGACAGAGCATTGTTCATTAAAAGCTTGTAAAATATAACAAATATCTTTTTTTTTTAAACAAGTGGGCTATTTTTATAGTAAATCGCTTGAATCATACATTAAAGGCCCGGGTATTTCTAACTGTCTCGTCGTGTTTTGTAGAGTATTGTAGCTTAGAGGGTCCTTTAATCAGAAGGTTGGTGGTTGGATCCCTTTTATCTGCATGTCAAAGTGTCCTTGAGCCAGACACTGAACCCCAAGTTGCTCCCCGGGGGCTTTAAATCAGACCATTAAAATTAAGTTTTAAGGAAGTATGTGGAAGAAAACTGATCTCACCCTGGAACATTTAGAGCAAATTTGCAGGAAGCAACACAGCCGGCACCAGGATTGCCTCGTTTTTCCACAAAACCTACTTTCAATCAGGAGAGACAAGTCAGATGAAGAAAATATAATTGTTTATTATTATTTATTATACAGTCTTTGGCGCTTGGACTCTTCAGAGTATAGTCTTCCTGACTCACGCTGGAGCTTCATTCTGTCAGAATGAGTTGAGAAATGCTGTAAATGCATATCAATTATGATAGTAGTGGCTTTTAAATTAAATTAAACACCATTATTCAAAACTGCAGCCTCTGCTGCACTGCAGGCTTTATTTAATAAATGGTCAAACATCATTTCAAATATTGTTTTTCACAATTCTGTGAAAATTGCAGGCTTTTTAGAGGGACATAAATTAAATAACACTAAACACGTAGAGCACTGAAAGCGAAGCCTACTCCTCTTGTAGCAATGAAGTACTACAAGCCATGGACCACCAATGTCTACCAAGTAATGAAAGTTACTGTGTGGAACTTTTAACTGGTAGAGAAATACTAATGCCTCTCTATGACCTACATAAGTAAACAAAACCATCAGCAAGAAGATTTACTATCTTTATATAGTTATTAAATCAGTGTGGCCTCGGGCAGCGACCAGCCCACAGCAGAAGGACCCAGATCCGGAGCTCCGGAGGGAGGAAGAGAGAGCGTCTCCTCCTCCGGCCAGGAGCAGAGCTTTGACCTCGCTGCTCCTCCTGGTTCCCGCTGGGAGCCAACACCAACACCACGCTGCTGGAGACCCAGGCCGTCTTGATCGACCCGCTGGAGGAGAGGGAGGCACAGAGGACCAGAACAGGGACTGAGTGAAGCAGACTGTCAGACCCTGCTGCATTAAAATAAAAGGTTTTCCAAAGGGACTCTTGTGCTCAAGGACACTACCACTGACCTGTAAAATCCACACAAAATGAAAGTTCCTTGTAGTAACTTTAAGAAGTCACAAATTAGATTAGAAGTTAAGATTAACAGCTACGTAAAATTAGATTTAAAAAGCACTTAGGTTCACAAGTGTTAACTCTGTCTCTCTTCCTGTCAGAATATCAGTGCATTACTGATGGTCAAAGGGAAGTTTTGTGTCGCAGTATGGTTTTGTTCTGCAACAGTTAATATCCAGACATGAAATACAAGACATCTCAACCACCAGTTTCTGTTTATTCAACATTTGCAGAGAGAATTTAATCACATTTCATTCCAGGCAGACAGTTACTTGGTTACAAGTTTGATACACTAATCTCTGGCAGTGCAGAAATAAGTCATCCAAGTTGGGAACCAAAGGTAAAATACCTGCCCGAGGAGGGGAAGTCGCTCCTCTAATGACTCAGATGTTGGCTCCAGAAACTTTGACTTTCGACACCAAGCTAAATGGTTTTGTTGCCTAAACCTAACTTTTTATTTTGAAAGTACACTAAGCATGGAAAAACCTACGCTGAAAAGCCGTCCCAACTCGTTGAAATCTTAACGCGAGAGAGGCACCTAGTGCATCGACCCCAAATACCAAGAGGCAGTGATGAATGTCAGTATTTGAGAACGTGTTGTTAAAGCACATACAAAACACAACAGACATATATGGAGTTACAAATCAAGTTTTTCATCGTGAAATTGGACTCTGATTACTCTAATGTGCTTTGTGGATAATAATTTGTGGATTATAAGCAGCCCAGGCTCAAATGTTATTTTCTTACAGAACTTTGGAATAAGACATAAAAATATGTTTCTACAATATATGGCTGTCACTACAAAGGGAATTATATAGTGACAGAAGGATGACACTGATAGGGTCTGCGGTTGTCATTATTAATTAGAGATTTGTCTTCAAAGTGAGCAGTCATCTCTTTCAAATATGGAGAAAAGTTTTGATGAAATGAAAAACACAGCTACTTCAATTTAATAGTATGAATTATGGCCTGTTATGACTCATAATACAGAAGTGTTTAAGGTGGATTTGTTTTGTCCTGTGCTCTTGTCAATCTTAGGACATTTTGTCCTTTCCTTACGTCTTCACAAGACAGTTTTAAGGTTATAGGGTTAGTTTTAGGGAATAATGGCATCCCCTGATTACGCATGCAGGATGAGGTGATAGTTGTGTAGGCAAATGGTGGTCATTGGGGTAAAATCCAGAGACGCTCTAATGATAAAATGGTTAGAATTAGGCATTCAAAAGTGGTTGACAACTAGTGGATGAAGAATGCTGATCACAACAAAGTCGCCAGAAAAAAAAAGGGAAGCCAATGCTGAAGTGTTGCATTCCATGCCTTCCAGGCAATCAGGGGGCGACTCCTCTGGTTGCAAAAAGAAAGCCTGATTGTATAGAAGTCTATGAGAAAATGACCCTACTTCTTAATTGAATTTATTACCTCAGTAAACATTGTAAACATGAGTTTATGGTCTCAATCTCTAGTTTCAAGTCTTCTTCAATACAGCACAATATTCATTTAGTAAATTATGGTCCATTTAGAGTCAAAAAGACCATAAAGCAGAGTATGCTTTAGGGCGGGGCTACCTTGTGATTGGTAGGTCTCTACCAGGGAAGTATAAATAAACAACCGTTCTCAGTAGACTTTTTTACGTAAAATATTGATGAGCAAGGTTAACCCATCCCACCCTTTTGGTGCCTTTCGCTGTCTTTATGTCAATGCAAAAATGTCCACTTGGAGAAAAAAAAAGAAAAAAAGTCCATGTTTCCGTGGTTTGCAGAAATTTACAATGCCAACATTTCTTTCCGGTGACCGAGCTGCTGATCTCCCTCAGCGAAAGAGTTTATCCTCCAGGTAATGAATTATGTCAGGAATTTCCTCAGAAATGTTAAAGTACAAGCTCATGCATACAACAAAATGATCCGTCCTCATGATGTTCTGAAAGCAAGACATCACTTTGGGATGACTCGGCACAAACACACACACATACATCTTTTGGTATTTTAATTATTTAATGTGTCTTCATCTCATGGTCCTCTGTCCTGGTTCTCAGATTATATGAAGGTCTGCAATGAACGGGCCACTTTAATATTGTATAAGGCTTAATACCTCAGCTGCAGCTTATTTTACATGGAGAACAGTCCTTAAGCTACAGATTAAACTCTTTTCACTGTTCCAAATTAAACATCAAAGACATAAATTGATAAACTATTTGCGCTCAGGGCTTTTGAACTATGGGCTTCAAACTATAGGAAAGTTTGTGTCTGATTAAATAAGTTTAGTACAATTTGTCTTCTTTTAACAACTGAAAACTTTGCATGTCTGGATTTGCATTCGTCTGAACACTTTTTTTGTTCTTTTAGTATTTAAAAGATCCAGCAGCGCCTTCACATGTAGAAAAGAGTCTTTGTTGATATGTTTGAATTATTTGTATTCCCCTTTGATATTCCATAACTCATAACTCCCTCTTTAGAGAAAGTGTCTCTTTTTTTAAGCACCAAATAGGATTTTTTTATTTTGAGAAATAAGTCGTCACTTCTTTCTCTGAATGATACAAAGGTGTTTCTCTCTTCATCAGGAGCTGGAGGTTGGTCTCCTCTGAGTTCAGACCGATATCAGTGGTTGGAGGTTGACCTGGGCGGGCGGACACGAATCACTGCTGTTGCTACGCAGGGCCGCTATGGCAGCTCTGATTGGCTGACGGCCTACCTGCTGATGTTCAGCGACGCGGGACACAACTGGAAACAGTATCGACAGGAGGAAAGTATAGAGGTGAGTGCACTTTAATTATTTAAGATAAGATAGAGCTTTATTAATCCCGAAGGAAATTCTTGTGCCATAGATTGAATACAGAAGAATAAGAAAAACAATAGAGTAAAAATATAAACATTTATGAACAATAGAGTGATACGTATTAAGTTACAAGAAGTAGTACTAAGACCAGTGCTAGAAAAGCGATATCAACCAACGTAAACGTAAAGTAATAACTAAGTGAGTCTGTGACTATAGAGTCTATGTTCACTGCAGACATGTTGACACGTCACAGTAGGAAAAGGTCACTAATAAAATCCACAACTGGCTCCGTTTTATTCAGGTGTCCCAATGAGCCATGCCAGTGTGGCAGTGAGCTAAAAATCTGAAACCTTAATCCAGTCAGCACTCTCTTTAATAATATAAGAAACTCACACCTGTGTTTTGTACAGTGAGATGTCAGAATAAAAAAAAAAAAAAAAAATGCTGCTTGGGCAATAACAATGTGAGATGAGACAAAATGATTTTGCATGTAATGTGCTGATAATTGATGTGCTCACTAATTTGTTTATAAAATAATATAAAATTTAAACATGCAGTGAAAAAACCTCTGAAATAAACATGTTGAAATTAAACAAGCATCCAGGATAAAGTTCCTCTGAGGGCTTTATAAACACACCATTTTTTTTCAATAAAAAAGGAGAGCATTGGCACACTGATAGCTAGAATAATACCATACCAATAATACCAGAAAATAATCTGCTACAACACATAGTTGTAAAAACTATCACGGGTATAAACAGCACAAAACAAGCTCACAATAAATGTTACTTTCCCCATAAGGGTAAGTGCAGTTGCTATTATTTCTTTACCTTTTTACGTACCTAAAAAATAACTGCTGACATTATTGCTATATCAGAAAATATTTGTCAGTGTTTTTTTATGGTTTTTTTTTGCAGACAGTATACTTAAAAATCAGATCATGTATCCTGCACCAAAAACACCAAAAAAGGAGTATTTGAAGTGATAATGTTATATATACAGTAGTCAGCAGTATTATTAGTGTGTAAGTAAGTACAAGACAAACTAGCAGATAGTTCAACATGTTGAAGCGTCTTTGAATGTTCTTGAACCCCAAATTGCTCCCCGGTGGTTGGCTGCCACCTTGCATGGTCACTTGCTGGCATTGGTGTGTGAGAATGAGTGGCAAAGCACTTTGGATAAAAGCGCTGTATGAATGAATGAAGTCTATTTGAAAAGAGAACTTAAAAATGCCTGAAGCTTCATCCTGCTAAGCACAACGCATCCTCATACAACGGTTCATATAGGTTACGAAAGGTCTTCCCAGGAACCAACTTAGTCAGGTTCAGGAAAAGATTGTGTTTTTGCCTAAAATAACCACGTAAGTGACGTACTTACGTGACAAATCAGTGTTGACTTCTGGTTTCACACGGGATGTTAACAGAGGTCCCCTGGGTGAAAGTCCTCTGTTTTTGGACCCAACAATCATCCCCAACCTCCGCCCTACTCAGTTTGTCTCCCTTTATAATTCCTGGTTTACAATTACATGGTACCACATACAAATTGATGTTTTGGGACACTTTTGGGAATTAAAGTGCTTTACTTTTTGTAGGTTTAGTTAAGAACAGTGTATGAGAACAGCCTGCGAACGACAAAACAAAACCTCCTTTTCATTTCCAGCCATCATTAGTCATTTCCCCTTTATTATTACAGGCTGTTCTCAACCAGCATCCGTAGCTGTTCATACTAAAAAGAATGCGCTGTATTTCGTAGATATCCCACAAAACCAGTTTGTACATAATCTACGTAATCATGAACCAGGAAGTATAAAGACTGCAAAAACATGCACATGAAGTCAATGGGCCAATGGACTTTAGAAGAAAAAACGCACAGAAAATGAGGAGTATTTCCTTCACAAGATCTCATACAAACCATTGCATGAGGATACGTTATGTGTGGAATGCCAGGCCAATATGCAAACTGTCATTCAAGGACCCCAAATGTAAAGGAATTAGCATCTAATTTACTCCTACAACTCCTAAAATGTTCACTGTGTTAACCTCATTACACTTAAGTCGGTAGAGACAGTCAAGCATTACCTCAAAGCTCCAAGTATAGACAGAAAATTCTCCCTATTGCAGTGACGCTGTGACGAACAGCTTCGATTTGAAAGCTGGTGATGAGGGAAGACTCTCGCAGTGAGGGTAAAACTAATGTCAGGCTAAGACTCCTTCACAGAGAGAACAGGGCTTCTCGCGGCTTAAAAGCTTGTTGACTTCACACTCAACATAAATCAGGGATAAATCCACAGCAAGTCTCCAAAGTCCTTCTAAAGCTCCACATGTTAGTCAGCCTAGTTTATTGGGGCTTTTGGGGAAGAGAGTCGACTGTTGAGCCGCTTCATCAGTCACATTTCTTCCATGATTCCTCTTTTCCTTTAAGCTTACAGTCCAGGGTTGGTGAGGCTGAGTAATGCTCCCTCCTTCTCTAATTTTCTCCCTCCTCTTTTTCTCTTCACATAGAAAAGGTGTAAAAGAAGCGAGCAGATGGTGTTTTTGAATAAATAAGTCTCCTAATGAGGGAATATAGCATCCTTAAGTGGTATTGGAGACGAAGGGAGTTGAAGTACATCATAGATTTCCCTATAGGAATGATGAAGACTATATTAATGAGCGTCATCCTGAAATGCAAATATGGTCTCTATGTGCCAAAAGAGAAAAACACTTTAAGTGGTGGTAGATGAACATTAAAGTGCAGTAGAATGCAAAGGTGTGGAAGTTGAGAAAATCGATGTGTGATTCGTTTAACTTCATTGATTCAGTTTCATGAAACTTTGCTGACAGTTTTTACCCAAAACGGCGGAATGGAAAAGCATTTTTATTTTGTTTTGTTTTTTACAATCGGCAAAACTACACCGTTTATCAGAGCCAGACTCTGTAAAACTGTCATAGTTGTCATTTTTTCATCTTTCCGACGGTCCTTGGACACATGTATGCCGAACGCTTTCGTCAGAAAAAGCAACCGAAACTATAAGTTTAAAATTGAGATATTTCATGAAAAACATTTTTTTCTACATGTCTCATTCAAAATCTTGCCCTGAATAAATCGTTTGAGGTACCCAGATCCTGTAAAAAGCATTACATGCTGCGCTCCTCAGCGCAACTAGGAAGCTATGATTGATTTGGCTGAGACCAACAATCACATGATAAAAATGTCCAACATTGGTAACACTTGTGGCAACTTGGAACAATGTTGGATATATAGATTCCATTGTTTTGCCCATTTTTCTAAAATAAATTATCAAAGAAAATCAACTTTATGGCATTATAACTGTGTTGTAGTGCACAAAATATATTTGTTGAGTTCTGTCTCCTTCCAGCCATGGGTCTACTGTTTCCATGGATGACTTGTATTTATATATTGCAGTGGAAATTAAGGCCACAGAGAGAAAAATGTGAGAGGAGCAAATAACGCCCCTGTTGTTTAGAGGGTTAAACGGATAATTGGCTTTTAAACCACACTGACAGTTAAATGCTTTAGCTTGAAACATCCATTTATAATCTGAGTTGGTCTGCTATATATAGTCGAGTGACAGGATTTCTCCTATGTTGAAACTAGTTTATGAAGGCTCCAATCATGTTAACTTTTGTGGTGATCGCCACTTGTGACTTTCTGACATCGTTCCTCTTTTACTTTAACGTCCCATTTTATCAGAGCCTTTTGTGGGAAATTCTCCTCGCACTCCTTTTTACTTTCATTCTCTTTACTTTTGTCCAAAGGACAAAATAGGACGTTCTAACACTACTCATGTCTTATTCCAACAGCCAATGCCTCAACTAAACGAGGGGCTGTCATTTGTGGATGTTAGGACTCTGTTTCCTGTCAGACTCAGCTGGTAAAAGCGGTAAAATCTTACAGAATATGGTTCAGATGATAAGTCAACATTTCAGAGGGCCAGTTTCAAAGCAGCACACTGACCCAAATATGCAGACGTGTTTCAGTCACAATATCAGTCCAGTATCACGACATGTTGGGAGTTAAATAGTCCAGAAATGTAATCTATTGGTTTTATGTACATGGACATGATTTGTCTTGTCTGTTTATTTCATATTGCTCAGGGCGTAAACAATGCCAATGGAAAGTCAATTAGGATCCTTTTTCTTGGTTGAGACACAAATTAAACGCATCCCTGTTACGATGCAATGGTCAGAACAAGTGGCGTAGAATACAATTTTGACAACGGCTGGAGGGGAGATGGATGCAACAAACACTTTCAAACATGAGACAGGTGTTCGACACTTTCTTGTTCCATAGTGTTGTTGTGGTTTTAGTGCCTAAACCTAGCTGTATGTAGTTATTGAAGCCCAATGATGTGGTTGTGTTTCCTAAACCTAATGTTCGTTTTGTAACGTAATGTCGTCCCAAACAAGAAGTCGTTCCGAACGACACAAAAAAAACTGACATTTGTGTCAACAGATTGAATTTCATGAAACAGCCAGCAGTCTGTGTTGACAATAAAGGTCTCCCTCCTCAAAGGGAATCAAATCTCAAACTTTTTGCATAATTTAAGATTACAAGTTTTAATGCTGAAAGTTTTTGTCCTGTTCAGTTCAGATATACTCTTACTTTGCCCCCCTCCATAGAGAGGTCAGAGGTCAGGATCAGCTCCACACCAGCAGCACAGTGTTAGCAGGGATTCCGTGGTTTCTTCAAGGACATTTCAGTCACTCACTGAGCCATCCTGCAGCACCTTTACTTCCAAACAGTGCTGACATTCTTCATTGTGACTGTAGGTTAAGTTTACAGTATTTGCATATAGATTAAAAATCAAATAAAGTTATCAGAGCCGGTATACGGACTTTGGTTTCTTAGTGAAACAATGAAATGGCGAGGAGCCGAGAGAGAAGAAAATCGAGACAAAAATCAGAAGTAGAGGTAATTTAGGAGGAAAATCACAAAGAGATCAACACTCAGACTGGAACACAATCAAAGAAAGTATTTTTTTCACTTACATAACACTATTTTACTTCTTTGTCCGTATGAAAAGAAGCAGAACTACCTGAAAAGCAAAAGGAAAGTAGAGAAAATGTTCATGGTTTCTAGTGAAAGTTGATGAAAGGGCTTAAGATCATGTTTAAAAAGGTTAAAACACATCCAGAATTGGTCTGCGGGGATCACAGAGGTTAATAAATGTTATTCTCAACGGACCAAGTGTTTACCAAAGCGTCTAAAACATATAAAAACTACAACTAGAGCTTCACAAATCCAATTTTCTACCTGATTGAGACTCTATTCACCAGGAACATGGCCCTATCTCCCCAAAGTTCCCTTCATTAAGAGGAAAATTAAACGAATCACCTCTCACAGAAGCCAGGTGGTGGGGGGGGTTGCACTTTAGCTTAAACAAAAACATGAGAGAGCGTGTTCACTATTTAGTCGTACGTTTGACTAATAAACATCCAGAGGAAGGATTTTCTTTGTGGTGTCAGATGCATGGATGTACAGCCAGATGATGACTTGCTGCTGTTGATGTGTTTTTCCAGGCTTTTCCAGGTAACAGTAATGCAGACAGTGTGGTCCAGCACAAGCTCCAGCATCCGGTGATCGCCCGCTACGTCCGCCTCATCCCGCTGGACTGGAATCCCAATGGTCGGATTGGACTCAGACTGGAGACCTATGGATGTCCTTACGGTCAGTTTGGACTTTTTTTTTTATCCTCCATTTATAGATATCAACTAAAAAGAGTCCTTCAGATCGTTGAATGGGACCAAATATTCTCTACATCTCTTCATCTACATCCTTAAGGCTGGTTTACACCAACAATAATTAATTTAATCTAAGATTAGTTCTAATCAGAGATTAGCAAAACTAGGTTTAAAGTGAGTAAATCCAGATTCTCTGTTGCACAATTAAAACCTAATCTGGTAAATCCAAATTTAAACCAACATTGAATTGATTAATCAATATAATGCTTGCTTACCCAAATAAAAATTGATGGATGAATAAATACATTTTTGTTCTTTCTCGACCTGATACGGAAGCTATAAAAGAGAGGGCATAAAACCGTTAACTTTCGGCTTCTCTGTATTCTTTAACAAAACGTTAAAGTCAGTTAGCCAAATGTTACTCATGATGACTCGGCATAAAAGCTCTAATTTCTTCTGTTTTAAGAAAACTTGTTGGCTGGATTATTAGAGCAATAGGGCCAATATGGTCCAAACTTCCTGTTCAGCTCCAGAGCAGTTTTCTTGTTGAACCAATGTCTCAAGGGAAATTTAGCAGAATCATGAAACTCAATTGGTTGATTCTGTCCCTTAACTTTCCTGATGGAATTTTATTATTTTTTTCAATCCATCTCAAAGTTCACCGTAAATGTAACGTTAATACTGGATTACATTTCAAATTGGAGGTTAAAGATTCTGTGCAATATAATTTAATGAAATCTAGATTTGACTAAGAACAAAACTGACGTTTAAAGAGAGGTTTAAATTGAATCCTTCTTAAGTTTGAGCTAGTTTTGAAAATTTTGATCCAAAATTATTTTAAATTAAAATATGATTTAATAAGGTTTAAAAAGTAATCCTTTGTTTGTCGATCTTTTGTTTTATATATCCTACAATTATATCAGCTACCACTGTTTTCTCGGTTAAACTCGACCAGGATTATGTTACTCAAATCAAACGTGTAACTGTGATACATTGGGCATTTCCATGATCTCAGACAGAATTCACATAATTTATTTTCAATAAATGGATTTGTTTTCTCTCATAGTCCTGACACACAGGAGAGCCGGATGACAAGATGCTACTGGATTAGCTGACGCCAACTGCTTTTTTTACTTTCTTCTTTACCATAACGTTATGAAAAAAAAGAAGGAATTTGCATCTCTTTTCATTTGTTTCTAGCATGTTTTAGGTTTTAATGTGCAAATTAAAACGTGTATATAAAGATCGATGAAAACACACCTTATATTTATACACTGTACTCACTAATTGGAGATGAGGAGCAGATGGGAAGCAGGCAGCAGATCAGCCTTGATTAGAAATTAACCACAGGCGTGACAAACAGTGAAGAATGGGCATGAAAACCAGAAACAGCATGTCAGGAGAGGCAATGAGGGCAGAGGATGCAGGAGAGGACACGGGGGAGGACGCAGAAGAGGACACAGGAGAGGACACAGGAGAGGACACAACAGCTGTGGTCGTGACAGTAATAGAAGGCCTCTTCCTAAATCTGCTGTCTGGCAGAGAAACTTCCATAATGTTACATGAACGAAGTCAAGCCAGTGCGTAAAGTTAATGAGTTCTTCTTTACCACCAAACAGTATTTCAACACACTTTTCCTGCAAATCCATCTCTGTGGTTAGAGAGAAAAAAAGAAAAGAAATAGACCACGCAGAGAACCACACGCTGCACGTGTAAAATGAGGAAATTATGACATTTGGAAACCAGATTAATGAGAGACTAACTCACTAACTCAATGCATGAAATACTGTCATAATATGTTTTGTAACTCTGGTGCGAGAGTGAATTATCTTTGTATAGTATATATATATATTTGCAAACTAACGCCTTAAGGTGTGGCTGTGAAACACTAATGGAAGAAATAACAGTTACATGCAGAATGTAGACTGATAAGTAAATTTTTTTAATTTGTACAAAAAAAAAAAAATCATTTAAAAAAAACCACAAGGTGAATGCCTAAGGTTTACCTTACCAGGTTGGTAAGGAAAGCAAACGTGTGCTGGTGGTTTCAGCTGTCAGCTCGAAAAATGGCCTTTAAATCAGTTAATTTTGAGGATGCTGGCTACACGTCCTCGTTTCATCCAAAAGGTAAAGAGGGAGAAAAAAAAACTACTCGGCTTTGACTTTTGAATAATTTCAATTTGGGGTTTGTAATGTTTCCAGCAGTAAATGCATCGAATGCAGAAACTGATTCATCTCAGCTGACGTTTCTAATTTGATGCTCCGATAGCGACACTGTAGGCCGGAGATTTGCAGCACAGTTACGCTCAGTGCCATATTAGGCATTGTTACGTGTATTATTTTTACTAGAGTGGCATTAAAAATGCTCAGTGGTCTATAATCTGTTTCTCATACTCAGAGATTTAAACTATTAGCTTCTCTATAAAGTGTCCACAGTTTGTTTATGCTTCATCACTCACCTTCAAACTATCGACACGTTTGAATCTAAACGTATCTGAACCAAAATAAGTTTTACATCAACTCATCTACATACGTGTTTTTCAACCTGATAGTGTTTTAACCGCTTGGAGCTCTTTTGGTGATCAAAACTACATTCTGAATTACGTTTTGGCAACAAAACTACTTGGTTAAGTTTAATAAAACATTATGTTTGGGTTTCAAAAACTACATTACGTATAGGTTCACACTTGACATGAACACAGGCCTCCTAGGTGAAAGTCCTGTGTTTGACCCAACTATCAATACATGGACTTTGATATTTTTTTCTGATACATTAAATACAAAACTTAATCTAGGAAAAAAATCTGTTTCCCTCAAACCATAATTGAAAATGCGGTTTCATTGTATGGGAGGTTTTGTGATACCTGGCTGATTAGATGATACACTTTTAAAATAAAAGTTTAAAAGGTTTTTCAGAACTCCTTTTAGTTTGTCAGCCAAAGAGAAAGAAGGTTGCCAGCTGCACCCTCTAACGATCACCTGCAGAGAGAAGTAGTCATTTATGTTGGTCGTTTCCAACTTTCCAAAATGAACAGATTTTATTTGAGACATGAGGCTTAAAAAAGAAAAAGAGAAAATTGCATCAATCAAAGAGTTCCTTTATATTCAGTGCTCAAATGATCCTTAATTCGGCTTTAAAGTGCTGCAGGTTGTAGAGATCACGTACCTAATTTGTCCTCATGAATGGAGGTTGCAGCCACTGATAGTTTTTGCTGTCAGTAGAGAACAAAGATAAGTAACATGTTCTTATACAGAAACAATTTTCCATTCTACAGTTGTAAGAGAAGGACAAAAGAACTTTCTCATACAAACTGCAATGATATGAGTGGAAACCTGAATCTGATACAAATCATAATGAAATTGAATGCATATATAACCATCACCATTATCAATATTATATAAATGCATGCCAATTAAAAGACAAACAAAATAAAATATTGACTGTTAAGTAAGCTGAAGCTTCTTATACCTACGTTTTTTACAAAGCATATCCTAAAAAGCAACCCTTTCACTTCCAGGCAAAAAGAGACGTTTTAAACGATTCATATATATATATATTAACAATCATACCTCAGAGAGCAGAGACAGGTGAATCACACAGGATTAATGCTTCCTTGTGCTGTTAAACTTTAGTTTACATTACTTAGTGTGTTACACACAACAGAGAGACAGGTTCTTTATTGTTAATGGTGATCAGTGAGAGTAAACTCGTAAATTATTTTACATTCAGTGGGATTGTTTGTTTGTTTGTTTGTTTGTTGGTTCATCATAAGTTGGAGGTGCAGAGGAATGATTTACGATGACATAAAGTTTGTTGGATCTCAGTCCTCTACGAACAAAACGCTGCCACCTCCTCTGCAAAGAGACGGATTAGCGGAGAGATTTATGTGTTTTGAGAACAGATCTTCAAGGACACAGGAGAATCTAAACTTTGGTGGCGTTTGTCCTTCTGCTTCAAGCATCTCCGTTATTCACATGTAGCTTATGTTTTATTGAATGTATATCTGTGGTGGTTAGAAAAAGTATAATATTTCACATTTAAACTGTTGTTGGAACTTGTAAATGCGTGTTATTCACAACTTAAATGTGACTGATGACTGCTGAGGACATTTCCTTAAACTCTGTGTGTATTGAAAGTCCTCAAAATAGGACATTTAAGGATTTCTTTGACTAATGTCTGTGGTTAAAAGTCCTGTGTGGTTTTGTTTTGTTTTCAGACTCTGACGTGGTGAGCCTCGATGGCCGCAGCAGCCTTCTCTTCAGGTTGAGTCCCAGGCCGAGGCAGATGGCCAGGGAGAGCATCTCTCTGACATTTAAAACCCTGAGGAACTCTGGGATACTTCTTCACGCTGAGGGACAGAGCGAGCACAGCCTCGTCCTCGAGTTAGAGAAAGGAAAGCTTCTGCTGCTCCTCCGAAAAGGTACGACTCTGAAATCCTTGTCCAAACAACGTCACGATTGCTCACCGTCTTACTGGTGCTACGACAAATTCTGAACACTTAGCCAGGTGCTACTTTCTTTCTGCTTTAAAGAAAACGTTCCAGATGCAAAGATGTAAGGGATTATGTCACCAAGCCAGGCATTTACTGCTTATGATAACATGCATATCAGTAATCAATCTGCTGATTATTCTTTGGCTGTGTGATTAGAAATATCTAAAGCTTTTTGGTGGCAGAACCTTGCTGTGTTATTGCTCATCCTCAGATTTAATGGTGTTTGTTCACCACTAGTTTCTGTTCTTTTGCTGGTGCCATCGACTCATGTGCTGTATTTCATTTGGTATTGTATATTAAAGGGGTGATGAAACGCATGACGTTTTTGAGTCCTCAGCCTGTGAAAATGTCCAAAAAGATTTATATAATGTCTGATAGATGTTGGTAAATGTCCAAAAAATAGCAATGTGTACAAAAGTAATATGTTTGACATTTTAATATATTTTAAATGTCCAAAAATATTTCCCATTACAAATTCTGATAAATTATTTGTTCAATTTCAGGTGGAAAAAGTATTGATAAAATGTCCCAAAACATTTCTGGAAAACATTAGTTAAATGTAAATGCAACTCACCTTGTTCCGCTCAACGTGATTGGTTGATGCCTTTACTCCTGGTGCAAAAGCTCAGAAAAATCGCCCTTGTTCTGAAAAAAAGGTGACCTAATATTCACATTCAAGTAAAAGTATTCATGACAGTTAAAAACGATATATATTCATGTGTGGGAAAAAAAAGCGGCCAGGTGTGTGACGGCCCTTATTCTGCCGCTGCAGTTGGTGAATTATATTAATCTATCTCAATTCACTAAACAGTACAGTGTCTTTGTGGTCTGAGGAATGTAGAAGGAGAACGCTCATATGATGGCTGCTGTCTGGCCGACACAGGAGATGAACTGCCTCTGGCTTCTGTATCCGATGTGGCTGAAAGGGAAACTTATATTTGTCACTCCCCATCTCTGCTGTGCTGAGCTTGGTGTTGTGGGGAGCGATGAGGCTGCTTTGGTAACAATTCTCTTTGCCCTCGGCTCTCACTTTCTTCTGTCTTTTCTGCTTTTATTGTTCTGCACTTATAATTAATTGCAGCCCTATGAAAATGTCAGGACAAGTTCTCCGCTGGCTTTTCTTCTTAGGTTCTGCTTTTAAACTGGGTTATCTATCTTATATCAGGTGCTCCATTGTGTTTCTTTCTTTGTGTTATTCTCGCTCTTCCTCTTCTCTAAGCCTTCTCCTGAGGCATTTGCAATCTGAAAAACAATACTATTTTGGTCTTTGTGCATCTGCCTTGAACGCATTTTAATGTCTTGTGTCCTGTGGCTTCAAAGTATACGTTTGTGTTTCTGCGAGCAAGAATTTATAATTTATAGAGGGTGGGACGTGCACATGTGCCTGTCATTTGTGCTTATAGTATGTTTAATGTTTCATAGAGGTTTCTGTGCTAATACAAACACTTTCTGCAACGGCAGAATATTGCTGAGTGAAAGCTTAATCCAATCTTGAAAATTTCCGTGGTGGTGGGTGCACTTACTTTTGTAAACGTTTAAAAAGAACATCATCAGCACCAAAATACGTGAACCTTGAGATATTTTGATTTGAGTTAAATAAAATTATACAATGTAAATCAGAAAGCTAGCAGCATTTTAGATCACAACAACATTTATATTTCAAGGTTAATTTTTTATGATAATTTCTTTGATTTATTCAGTGATTTGATCAGATTTGTCTCAATTGATTGAACATGGGTGAGTGTTTGTAAACTGGATGTGCTCCGAAACAAGGACTTATAATGATCAAATTACGAGAGAACCAACGGAGGGATTCGATATTAATCCTGAAACATATCCTCAGACAACGGTTCATATGATATCTTACAAAAACTGTAAATTCCCGCTTGTTACATGCACAAAGTATTTTCAAAAGAAACGTCCATCGTCACGGGTTGAAATAACGACTAAGTGGCGTTGACAGAAGTTTCGTGACAATAAATCAACGTTGCAGTCTAAAAGTCCACTCATCCACCCCAACCTCCTCCCTTATGCAATTTTAATCAATTTCAATAATTTAATCATGAATTACTTATTTTGTGCATCATGTGCACAAAAGAAAATATACTAAATATCGGCAAAAAATAGACTTGAGGGGATAATTTTTGTAAAAAGAACAATATTTTTCTCTCTTTTTGCATGCCAAACTGCCACATACGGGCAGTGAAATGAAAGCTTGAACTTGACTGAGTTAACATCTTATGGTTATGACAGACATGCTGCCATCTCGGTGGAGTGATAGCGAGGTTAATCGTGTTGCGTCATCATCATCTTTCTTCTTTGCTGCTACACAGAAATGTTGTCAGAGGCAGCTCCTTCTGTTTTGTTTCTGAAATTGTGGCCTGAAGCAGATTTAATTGCTGCATGCGTTTTGTCACAGTCTGCAACTTGTTCTGATGGATTTTTTTTTTTATTTTTTAAATGCCATGTTTGCTTATTCCTCCATATTTTTGCATCTAGCTCTCTTGGGAGGAGTTTTTTTTTTTTTTCCATAATCATAACCATGAAGCAATCAACTATGATGATGTTTTCATTCATTAAAGAAAATGCTGACAAATACATGTATTTCAGGCAAAAAGAGACACTGCCGTAGTCATATTATGATGATGCTTTTTCAACATAACCCAAAGGCTTTCATGATCAAGAAGTCAAAGTGGTGTCTTTTTCTGCCATTCAACGATCGAGCCAAACTTGAGTAAATGTGAAACATGCCATTTTTTTTTTAAATTGAACAGATAAAGAAGAGAAGGGACAGTATTACTTAATTTTAAACATGCACACATATTTGAAACATGTATTTTTGGATGTGTACATTGCTTCAGAAGCAGTTTAGTTCAGTTCTTAGCTCTATAAAAATATATCAGCCTCTCTAAATCCATTGTGCAGCCCTTTAAAACTTCGTGAAGTTTAACTCTGAAAAACAGAGGTAATTAATCAACTTGCACCTTTACCTGCGTTAAATCCTCATCAGTGTGTGCGGGTCTAGCCCCGACCGTAACACCACGTTATGAGAGCTTTGTTCCCCCGTGTAGCCCAAGCAGCTTTCAGCAGCACTCAACAGAAGACTCTTCCACTCTGTTTGCCTGCAGCCGTCCAAACTGTTTGAATAAATACACCAGGCTTATTGAAATGTAGGCGCTCTCTCCCAAAGCATCCCGTTTCCTCGCCGCTATACATTCATCAAAACGTCGGCTCATAGTTCTGTAGCTCACCGCCTCATAATTAAGCTCGGTCCTCTCTTTTTTTGCTACTGGAATATTTTGTGAGAGTAAATATACCAAGGGATCAATGCTCACAGATCTCATGGCCTCTGGCTGAGCTTTACTTTGAATAAAGACAGGATATAACTAATGTACAGCAAATTATTTCTTGCACTGCAGTTTGCTGGAAAGTGTGCTGACGTTGCATGCACATCCAAAACAAAGTTTCTCTCAAATTGGAAATTTGTTTGCACAAAGGCACAGAGAAACAGCCAGTATACTGCACGACTTAAATCCTTTTTCTAGTTCTAAAAACCCCTCAAAAAAGATAATTGGAGATGCAACTTTTTCATTTACAGCTTACCCAAAAACATTAGAGAGGCAGCCTCTGAGATTTTGAAGCATCATTTCCACTGAGTCCCACATCTCTCTTTCAAATTACCTTTTATTTTGTTAACTTTTATGTCTAAACATTTTTGTCATTTGTAATGTACTTTTTTTTCCAGTTTTACACTCAAAATGTAAATGAAAAATGCATGCTTTCTTCCTCCCACTTTGTATTTATTTTATCCGTAAAAGAAAGGCTTTCTATTTTTTATTTCTTTTTAATTGTACAGCACTTTCCGCTCAATAGTCTGTATGAAATGTGCTATACAAAAAAGATTATTGTTATTATTATTATTATGAAGACACACCAAAATGACGGAAAGAGCAGAGAAAAAAATCAAGAAAGTGATCTGTTGCATTTATCCGTGTGGTTTAACTTGTTAAATGAAGAATAAAGGCTCAAATTCCTCCCTGAAGGGACGATGAGCGTTGCTTGTGAAGCTGAGACTTTGAGGTAAAAGCTATTGAAATAGAGACGATTGATTTGTGGTCGTTCAGTAGCCTCCATCGTGTTTTAATGGACTGAAGGGACTACAAGGCAGACATGTGTCAAAAGCACTGGCCTGGTCAGATTTCTCTCATTACCAAATTGAGAATATTACACATTATTTTTAACACAGAGAGCTTTTGTCGCACTCACATGTACATATTCACTTGTTACCTGTGAAAGAAAAAATATTGAAACAATACCTGTTATGCACTGTAATTGTTTTCCCTGTAAACAAAAAACAAAAAAACATGCTGAGTGGACGCAGACAATAACTCATTCTGGATAAAGTCTGTCAACTCCGTCTGGTGGGCTGTGTGTAGTGTTCAATACTGCAGTATTGACTTGTCTTGTTATTCGACTCAATCCGTAGTGATTTATTAGAAGGCATCTCTGCTGTGTTTGGTCATACTGGGTTGTAAATAAACAGCTTAGCGCGCTCACGTCAGAGAGAGAGAGCCAGCTGTGCTTAAATTTGCCGCCCACAGCTGACTCATTCCAGTAACACAGAGAGGATTTTTGGCTCACAGCGCCAATCTGATTAGCCATGCAGCCTTTGAGGCTCAATCCAGCATTTAGTCACTAGTCTCAAACAAGTCCAAGTCTTTTGAAAAACAAAAACACTTTCTATGATGCCCATGTGTATAATGCATTATAAACGTACTGATGATGCATTGTAATTTGCTTATAGAACTGTATAATTAGAGTTGTAGGCACCTGGAAATATTCACAATGCTTTTTTTTTAACAATCGTCAGAATACATTATATTAGCACTTGACTTATGACTAATAAGGTGAAGTACTTCAAATTGCAAGATTTAATGATATATTTTTTAAACAGCGAGGCCTAAAACAGCGAGGTGTAAAACAGCGAGGCGTAAAACAGCGAGGCGTAAAACAGCGAGGCGTAAAACAACAGAAAACAAACTGGCTTAAAACAGTGTGGCTTAAAACAAAAACAGCGGGCTGTAAAACAAAGTGCCGTAAAACAAAATGATGTACGCTCAATATACTACGTCACTTGATCTGACCAAAATGGCAATTTGTTTTTATTGCTGACTGAGCTGTTTAAAATATTCTGTGATCTTTGCAAAAAAAAGTAAGTGACTTACCAGCAATTATGAAGTTTTATGATACTTATAATATCATATAATATAAGTCATAGTACAAAGCATTTAATAATGACTTATCTAATAATTGATTATAGAATGCTTTATGATGTATTATGACGTATTCGTGAGTGCTATAATTATACAGTGATATAGGTAGATTATATCACAGATTATACTCAGTATATTTATTGACATGGGTGTCATAGAAAGTGTTTTTCTATGTTGCTACATTTGAAATTGTCAGCCAGTCATGAAAATGAAAAGGAAAGAAACAATTACATAGTAATCTTATTCTAGCAGGAAGGATGCAGTTTTTTGGGACAATTTCACAACTCATACAATGACAGAATGTTTAAACTCTACTTTTATATTCATGCATCATAAAAAAAAACACTTTCAAAAGGTAGAAGAGCAGTGGAATATCAATGTAGCAATAACTTTTCTCTCCATTCCTTTTTTTTTGGCAAGGCGTCTTTATAAGTCTTCAAACACATAACTTTTCTGAAATGTTTTCTGAAACTTGTTTGTGAGCAGGTTCAGAGGTGGCACATTATGCTTCGTGTTGACTGATTGTGCGTATCGTCTCAATCATTTAAGCTGAGCGGAATGAAATGAAATTGCCGAAACAATTACTGCAGTCTGTCATCTGATAAGAGTCGTCAATGTCTTCCAACAAAATTAGATTTAGAGCCGTAATGCAGGAGCAGACAGCAGATGATTAGGTGATATTGCCTTGGGGAGTTGTCTGGAATGATCTAACACAGGAACCTGCACTGTAAAAAGTAAAAAAGGGAACTTTTAGCAGCTTCTCCGGTCATAAAAAAAAAAGTACAGTTCCCTTTAAAAAATCCCTTGAAGAAGGCGACCTGAGTCCTGAGGATACGCATTGAAAATCAAGACGACTTCGGTGAACATTTAATGATTCTAGACATCACACAGGGGACCTTCCAAAAGTTTCTTGAAGGGCTGCAGACATGAAGGGCAAATATTATCGATGTGAAGGATTTTCTGAGCTGATAAAGCTTCTTGGAATTTAAACAAAAAATACACCTTCAGGGTTTCAACTGTTGCTCATCTGTGAGGTATAAAAGAAAAATTCGGAGCTTAATCTTATAACTTTGTCCTTCCGAAATCATTTAATGGTGCCCTGTGGAGTTTTCTGGTAAAGTAGCAAAGCAGGCGTGATTCCCATAGATGAACTCATTCATGAGAATTGTATAAAAGCATAATTAACGTTACAATAAAACCATATGAGGCTACGTTTCCTGCCCCATATGTGATTGTCATTTGAGTGCCTGAACATAATCATAAGAAAGTTTAATAATGCTTTAGTTGAGGCAGATATTACATTGTAAGAGCTGATATTGTATGAAGAACATATACTGTGTATAAGAAGTGGAGATAGTCACCATGACGTCACCAATTAGTTCTTGGACTACGGTTTCTGAAGCCTGGAGTTCGTCATTTTGGCATCGCCATCTTATATTTTTGCAACCAGAAGTGACACAAGAGGGTGGCACTAATGCTGTGTTTACACCAAAACCGAAGCGATTATTTGCGTCTCGTTACTCGCCTGAGTTTACTCGCCGGACTATTTGTGTTTTTCGCGTCATTCGCGCTAGACGCGCCGGAGAGGAGGAGTGGCTTATCCCCATGTAAACAGTTCATTTCCGCCATCCACCATGGAAGAAATAACCACTATTTCTGCTTTGTACATGTTGTGGAAGTCCCACAAACGTTGGAACATCAATCCATTCTCGTTACTCGTGTCCATTTGCATTGCCTTCGTATGTAATCTACTTGAGTGAAAAATTTGCTTCGCATTTGGTGTGAATGCAGCATGAGACAAAGTTAATTTCTACAATGTTTACTAGGGTAATAAATCAAGTGAGAAGTAGGGTCAATTTCTCAGACTTCTATACAACCAGAGGAGTCGCCCCCTTGTGGCCATTAGAAAGAATGCATTGCCTTCACTTTTCAGAACTGCAGGTGAAAACAAACAAACTATAGGAATGGATTGTCAGGGAACATTTTGTTGATATGTTGAATATCATCGTTTTGCAATCACCTTCATATGCAAATGCAAAAACATTTCCTCAGCTCGTAGCAGCATTACAAATTAACAGTATGTAAGCATAGTATTGATGTCTATCATTAATGACCAAATACATTAGACTTTGCCTCATGTACACGGGGAGACATTTCCCCGTCTCTCTCTCTCTCTCTCTCTCTCTCTCTCTCTCTCTGTCTCTCTATCTTGCTCTCTTTCTGACATGTGCCAAAATCAGTCTTCTGATCAATGATGATTAACTACACCTCACACTTCCCCTGTCTGTCTGTTTGTATCCTTCCCTCTCTCTAGCCTCTCCCCATGCCATGCCAAGTATCCGTCTGACAGATCCATGATGATTGATGACTGAACACATTTCACTCCGTCTCGGTGTCTGTCTGTCTCCCTTTCTCTTGACTCCTCTTTCCCCACACAGACAACGTTTCAAACAATATCTAATTCATATTTAATGACCGAGTGCATTCAGCTCCGTCTTCACCTCCTTCTCTGGGCGGAAGCTCTGCCAACACTTTGGGGAAGGCAAAGAAACCAGCAGCATTTCCTTTCATTTATTTATGCCGCTCTGCCTCTTTGTCTGCTCCCTTTAGTGTTAATCATGTGATATCATCTACCTTTTCTGGTTCGTTCCCAGTTCGTGCTGAGATGTGATCCCTAACTGAAAACTGTACCAGTTTAGAGACCCTGAAAACTGCAGTTACTTCCAGTTCATAAGGAGTGAACTGGGATGAGAGAGAGAGAGAGAGAGAGAGAGAGAGAGAAATCCTTATTAGAAAATAAGATATCAATATCAGTTTTCATCTGCACTAACTCAACACTGTGTCGCCAAATATCCCCAGTTGATTACCTACATTTAAGTTGTTTTTTTGTATTGAAAGATTTCTGAAATGTTATGTTTAAATATGTTATGTTTAAATATGTAAACATATCTTATTAAATATGTGCTAATTTTCACACATTTCCAGAAGAGAAATCTGAACATTGGATAAAGCCAGGTTCAAAATGATTGTTCCATTTTGTTTACAGAGATGAGTCAAAGGTTTTTACAGAGGGCATTTAATATATCTCTTTGTATCACTCCGTAAATCAGAAAATAATGTCAGCAGAAATAAGTAAAAACATTTTTTCCATGTTTTCAGTAATGAAATGTTGTATAAATCAGGCTATGAATGATATACAAATCCCTCTGTAAAAACCTTCAGAATATAGAGAGGAATAAAAGTGGAGAGTTTGGAGGATGTACGAGCTGCTGAAGTGGAGATTTCTGGATCCGAGTCTGAGAAAAAACTAATTTAGAGAAAACGGCCTTTAAAGATATGTTTTGTAAAATTACAGGCATTTTCATTTTGAAGACACTTCACGTGAATAGGGTAAAAAAAATTAACTAATAAATATCACCATTAAACTTCACCAGTTCATACTGATAAGACAATTCTTTTTTGTATAACAAGTTTTCTGAAAAGGTTATTTTTTAACATGCAAATGAGGGATTATCGAATGGTAACTTTTGGTGGACTTAAGAGAAATCTACAGATGCAAATAGACAAAGTATTAAAATAAATATATAAATGTGTATTTTAGATGTTTTCTCTCCACTAGTCTAATAGTAGACATGTTTTTTCGAAACGATATCTCAAAACTGTAGTGTCTCACCTAAAAAAACTAATTCACAATATCAAATTTCTCCTCATCCTCTCCTTCATCTATTATCACCACATCTTCATTTCACTCTTCCTCCTCCGCTGCAGGTCGGAGATCTTCTCCCGACAGCCAGCATCTCGTGTCCCTGGGCAGCCTGTTTGACGACCAACACTGGCACCACATCGCCGTGGAGCATCACAGCACGCACCTCAACCTCACCGTGGACAAGAGCACACTGTGGGTGCAGGTCCCACCAAGACTCACCCACTGGGACCATGACCAGGTGCGTGTCTGCGTAGGTGTCGGACGCACACAAACAGAATAAAAAAACACACTTACAGTAACACCTGTTTTATATTTCTCATGTTTCCCACCCGTACAGATGAGTGTGGGAGCAGACCACGGCCTCGGCTCTCGGAGGTCAGTCGGGTTACACAGAAATTTCCACGGCTGTTTGGAAAACCTAGTTTACAACGGAGTGAACCTGGTAGACCTCGCTAAGAAGAAAGACCAGCGGGTCAGTGTGAAGGTAAACTGACTCACGATGTGTTAATAAAAAGCGTTTGTGTGTGTGTTTCCCAACGTTCACCGTAGACCCGCTTTATAATATGCAGTTTGCCATTTGGTGGATGCCACAGGGGCCTCCAGGAAACATTGATCAGATCCACATCTTCGCAGGAAATAACTCAGTTATGTTTTGGAAAAGATTGTTGTTTGGGTTAAAATAACTACTGAAGTGCTGTTACAGAAGTGCGCAAGTTACCTGACGTTACGTGAATCAATGTTGCCTTTTTGTTTCACATGGGGAATGAACGGAAATCTTGTGGCTTAAAAATCTGTGTTCGTTAGACCCATCCACCTCCCCTCCGGCATGCCCCGTGTTTTTTTTTTTTTTGCAGTCATTATACTTTCTCATTCATGATTATGTGAATAAAACACAAAATATATACAATATATAGAGCATTATGTATCAATCTTGGACTGCTGTTGAAATGTACGTCTACGTCTGTCTATTTGACTCTAAATGGACCATCATTTACTAAATGAACATCATGTTGTATTAAAGAAGACTTGAAACTAGAGATTGAGACCATAAACTCAAGTTTACAATGTTTAATGAGGTAATGAATCAAGTGAGAAGTAGAGTCATTTTCTCATAGACTTCTATACAATCTGACTTTCTTTTTACAACCAGAGGAGTTGCCCCCTGATGGTCAGTAGAGAGAATGCAAGTTTTAAGACACATCCGCATCGGCTTCACTTGGCAGAACCGGAGGTTGTCGCCTGGTGGAAACTGTCACGCCGTTCCTGACACGTCTAAAACTGACGCTAGAGGGGAATGTAGAGCGTCATAATTTGAAACTCAGGAAACTGACCAAGTGTCGGTATTTGCCAAGTTGAGCGTGAGAACATTTGGATTGTTTGCTAGAAAGCTAATTAATTCATAACGAAGGTGGGGAGTTGAGTACGCCAGATATATATGTCTGAAACGTTATTGATGCAAAAGTAAAAATGTCATTATCAAGTGCACTTATCAGAGTTTGAAGAAGTTTGGAAAATATCCCCTCACTTTCATCCCTTTTACTGTAAATGAGATTGTGTGTGTGTGTGTGTGTGTGTGTGTGTGTGTGTATGTGTGTGTGTGTGTATATGTGTGTGTGTGTGTATGTGTGTGTGTGTGTGTGTGTGTGTGTGTGTGGTGTCAAGCTAATGCACAACACTGCTGAACCACTCTTCGCTTTAACTTCCCCACAAAGAGCTTTCAGATTTGATCAAGTGTCTGTGTGTTGCCTACTCTGCTGAAAATAGAAACCCAGTAGGGAACCTAGAATGTAACACATTACTGTTGGTGCCCTGGCAGTGGACTTACTGCAATTACCACTTCTCAAAACTATGAGCCTGCATACAGAAATGAACAATTGCTCCTAGTACTTTATTCTTTGCTCTTCTCTTTTTCTGTCTCTCACCTCTACTACTCCCCATGTACGTCCTCTATGACCTTAGAAAGCTGCTGGTGACATTGGTGCCTTCAGTTTGATCTCCTGGTGCTTATTCTGAGCCTGGCTATTATCATTATGGTAATAGTCTGATGCTCTTTAAGGAGACTCGCTGATGAGATCTCTGTGCATCAGGGCGCTGCCACGCAGCCCTGGAAATTAATTCAAATTCATGCGTTATCGTGTTTTCCCTCTGTTGCTGTAATAACCTCTCTCTCTCTCGCTCTCCGTATATTTGCCCCCTCTCCTCCTCTCCGTCCACCTCAGGGCAATGTGACCTTTTCTTGTGCTGAACCCGTTTTTGTTGCAATGACGTTCGCCAGCCCCCAGAGCTTCCTCCGGTTGCCACGGGTGACGGAAGCGTCATCAACGGGCACGTCGGTGGGGCTTCAGTTTCGGACGTGGAACAAGGCGGGGCTGCTGCTGACCTTCGATCTCCCGAAGCGCGAAGGTGCAGTGTGGCTGTACCTGAGCAAAGCCAGGCTCCACCTGCAGATCCACAAGTCTGGCCGGGCGCCGCTGGAGCTCAACGCAGGTCAGTGTGAACCCCGAACCTCCAACTTAAACCTTCATGGCCTCACCTCAAGGGTCTACATTTACATAATAAAATAATAATAAATAAAGCAAGGCAATATAACAACAAAAAGCCCAAGAAAAAACAAACGACCAACTAAGGTAAAAATGTAAACACTGATAGAACAGTATAGATGAGAAAAATATATATATAATAAAAAAATAAATAAAATAAAATGATGACGTCTGTAAGAATTTGTTTTAAGAAGTAATTTAAAAAAAGATCACTGATTCTGGGAGCCTTATCTCCTTAGGATGTGTGCAGTTACATCACGGTCCAGACAACATTCCAATATTCACAGCACAGATGCAACGGAGCAGAAACTGACTTTATTTTTGAAGGATGTAATTTGTTTTTGTTTCTGTGAGTGGCTTTTTGCGGGTAACTGAACTCTTGGCACGATACTGGTTACACAAAGCTGACAGGAAAAACGTAAACACATTGCCACACATTTCCAGAAACTATGAAATAAAATGTCTATCCTGAAGACTGAAGACCGGAAAGATCCATCCGGTCGTCTTGCTGTAGAGTCTTTGACCCAAATGCTGAATCCTTCCCAGTTTAAACAGCATCGATTGGTCGCTGAGCTTGACCTCTGACCCTGATCAATAAGCAAATTACTTAAATTCTAATCTTAACCTTCATGAAATGAAATTCAAGACAGTCGATGCGTGTGTCTTTCTATACACTGTGTTTTGTGTGTCCTCAGGCTCGGCTCTGAATGACGGTCAGTGGCACTCTGTGGAGCTGATCTCCAGACGAGGACATCTGTCTGTCTCCGTGGACGGAGGGGAAGGAGCCACAGCTCACGCCAGTCCTCCCTTTCTCATTACCACGGGAAGTCAACTTTTCTTTGGTGGTAAGCAGGGGATAAATAAGTGAATATATGCAACACAATCCTCTGATCAAATATGCAATAATTATTGCAGACTTTCACAAATTTGTGGTTTCCTCTGTTTCCTCTCCCTGTGTGCAGGTTGCCCCGCTGACGGTAGTGGCCAGGAGTGTATGAACCCCTTTAAGGCTTTCCAGGGCTGCATGCGCCTGCTGACTGTGCACAACCAGCCGGTGGACTTGATCCCGGTGCAGCAGAGGCTGATGGGAAACTACAGTCACCTGCTGATCGACATGTGCGGCATCATCGACAGGTCAGACCCAAAAAAGCACCATTTGTTTGATAATGTTTTCCCAGGGGAGGTCGACCAAAGCTATATGCTAGATGCTAAATTGGTTCTTACTTGTATTTATCCAGGAACGTTTGGTTATTATATGTAATACCAAATTGTTTGTGTGAAAAAGAATCATCAGAAAATAGCATCGCTCTCACTCTGTGACCCCAGTTAATCCTTCTTACAGCTCTGTGACTGGTTTCCTGTGAAATAGGGTTACACATGGATTATTAGACAGCAGAAGATTGGATACAGAGGGAATTATGACAACAGTCTCCCAAAATGTTTCCTCGCTAAGAAAACAATCCAGTTATTGTTTTGTCTCTCCAGCACCATATGAGGCGTGCGGTATAGCTTCCTCTCTCTCAGCTGAAATGTGGTTTTGCTTTCTTCAAAATATGATTTATTTGTGAGATGCTGCAACAGAGTTGGTTGGCTCCGTTCCTCAGCGTGGGATTGAGTTTGGGAAAATTCTGGGATATATTGTTCTGTCGGTGGATGCACAGCATTTTTATATTTAAAGTATTTTTCTTTGTCCTGTTTGTGTTCTGCGTCTGCTGTTCAGATTGTTGTTGCCAGATGATCATCATCATTATCACCATCTTGCTTATGTTGATTGTTACTTTTATGTTCTGGACTCCGACGCTCTTGGAGGCCGACTCTACCCTTCGGGTGAACCAGTTTTAAAGTGTTATGTTGCACTATGTTGTGAGGGGAATCTCCTGAACTGAGATTAGAAACACCAAATGTCTTCACATATTTAGATTAATTTAGATTAAAAACAGCTGCTGGTGCATTATGGTTCTATTTTTGACTGTTTATGCATCTGTTTGCGATGAGAGGCCTTTACACACCTGGAGCATGATGAATTAACAACGTCAAAATGCAAAATACTCACCTCCGAATATTAAACATCTAGGGCTTTTATTGTGAAAAGCTTGTCATCTTGGAGCCTCCGTGTTAATGTAGATATAAATATCTACATTAGCACAACTCAAGTTCCACGATGTGATTGGTTGATGCGTTTTTTTATGCTTCACTTTTTTGCAGAATAATAATCGCGTTTGAAAGTGCTGTTGAAGGCCTTAACGTGTGCGTTTTAGACTTAAATAGCAATAAAATGCATTTCCAGCCTGGTGCGTTGCTTTTAATGGACAATATTTATTGTAGGATTTGAGAGTCCTATACATAAATGCCGAGGACTAAAACGCTGTTGAACCAACACAGATATTGTACACTGAAAAATCAATTACCACCGTTTGGACAGAATCATTATTCTCGATATTTACGTGTCACCAAGTGCTGGAGAGAGCGCGGCCTCTAATATGTATGTTTTGCAGGAAATGTCAAGCAGAGCTCCGCTGTGCCAGTTTAATGTTGTGTTGTGTTTGAGCAATAACACGTTGCTCTCATAACACGACATTAGACCTTTTTTCCAAATCATTAGAGCCAACTGGTACATGACGTGCATATTATCCTCTGAGCAGCCGTTGTTTCAATTAAATGTCAACTTGAAAAAAAGTTATTTACACTTCTTCCAACCCCTCACCTCCAACCTACGGTGTAAAGAAGCGCTGCTCGACTGATCACATGCTCACTGAATGTATCGGGGAACTCGGGGAGGGGGAAAGACACTCGTTCCGCAAGATGCATATGTGCAGATAAGCGAAGCAACATTGGACTGCCAGAATTTAAAATGCATGTATTTAAAAACACAAAGTACCCACTTGCCTACATCCCGCTTACATTTTTAGATAAAAAGGAAAAGCAAAGAAATTGGTGATAAACCAAACTTAACCATCTGACAAGCCTGCTGAGTAAGGCTTTTTCTTACAGTGAGTTTCCCAGACTAAAAGATTAAAAATACATGCTGCTCGCTGGCTCTCTTTCTCTTTCTCTCTCTCTGCAGTCACAATTCGCTGACCTCATTTCTCCTTCCAAATATGTTTACCCAGTCGCCGCTGAGCTCCATTCATCCCAACTTTCATCCCCTTTGTTGCTCCCTCGCTCCTTCCTCTCCGTCGATCCATCTCTCAACCTTAATTCCTCTTCCTGGATTTCTCTCTCCCTCTCTCTCTCTCTCTCTCTCTCAGCAGCATCTTCATCATGTTGTCTCTTCCCTCTCATTGTTTTCTCCTGTCCTAATCCTTTCATTTTCTTTTGTTTTCACTTCCTTGTTTTGCTCGCCGCCCCCCAAGCTCAGTCTTGACACTGAGGAAAAAAGTTAAAAGCAGCAGAGTTTGCTCAAACTTGTGTTTTGGATGCCACAATCCATGCTAAAAGTTATGTGAAGGTGGAGGACAAGATAATAACACCAGGACTATTTTTCAATTCGATAAATTCATTCTCACAAACACAAAAGCTATACTCTCAAGTCATGTCCACGGAACAGAAGAAAAGTATGAATGTGTATGCATTGTTTACGGCGCTTGGCTCCATTCAGTGTTGTCGGAAAGATACCTCAGATGAGAGGGACATTTGTTGGAGTGCCTTCGCCTCGGCCGTTATTGGTGTCGGGTTACATTTCTGACACACTTCACAATACTTCACACACACTGAGTTACACATTCACTCCAGGGGACTGACTGCTGTTGTGGAAGGAGCAGCGTGTTTGGCCCTGGTGCACTTTTTTTTTTTCTTGGGCTCTCACGCGCCCGTGCACACACACGCACGCACGCACACACGCACACACGCACACACGCACACACGCACACACGCACACATACAAGCACTCCGGACGATTGCAAAGCGGGCAACTGCTTCGCCACCATGGAGAGGCTCACCATGCAATTCCCATCCCAGGCTGGTCTCATCCAGTATTCGTAGCTATACCTACGAAATTTGTAGATATACCACGAAATAATTTTTCATGTCATCCATGTAATCATTAATGAGGCAGTATGAAGAACCCAAAATCCATTACAGGGTAGGGGAGGGTTGGTTGGTTGGGTCTAACCAACAGTGATCTTTTAGCCAGGAGACCGCTGTTTGTTGTTCCTGAAACTAGAAGTCAACGTTAATTACTTCTCACATAAATTGCGTACGTCAGGTACTGCACTTATTTGAACCCAAACGACGATATTTTTCTCAGCCTAACTAAATTGTTTCCTGTGAAAGCAAAAGTTTATTTTGAAAACACACTTTGACATGTGTTGCTGGACTTTTGCAGGAAAACACACAAAAAAAAGACCGTCCTGCAAACCAGCCCGGGATCAGCACCACGGACAGCGATCAATCTCTCAGTCGCAGATTTCAGTCGGTGCACATTTTCCAACATATGAGAGCAAACAATTACATTGCTATAGATTTAAATCCCTGATCCTACTCCTTACTAACAAAGAGGAACATGTAGTCAACCATACATAGTTCATCCTACGGCCAATTTGCTCAGCAAAGTCAAAAAGAATACTACTCCCCATTCAGCTGCACCGGCTGCACCGTCCATATTTGCATCTTTGGAAGGAAAGAGTAAAGGAAGGAAAAAGTAAAGGAAGGAAGGAGGAATGAAATAAAGAGCATTTCTGATTAAGTCCTTCTGTCTACAGTTTCCTAGTCAATCCACATATTCATGCAGTCAAACGTACCAAACGTTAAGAAGCAGGTTATATTATTATTAACAAATTCCTTGAAAAGATAAAAACCAATGAAAGAAAAGTCTCTCTACTTATAGCTTTGGTATTGCTTCTGCCTTTTGTGCCATACGAGACTCTGTTGTTGTCCAAAAACTATTAAAAACACATTTAACGTTGCCAGTGGGTGACATATACTTTCATTTGGGTGATAAATGAGGCGGCGCAGCCACAAAGAAGAAGTGTTAAGATATTGAATTCAATGCAGAGTAAAGGTATTTAGATTAGGGAGGTGAATGAACAAGTGCATTTACTTTTATCTTCTGTGATCTCGGTTCAGCTTCCGCTTAAAGAGGAAAACTTTTAGTGGATGTTTTTGCTATTTCATCACAAGGAAAGCCTGACCCCAACCTCCTCACAATGAAATGTAAGGAACACCGATGTTAAGCAGGTTAACTGAGGTCGAAATGTCTTAAAGTGTGTGTGTGTGTGTGTCTCTCTCTCTCTCTCTCTCTCTCTCTCTCTCTCTCTCTCTCTCTCTCTCTCTCTCTCTCTTAGGTGTTCTCAGAGTCACTGTGAACATGGAGGCAGCTGCAGTCAATCATGGAGCACCTTCCACTGCAACTGCTCCGGCACCGGCTACAGCGGAGCAACCTGTCACAGCTGTAAGATCGTGAAGCTTTTGTTAAAGGTCACACACACACACACACACAGAGGACGCACTCTGTGTGCGTACATGTACATTTGCACTTGTTCACATGTTTCCTGTAATGAGACAACTTGCTGCTTCAAAGTTGAAGTCCCTGCTGACGTTGTTGTGGCAGAAGGTCATGAGGCCTCTTTCCTGCAATCACCATCATGTGAGCGTCGTGAAGTCTCAGTCGACGCAGAGGAGCTGGAACAAAGGAGGAAGATAAAGAGAGCTAGAAAGGTTAAAAAAAGATGGACGAATAAGAAAGAACAGGAAAAGAGACTCTTCATTAGTGATCTGACTCTTTAGAGAAAAGTGGTGTTAAGTTCTTTGACTTTTTACCATCTTAACCTTTGGAACAAAGTATGAATGCATGTTTGTATCTATGAGTGCATGTGCTTCTCTTTTACTTTGAAAAAGCAGTGCTCAAATAAAGTGCTATTTTTTTATTCTGAAGACCAAAGGGCTCCTTTGACAAGCCAAGATGTTCTCACAATAGTTAAGCGTCTGCCTGCCATTCAGAGGTGAGCAGGCTGAAATGTTTTCTTAAAACAGAAAAACATCCCATTCAGATAAATAAACAAACTCCTTTAACAGCTAAAGTATGTACATTTTTTTTTATTATTATTATCATTATAAATGCCAAAGTATATTATATAAGAAATCATATATAATTCCTACATCATATAAAAAAAATCTCTACATAGCTGCACAGTGTAAACTTCAGCTAGAGCTATTTGAAGTTTTTGATTGTGGAATACCTCTGCTTTAAAGAATATAAACGGCATTACAGCTTTGAATTTAATATGTTGTTCAGTGCTCCATACTTTGTATAATAATGGTGGAGAGGAGTATGATCGTGGATCTGGAAAAAAGTAAGACGGTCTTGTGGAAAAAAATGCTGACGTTCCTATGTCAGTTTTCAACAACCCAGTCGGCAGAAAATCTTTTGGGCATTGTTGGTTTCTGCAAACCACCAGATACGTTGAATGCCAACGTTTCTCATCCAAAAATAAGTTTTATGAATACATTTTATGTCAGCCTCATATCACGCTTGAAAAAGCACACAATGCCACGTGGTTAATGTTGTGAAACGATTGGTTAGGACAACAAAACTACTGGGTTAAGGTTTTAAAAAATATCATGGTTTGTGTTGAAATAATAAAGTAACAACAAAACGTAACAACCTTGACAACGTAACTAGCTTCAATAAATAACAACTTCCCTGAGGGGACTCTGATACGTAACATTATGTACCGTTACATAACAAGCGTAAAGTCAATGTTTACTTTTGGTTTCACATGGGACACGAACAATGGCCTGCTGGGTGAAAGTCATGTTTGTTTGATCGATCAATCAGTGGTCTCTTTTGCTCTTTATACTCGTTATTATTACATGTAACTGTAAGTAACGGGCGCTACATTTTGCTATGTCACTCCCTCTGCGTGTCTCTATTATTACTTTTAACAGTTGCCAACCCGAATAAAATAATTCTATATTCAACGTGTTCTTGGTTTGCAGAAACGTAAAAAGCCCTCTGGGCTGCTTTTTAATCAATAGCAAACAAAAGAAAGGATGACGTAAACGTCATTTATTAATGGCTGTGATGTTTATGATGATGATGATGATGATGATGATGCCATGTCTCTTTCTCCTCAGCGATATACGAGCAGTCCTGTGAGGCGTACAAACACAAAGGCAACGCGTCAGGCTATTATTACATTGACGTGGATGGCAGCGGACCCATCAGACCGCAGCTGATGTACTGCAACATGACAGGTACACACACACATCAAAAAAGACACCCTACTGTCCTCTTTCATTCTGCCTCTGCTTCTGTCCTGCTGAGTAACACACACACACACACACACACACACACACACACACACACATAGAAATAAAAAACTAAAAAAGCATTGCTTTATATCTCCTTCCTTCTGTCCCTCTCTCCACCAGAGGACAAAACCTGGATAGAGATCCAGCACAACAACACGGATCTGACGAGAGTCCGACCGTCGCCGGGGAAGAACCCGCACTCGGCCCACTTTGAATACACATCTGAGGAGGAGCAGCTGGCCGCCGTCGTTAGCCAATCAGAGCACTGCGAGCAGGAGCTGACCTACCACTGCAGGAAGTCACGCCTCTTCAACACACCGGGTAAAGCTTGTTGATATTCGGTGACGCCACATTGTCTAAAACTTTGACAAACGTGGATGGGGGGAAAAAAACAGTGAAGTCTGCTGCTGCCTCGTAGCAACATATCGTCATAGAAATGTTCATATAATATCTTACAAAAAGTTACTCCTCATCACAACTTAGTTGACGGGTTTAACATTCAGAACCGTTCGGATGGTCCTTCCAACGGAGTTTTCTACAAGACACGGATTATATGTCTAAGATGCCATAAACTGTAAAACTTTAGTCTAACTACTGTTCAGTCCAACTGAATTTTTCTAATATTTTTGTGCAAGGATTACAATTTTTTTTTCATTTCTTAAAACAGGATGAAAAACATTTTTGACATATTTAAATGACAGTGATAGTCATGTTCCTATGAGATCTTACGAAAAGTTACTCTCTTCAAAAGCCAGTAACACGTGTTAACATTTCATGCATACAGTCTTTTCAAAATAAACTTCTGTCTTCACAGGAAACAACTTAGTTAGGTTTAGGCAACAAAATTGACGTTTTGGTGAAAATAACTAAAGTACGCAGGTTACGTGCCAAAAATTCCACTTTGACTTTTCGTTTCACATGAGGAACAAACAGCTGAAAGATTGGTGTTTGTTGGACGAAAAAAAAAGGCAAATTATTCATTCATTCATTTACATGCAATCTAAATATTCTGTGTAATATTAACATTCCATACCATTCCATTATCCGAACCACTTGTCCTATTCAGGGTCGGAGTCGATCCCAGCTGACATTGGACGAAAGCAGAGTTCACCCTGGACAGGTCGCCAGTTTATCGCAGGGCTAATATTAACATTATATATTTCATATATGCAATAATGTGAACTCAACCGTTCAGTAGGGTTATATCTCATTTTAGTTTTTGTTAGTTTTACGGTTTAAATATGCAATATCTTTACTGTTTCATTACTTATTCATTATACTTGATTTGTTTTTTACTGATGCTTCTCTTTGTTGCACTATCCTCTTTGCTGCTGTGAAATAGTAGATATAATATGTGGGACTAATAAAAGACTCATCTTACCGGTGTGTTGCAGACGGCCCTCTGCTCAGCTGGTGGGTGGGAGGTGCAGGTGCAGGACAGGTGCAGACTTATTGGGGCGGAGCTCCACCAGGCAGCCAGCAGTGTTCCTGTGGCCTGCAGGAGAACTGTGTGGACCCCAGACACCACTGCAACTGTGACGCTGACCGTACTGAATGGTACTGTGCTATTTAATCAAATCAACACGAACAGAGACCAGATTATGCTGCTTTAAATTTTTTTGACTGATATTATTCACAAGACTGCGATATCAAATGGACGGATAGGGAGGTGGGTAACGCATGGTCATGTTTACAGCACTCAGTAAACATTTAAAGTTTTACACCAGTAGTTCTTAACCTTTTTGGTGCTCGCACCGAGGCAATGTCCAATGGCCAAACTGCAAAAATAGCAAAGATGTCCACGAAATTTTTTGTCCAAAATCCCCCATCAGACACAAATGCACAGTTTGACTCTCACAAACACACTCAATCAGATCTATTCTAAGAACAATTATATCACTGGTACAGACACAAAAAAAAAAACATTCTTCAGTCTAAAATATTAGATTTTGTTTTGAATATGTTATTTTGAGAACCACTGCCTCATACAATAGTAGAATTGAACGCTGGTATATTTATTTCTGTATAAAGCCATTTTAAAAAAACGGCCTCCTTTTCTATGTTCTTTATTGACTCCAACGGTAACTGCAACATCCGATAATGCAAATTATCTTCAACATTTTAAACAAGATTATTTTATAAGCATTGCAAGACTCTGAAAACAGGATTAAGTATTATTTGAGCACTAAATGTTCCTGACACTGAAGGACAATTCTTTGATTGGTGCAATTTACTAGTTTGTTGAAGTCAGTCAATTTTTATGTTTTATATTGTTTTTAACCTTTTTTTGTTTAGTTGTTTAAGTCTGTCATCTCTTTTATTTGACTTTTTTAATGTTTTTATGTTGTTTTGAACTTTTTTCCGTTTTATGTGTATGTTTATGTTTTGTTTTTTTGTGGTGAAACTTTTACTTTGCCATCTTGGCCGGAACCCCCTTCTAAAGGAGATTCATAATCTCAATGTGATTATCCAGGCTAACTTAAGTGTACATAAAAATAAAATATTAGTTTTCTTATGCAAGGTCATCATGATTGATCTCTCTTCTCTTTCTTTCACTTCATTACTTGGGGAAATAATGATGATGAATTTTCCTTTCTGCTCCCTGATCATCTCCTCTTCTTATTGCTCTTCCTTTGCTCGTGGTAAAATATCATCTTTTTCCCCCTCTAGTCTTTGGTTTCTTCTTTGAATTCTTCTTTTTCTATCTTCTTCTTCCTCTTTGTTTCTTTTCCCTACCGTCCAGGACTAATGACTCAGGCCTGCTGACCCATAAGGAGACCCTCCCTGTCAGATCTCTGGTGCTAGGTGACGTCCAGCGGCCTGGCTCAGAAAGCGGCTACAGGGTCGGGCCGCTCCGTTGTCATGGAGACAGTAAGTCAAGTCCAGAACCCTCAATGTCACCTTGTACATGTTTTTTTTTTAATGATGCATGTGTGTCAGTAATACTGGGAAGAATTAGTGACATTGAATGGTAAGGAATTATAATATTAAACTGAATTCCAAGACCGTGATTGATAGGTTTTCTTTTATTTGCAGAAAACGTCTGGAACGCTGCATTTTTTGACAAGGAGACGTCGTACCTCCACTTTCCCACATTCCACGGAGAGCTGAGCGCAGACATCGCCTTCCTGTTTAAAACCACTTCATCCTCCGGCGTCTTCCTGGAAAACTTGGGCATCAAAGACTTCATTCGGATCGAACTCGGCTGTAAGTAAAAACTTTCCGGTTAGAAGTCTAATCCGGACTTCGCTTAGATGTGAGCACAACCTGAGCAGGAAGGATCATCCCCGCGAGTTAAAGTTTCACCTGGTTTGAACTCAGCTAGAGGTGGTTGTCCTGCCTCGAACTCCAACTCAGAACTTCTCTACTCTTAAAAAGAAAAAAACACTTTCCAGTGACATTTGTTTCCCCTCCTCTGGGAAATCACTGCAGTGACATTGTTCTAGTTCGCTGCGATACATTTCCTTTACAACCACCAGAGTTTATAGTTCTGTGCATCATTGTATTGTACTGGATTCATCGTAGTCTAACATTTTATGGTAGTTCACATAGTCTGTGTTGTTGTAGCTGTTCTTTAAGACAACAGCTCTTGATAGAGTGTTTAATCTCTTGGATTTGCCAAAAAAAACAACTAATAAACTAATGTAGACCGGTTACTATTTATAATCGCTTTACAATCCAAATATATCCACACAAGAAACTTTAAATCAGGTTTAAAGGAATACTTCACATCCAAAATTATAATTTGTATGTCAGTTAGTTTCCTCATGCCTCCACGGTGAACAAAGAATCAAAAAACAAAGAAAAGCTCTCAATGAATTGAAGTAAAAGGGGGCCGCTAAAACTATATCAAAACAACCGTTTACAAACTCTCACACATCTCGTGCAGAAAGTCTCATTTATGCAGTCATATTATTTAAAAACACTTACGGATGAGTAGCGCGTCTGCCCAAGCGTGAGCCTGTTAATGCTGAAGTGTTTTAAATAGTAGTGTTTTAGCGAAGACGCATGAGACAAATATGTGTTTCATCATAATCCACAAATAAAAAAAAGATTTACAAATATAAGATTCTATGGTAATTTATGGTGGTCACAAATGCATTTTCCAATCCACAAACAAATACCAACAATTTTAACGAATGGAAAATGTTTTAAATATTTTGGTTGGTTTGAATTTGATTGTTTAATGTGTGCGTATAAATCATATGACACACTTAGTACATTTGTGTGTGGAGTTTGAGACTCCTATCAGCCTCTGATTCATAAATGCATATTGAGTTTAAGTGCTGGTGGAAAATAGAATTGAATACTGATATTTCATTTCAGTTGAGTCGTATTGATTTGTAAAATTGTTTTACTTTTGTTTTACAAATTGATTCGTAGTTGCTTGTGGATTGTAAAAGCTTCTTTTTTTTAAACATAAATTACTCATTACACATTAGTTAATCCTGTTTGTGTATCACAAAACACACACAAATATATAATATTTTTAAAAAGATGTCATTTTGTGATGATAATTACAATGGAGCATTACATGTTCCTGCAGTTATGTGGTAACTTCAAGCATGAAAACACACTGAATATATCTGGACATCACATCAAACAGCTTTGCGTCCTTATAGACGGTTCCTGTAAACCTACAGTTATATTTGTAGTGGCAGTTTAGATGCCCAGGAGTTATTAATGTAACTGGTTGCTATGACAACTGCTCTTTGGTGTCACATCTCTGCCTCTGAGCTGGTGTCTGTGTTTGTTCGCATCACTTAAGTGAAATATTACTTTCTTATCAAACTGTTAAGACTCATCTCTGCTGCACATATGGTGTAACTGTTACAGGGAATAAAGGCTTCAGAGAGAGAACAAGCAACAAGAGAGGGTTTGAGAAGATGAAAGGTCTTTTTAAAATGTTGCAATCAATGAGATAACCACACAGATTCAGTGTGTACCGAACGACGCAGCGTGCTGTCTTGGGAGCAATTTCTGACATGTGAATGATTAGTCCAGGTTTTCCTTTCTTTCATTCTTTCTCAGTTTGAAAAATAAATACTGTAGGTTTTGCTTTGCAAATACAGTTTGTAGGAGCCATTGGTTAGGTCTGTGTATTATATGTGTGTGTGAAGCCTATCTCAGGTTGACCACGGGTGGCAGTGTGTATTAGTGTGGGAGGTATTTTATATATGGGGCACAGGTGCAACTGACAGGGGTAATGATGCATGGGTGACGGGGAGATCGCACGGTTTTTACCGCAAAACACACCAGAGGGAAACCAATAGATGAACTATAATTAAACGGGAACCTCACCCAAAAAATACGAACGGCCTGGAATCTCTTTTGTAACAGCGAGTAAAGAACAGGATCTTCTCCCGCACCCAGCCGAGTGGCTCGTCACGGAAATCAGTCACTATACAGTTAATGATAAAAAAAAAAACCAATTGATTTGAACCCTTTAAGAACAGGTTTTTGCAGGCGGAACAAGTGAAGAGCAGGATGAATGTTTACTAAGAAGGGGCTTTGATGAACACGTCCAGTAAGTCTTGATTGTCTTCCTCTCCTGACTCAGCCTCCACTGATGTCCTCTTCTCCTTCGACGTGGGTAACGGTCCGCTGGAGGTTCGTGTGACGGCCGACTTCCCGCTGAACGACAACAGGTGGCACCGCGTTCGAGCCGAGCGCAACGTTAAAGAGGCGTCGCTTCGCCTCGATGAGCTCCCCGCTGCCACACGGGAGGCTCCTGCTGACGGGCACATCCACCTGCAGCTCAACAGCCAGTTATTTATAGGTCTGTGTGTGTGTGTGTGTGTGTGACTGCTGCACACACTTTAAATGCAAAAAAACCACAATATTCACAGCATCTTTTCATCCGTACATGAGAGGTTTTCCACAAACCTTTCCTCCATTTCAGACTTCCATGAGAAGTGATATCTGTCAATATCGCGGAGAATATTCTCTGTCTCTGTTTACTCTGTAGCTTCTCTTTCACCCACGCAAAAACTCTGACTCTGTAACTCGTATGGTACATTTTATAATTGACCCCAGAGAGGCTGGCGGCCTCCTGAAGTAAGCAGTTAGTGATAGAAAACTAAACCTTTCAGCAAAACGCTCCATCCTGATTCACACTGTACAGGGAACGTATTGCGACGTTGTTTCTGGTTATTGAACTGGCAGATTTAAGCTTGGTCAGTGGCCCGACGCTTCAGACTATAATGTTCTAGGTTACCTTCTAGCTTGTTACGTGCATGGTGTTTTTTCAAAATAGACTTTTGTCTTCACAGGAAGTGGTGTATTGGATGGGTTAAACAAGGACTTTCACCCAGGAGACCACTGTTTGTGTCCTATGTGAAACTAAAAGACAACGTTGACATTTCTTTCACGTCAGTCGTTCAACGTATCCTTATACAGCGGTTCATACGGTATCTTGTGAAAAACGTACTCCTCATTTTTCTGTGAGTTTTCCTACGAAAGCAAGCAACAAGTGTACATTTTCACTCTTTACATGCATACAGTCTTTTCAAAATGAACTTACGTCTTTACAGGAAACAACTTAGTTAGGTTTAGGCAACAAAATTACTTGGTTAGATTCAGGAAAAGATCGTTGTTTGGGTTGAATTTACTTTGGATGTGCCGTAACTACTTACGCAAGTTACGTGTCAAATAAATCAACGCTGACTTCTCGTTTCACATGGAGAATGAACCGCAGTCTGGGTGGAAGACCGGATTTTGTTGGACCCATCCACCTTTACTCCCACCCTAACCCTGTGTGGGTTTTTGCGGTCTTTATACTTCCTGGTTCATGATTACGGGGATCACGTACGAATGGATTTCCTGGGATATCTACAAATTACAGAGCTTAAATTTTTCGTAGGTAAAGCTGAACAACTCGAATTGTAAGTCACGTGAGTTGTACAAAACCAAGTAGTTTTGTTGCCTAAACCTAACTTCCTTTGAAGATGGAACTTTCTTATTTTAAGAAAGGCACTTTGCGTGTAACGAGTGGAAACTGACATGGCGTCCTTGACACGTCCAAAATTGAGGGGCACCCAGAGCGTTATAGTTTGAAGCTTAAGGCCACTGACTTTGCTAGTTGGGCTGAGAATGTTTTGGCAAGGCATGCAGGTTGAGTTTATGGCAGTAATACCTTCATAAACACTTAATAGAATACAACTTGATAGAAATAATCCCAAGGACGATGCAGTGGAAGCTTGTGTTTGTGGTGGTCAGTTTCCTTGCAGTAACCTTGGTACAGTGTGTGAACCCAGTCCATTAGTTAAGGTGGTCCTTCCCTGACAGCTCCATGATGAAACTCCGGCTCCTGATATGAACCTCATCAACTCTGCAGTCGTGGAAAGCTGTTTATCTCATCATAACTGTCTTTTGGTTGCCAGTTTGGCACTCTGAGACAATTATAATGCAGCACAGGCTGAACTCTGAGGGCAGTTGGAGGTTGTAATGCAAGATGTTGGAAAACAATAACTTTTGGAGTTTAAATATTGTCCTAGGAAGAAGAAAATGTGAAAGATGGGGAGACTCAGACAGATTGACAGCTTGCCAGCTTCCCGGATATGAATAATCAGCACGTTGCTCACAGCCAGTTAAAAGTCAACACCTTGAATCTTTCACCTGCTTGTGTTTCACGATGTTTCATCAGCTCATCATTTTTAATTCAGTAGGAGGGTGTTGACAAATCTTTGATTCCCGCGGTGCAGAGTGTGTTCAGCTGTTTATAATAAAATCAGATATCAGTCTGTCGTTCCCCAATTTGATCACAGAGATGATGAGATTTGCGTTCCATTCATTTCTGTACTGTATGAAAAGACTCTTGCTTGGATCGCAAAACATCACATCTAAGATCTGCTTTTTGATAGAGTTACATCACTGTTTTGAGGTAAAGCAGTGCAGACCCCCCAAATCAACCTGCACTCGAGCTGCCTTTTCATGCAACAATAAAGGAACTTGGAAATCGAAAATAATGAAGACAGAAGAAAGTTTAATGCTTGTTTCTTGCATCATTCAGAAATGAATGAAAACCAATGGATGCATGGAAAGTATGAAAATACATTAAAAAAAAGCAAGAAAAAAGCAAGAAAAATGGTCATCAGGAATAGAAATTAGTCATAATTTGTATCTTATACATGCAAAATACAAAATACAGCACAGGTTTGGTCCAATGATGAGCTGTTAACCCACACCTCAAAGAACATTTCACAATTATATTATCCAAAGTTCAAAAATGTGTTTCATCTAAGGAAGGTGGCCGTAAATTGTCAGTTAGATATATTTACTCAAAATATCGGTTTTGGCACTTGAAGCATCAGTTTTGAAAATAGGATCCTCTTCAGTCAAAAGCAGGAAAGAAGGGAGATTCAAACATACAGCAAATTAATAAATAATAAATAGATTTAATGTATTGAGAGAAAAGTAATCCACAGCAATTTAGATAAAAGGATTGCTTCAAGTCACTTATCAACTCAAAATATTCTCTGGTCCCAGCTTCTAAAATGTGAGGTTTTACTGCATTTCTATGTTTTGTATCATTGCGAGTGTCTTTGAGAATTTGGACTGTTGGTTTGACAAAACAAGCTCCATTGAGAAGAGGAAATAGAAAAATAAAGGAGGAAAAGCTGAAGTAGATCCTCCGTGTGTGTCTTCAGGCGGCACGGCGTCCAGGCAGAAGGGCTTCCGGGGTTGTATTCGCTCTCTGCAGCTGAATGGCGTCACCCTGGACCTGGAGGAGAGAGCGAAGATCACGCCTGGGGTTCAGGCGGGCTGTCCGGGCCACTGCAGCAGCTATGGCTCACTCTGCCAGAACCAGGGGCGCTGCGTGGAGAGGCCCAACAGCTTTTCCTGTGACTGTGGCTCATCTGCCTACACTGGAGCCTTCTGCGACAGAGGTACTCATCGTTTATCACCCAGCAGCTCCTGTAGGGGGAAATGTTGGTGATTTTGGGACTCTATTCTGTTTTTTACTTCATATCCAAAATAGGGGAAACAATTTTCCCTTTTAAAGTGGAAATAAAATTCCCTTGTTCCACCCTGTCTGGCAATATCATATCTGTATCGTATCGGCTCCACTTGTTCCAGTGCTTGAGCATCATTTCATAAACAGAAAGTTGGCCGGACATGTTTGATATCTTTGGCAACGTTGGAAATTCAAATTAAAGTTCTTTGGCGTTGATGCGTGTTTGGCTTTTGGTCGGCAAGCTGATGCCCAAAAGATGCTGACGTCCAACATGGCCTAAATACAATACAGTGAAATATGTCTAGTAACATGGAAACATGGAGAGACCAGTAAAACAAAAGAAGTCAGAAACACTTAAGTCTTGGAGTTACACAAACACACACGGGAACAATTATTCACACATTTTATATATAAACAGAAGCCTTACGGATATTCAGTTTACACGACACCAGTGCGAAGTCAACACTTCATTATTATTATACACAGATGCTAATCATCTTGGTCCTGTGGGAAACATAATATACAGTATATCTTGAGGCCAACAATGACGTCTGTGGTTGGCTGATAATTGGACGTGTTTACCTTTTTCTTCGTCTGTTGTATGTCTGAGTGTCTTCTAATCTTTCTAATTCATATTGTAGTAAGACAATCTAAGCCTGTGTGAGTACTGAAAATATTTTCCTATGCTGATGGCAAACACTAAGGTTAATATGCTACGATAACATTCTCTCAGCATTTAACAGGTTGTTTGACATCACTGTCTATTTAGTGCAGAAAGTGAATAATAATTTGGAGCTGTGTGCAGATTCCTTAACTCAACATGTCTTGTCGCATTCTTCCCTTCAAGTTATAATAGGACCACACACCTGCACTTCTTGTTACTTAAGTTATCACTGGAGCATTGAGTCATCACGTCAGCGCAGTAGCACAACCTCATATTTATGCAATAATTAACAACCCAGCTGTGTTGTCTGTCAGAGCGCTATCTGCGACGGAAATCACAGCTCTGATACACGCCGGTGGTATAATTAGCAGCCATGTTTTGCATTGTTCTTTTCACCTGCCAGGTGGTTTTCTGTGGCTTCACGAGCTCATTAATTAGTGGTTGTCAGTGCTACATACAGTATATGAATCCCCGCTACTGTCCCCCTGCAAGATTAGTTCTTATCAAAGACATTCAGGAGCCTATATTCTAACTCATGTTTAAATGTGAATCATACGGTCTCTGCAAAGCCAAATAAAGCTGTAAACCAAACTTTTAACAGCCATAATTCTAAAAAATAAAAATACCCACATGTGCAACATAGCAGCAAATAAGACAAATGCTTTGTAATTAAACTTTCTAACGTTATCTCCTCCCTCCTCCACCTGCAGAGGTTTCAACGAGCTTGAAGTCGGGAACATCCGTCAGCTACACCTTCAAGGAGCCGGTGTCGAACGAGCTGAACAGGAGCAGCAGCTCCCTGCCATCCTCCATCTACTCCGACCTGAACCTGAGAGCAGAAAACGTCTCCCTGAGCTTCAGGACCACCCAGAGTCCTGCTCTGCTCCTCTACGTGGGCTCCCACCACAGAGAGTACCTGGCTCTGCTGCTCAACAAGCACGGTGAGATCCTCCTACCTGTATTTTCAACAAGAAACACTTCTCTCTTGATGCTGTTTATTTGGTTTTTATCATCGTCATGAGGTCAATCTCTGTCTCTCCACTCTGAATGAAGGAGGCTTTTGTTTCTTCACTGGATGGCCCTGACTATTCCAGTCTGGCAAATATCAGTATGTTATGGTGCATGGTGCTGTCACAATTATGGTTTTGATTTTCACTAATTATTTAGGGCTGTGTATTGGCAAGTATCTGGCTATAGGATAGCTATCATGACAAAAGCAAGGCGATATATTGCCATTTTTTTTATCTAATTTTCGGATAACTATCATAGTAGGAAGAATCTCAACAGAGATAAGAAAGAAGCAAGATGGCTCACTCGTTAGTTTAATCATAGGCTCCAGAAAAAACAGCAATCGCTGCGTCTGAAATCGATAAATCGATGATGAAAATAAGGAGTGAGCCATCTGCCTTCTTTCCCATAAGGAGTGGCTGCACTTCAACAATTTATAAAAAGGAATATTTATTTGTTCCTAGATTTATTTATTTAAGTTCTTTTTCAGACTGTCAAACTAGAAAATTAAAGAAAGACCATGGCATTCATTCTCTTTATGTATTTGTTTAACCTGAGCCAGGTCAAACAACAATGATAGAAATCATATCACATCCACACAGGGTCAGTAGTTTACAGCTGTTAAAAAATGTATATATATATATATATATTAATACAAATAAAATTAATCGAAAAAATACTTTAACGTACTTGGAACAGGTTTATGTTACCCCTTGGGTTTCTCCCCAGCACAAAGACGCTTCGCAGACTGGATATTGTTTATCAACGTGCTTTATTTGATGCTCTGGGAACTGGCTGTGGTGGTGTGCACTTGGCCACACCTCTGAGCGCACCTGCTGAGTCCGGCTTGTCTGTCGGTCCGATCGTACCGTCGGCCCGCCGCTCTGGCAGCTTGTGTCCCTGCTCTCCTTCCCGCACCTCCATCCCTAGTGGGGTTTATATACGGGAGGGACACAATCACACAACCCAATCCAGCTGAGGCCAATTAAGCCTCTTCCGGCACCATTCCCTGAGCCACTCCCCCCTACTCTGTCCCTCCTCCTCCGCTGAGCCCAACCACGCCCCGCCAACAGTACTGTTATTGGATCGGTGCTCTGTATTTGTCGATACACAAGTTCAATATCAGAATCAATATCTGGAAGAAAAAAATGGCATCGGAACATCTCAACTTTTATTTTTTATATTTTTATACTTTTATATTTGCATGTAATCTATACATTAAAAATGTGTTTTTGGGAATCGATACAGTATCACAAAACATAATATCACGAGACTGAAGTGTGGCGGTATTTTCTTCCAACCTTAAATTGAATGTGTTGGTGGCTTACAGATCCTTTGAATTAAAATGCAAGAAGCATATTTTGACATAAAAACCTTTGACTTTTGATGTTGGTGTTGCTAAGTTGTGAGGCAGAGAAAGGGATGGTGTAAAGCCTCTTTACTGACGGAAAATGTGCTCAGAGTCGAGACATTGTGTCTGTTTGGATTATCCATAACTCCCTCCTCTTCTCCTAAAGCAAACTTCCTGTCAGCCTTCTCCTCTTTGTCGGCTCCAACTCCTTTCTGTTCTCTCGCTTCTTTCCTTCTTTCAACCAGTCCTCCTATGCTGCCGTTCACGTCAGCGTTACATCAGACGAGAGGCGAGTGGGGTCATTTGATCTGGAAAGAAAGACGGCTGCTAAAAGTTTCTTTTGGTGATGAAACACTTTGTGACACTTTTAAAGATCTACATCTTCCGTGCCACAGAAAATCATTAGCTTTGGTCTTTTTTATGGGATTTGTTTACAATGAAAAATGTTGCCGGCCTTATCTTTTAAAGATCATTCTGGTCGTTTTCATCCATCTGGATCTGAGGGAGACATAAAAGTTACGATAACGGTCCCTCTTATTCTTTTGTTAGAGTTACATTATTGTCGTGTTGCAGCTGTACATTTTTTGTGAAATTCTATTTGTTAGTGCCTTCGTCTGACACCAGTGATTACAGAAATGAAAGGAGAGAATTCACAAGCTACGTTATTGAAAATGGAACTTAGAAGACAAACAAACACCAACATAAATGTATATCATGAAACACATTATTGTAAATACCTAGTTTTAAAGGTTGTTTTTCCGCAGCTTATTCAAATGCCGTGGTTCTCATTCAGTTTTATGCGTTAACGCTGATTTCTATGCATAGAATCCAAATGATCAATTTCTTCTGGTGCTTGAAAATGTGCGTACCAGGCATAACAACAATCTCCAAGGAGCAGACAGGTATAATCAGAGACAGACCAATTCCTAAATTACAGATACACAAACCCGATTGTCTGCCATGTAATACGAACAGATGGTAAGCTATCATTCTTGTAACCACTTCTTTCACAGTAAATTAAGCCATTAATGCCTCTATTAGATCTTATTTCTCTAATACTGCACCACTGAGCACATGTGGCTCAATATGAGAGAGGCAGAGAATCTGTAAATGGCATTCAATTGTGATCAATCCGCATTTATAATGACCTGTTGTGTTAAAGTACCATTCATTTTCATTGGCCGGTATACCTTGTGTGCAACAATTATAAAGCAAATTAAAACAAACTTGTAATCGATGCTTTGAAGCTGCACTGTGCCTAATATCTATGTTGTGATATACAAATCTTTATTTGACCATCAAGTAAAGCAGCTGAGTTGGCAGGACATTTTTTTGCCATTGAATGTTTCTACAAACTACAATTATATTAAATGTCAATGCTTTTTTGTGTTTTTTTTTTACCTCCGGTCAGAGCATGTGATAATAATATATTGAGCAGCCGATATTGAAACAAACACAGGACTTTCACTGCAGAGACTGCTGTTTGTGTCCTGAGGGAAACCAAAAGTAAGCATTGACTTAATGCTTGTTACGTTACACTTGTTACATAAGGTAAGAAAGTCCACGGGGGGCATTTGTTATTTATTTATGCTAGTTACAGTTGTAACTGATAAGGCCTGCAATATTTTTCAGTTGTAACTGTAACTGCTACTTACTTCGTTGCGTTACTTCGTTGCGTTACTTCGTTGCGTTACTTCGTTGCGTTACTTCGTTGCGTTACTTTAGTGTGTTACTTTTGTGTGTTACTTTAGTGTGTTACTTTGTTACGTTACTGCATTACATTAAGTCGTTATGTTATGTTGTTGCATTACATTTTCATGTAACATCGTCATGTTACGTCGTCATGTTACGTCGTCATGTAACGCCGTTACATTATGCTGTTATTTTAGGTTACGTTGTTATTACGTCATGTTAAGGTGTAATATTATCTTGTAACATTACATTGTTACATCACGTGTTACATTTTGTTACGTCATTACGTTACGCCGTCACGTTAAGTCAGCACGTTATGATGTTACGACATATCCAGTGGTTTGCAGAAATGTACATTGGCAGCATTTTTTCTGGCGACTGGGTTGAGTAAAGTGGATTATCTGGACAAGTCACTTTTGGCGTCCTAAAGTGTCCTAAACAAATATTTTGACTTATCTGGATTTCATTTCTTACCGAAGGCAGTAGTGAAAGCTGACCATTATAAACCATGTTAACCGTATATCATCCTTTGAGTAATTTTGATTATTATAACTTCTGTAACCTGAGAGAACTAGAGAACTGATGATATAAACAAATACCTCCTCCTTTATTTTAGACTCCCGTTCTTCAGTATAGGAAAACAAGGACGTGGAAATCTGCTAACAACTGTTGGAAGGATAAAGATTCAGCCAACACCAACTTTTCACCACTTACTGGCTTGCATGTCAGCGGTGTGATCTGGGTCGGCCAGCTCTCCTGTCACCTTCCTGTGACTTGTCAATCGTGGTCATTATGGTGTTAACACACTGTACGGCTGCCTCTCACTTTTCTCCGTCTATTCTCCTCTAATAAATGACGTACGAAAGGAAAGTGTTGAATGTTAAAAATAATTAGCAGGTCTGAAAAATATAATGATTGAAAAACCTCTGCCACTTACGTAGAAACTCTTCTTTCCTGGTCACTATTGCATGAGGATTTCATGCATTCACAATTATTTCCAAGATATGCTCATATGAATTTCTACAATGCTTTAATATGCACAAGTTATTATGCATTTGCTCTGTAAAATTGATAATAAGCTTTCCTATATGTCTTATCATCCACACAGCCTGCAGACATTACATGGTATTCATGTGGATGCAATGAAATTATCCATTTTAAATTAACATTATGTAAATTACCTTAAGTCTGTATACCATTTTTGGCAGTATTTGGCCCTACTTTTTTCAATATTTAAATATTTTTGGGTTCTTTGTTCAACTGCTGTGACCCAGGAACAACCAGACTTCCCTTGAGACATATTAATATATGTAATACTTTCTTTTTTTTAAGTAGAGGATGGTTACGAGGACAGATTTAGCAAAGAGAATATTTGAAGAAAGTTTTACTGGTTCTTTTTGAAAGGATTTTAACAATTTATTAAACTGAAATGTTTATTTTAGATGTAAAAATCTTGCATATTAACAGTGATTGTAAAAAACCAACTAGTAATGGCAAATGCTATTTAGTTTATCATTTCCTAATCATTAGAGAGTGAGAGAGATTGAGAGAGAGAGAGAGAGAGCTATTAAGTTTATCATTTCCTAATAGAGAGAGAGAGAGAGAGGGAGAGAGAGAGAGAGAGAGAGAGAGAGAGAGAGAGAGAGAGAGAGAGAGATTTGCCTAAAGCCCAAGAAGAAAGTAATCTAATTTCTATATTATTTATTATTTAGTAGGTCAACTTTATTTCTTTGTTTATATATAGACCATATTACACAATATTTGCTGAAATAAGGGTTAGGGTTTTATTCGGAGGTTGTGTCTCTTTCAGTCTGCGGTGTTTGATTTGTTGACTTGTGTGTGCAGACATGCTGGAGGTGAGATACAAACTGGACAGCAGCAAAGATGCTGAGATCCTGAGGAGCAAAGTGAGAAACCTTGCCAACGGACAGCTTCATGTTGTCATCATCAGCAGACTGGCAGATGCCGTCTCTGTGCAGGTAACGCACACACAAAGATTGCTCTGTCTGCTCTGAACCCTGAGTTACCCTGGTGCTCCCAGCAGCCTCTCTGTCAGTTGACTTCAGTGACAAGAAGCTACAAGAAGACAGCAGGGAAGCAGCTGCAGATAATAAAAGCTGAGCTGCAGTGAAACAGTAGACACAAACATTAGCACCTCGGAAACATCTGCAATGTGCTTTTCTTTCTCTTTCCTTCAAAACAAGACTTGATCTTCTAGATTTGGGCACTTGATCCTCCTGCTTAAAAAGTTTCCTGTTTTTTTTACATTATACTAACATTGGGGCACCTGATTTAAAGACATAATCTTTGTTTAATGATAATGTTGCACTTCATATGTTGATGATACACCGCTGTACCTTCAACGGAGTTTCCACGAACAAACACCACCAACTCGCCCTCACTTCTAACTCTTTAGATACCAACTGTTGGTCAGTACCCCATGACATCTAATACTAATGTATGGATGCACCCTTTAGCATGTTTATGCGACACATCGTGCATTCGACTAACTCCAATGTAAACTCACCCGCGTCATTATTAGATGGTCAGAGCAGACGTAGTGTATATAGAAAGAGAGTCAAACAAACCAGGCTGTTCTCATCCAGCGTTTGTAGCTATACCTGTTGAAAAAGAATATTCCTTAATTTGGGTGGAAGGGGCGGTGGATGGGTCCAACAGAAAACAATCCTTCATCCAGGAGATAGCTGTTTGTTCCCGTGTGAAACGAGAAGTCAACGTTGATTTATTTGTCGCACAACTTGTGTACTTCAGCAGTACTTTTGCGTACTTTCATCGTTATTTTAACCCACACAACAATCTTATCCTAAATCTAATTAAGCATTTCACCCATCTTAACATTTTTACATCATTTTGCTTTGTTTGTTTATCAGGCTCAGATGACATGTTCCAAGTTGTGCAACCATGAGGAAAATCACAAAAACTTATTTTATTTTATTTAATTTGCTAAAACGTGAACTTCTTTGCAAATTACCAATATTTTCAGTCCAGTAATAAGTTGTATTCTTAGAAGTATCTACTTACAAGCAATGTTGATTTTGAAATCTTATTTTGAGAGAATTTCTTTTCAGATTGACCAGAACACCAAAGATGACTTCAATCTGACATCTGATATAGAATTCAATGCAATCCGGTCGCTGGTTCTCGGCAGGGTGCACGGTAAGTGAGACGGCAACAAAAAGCCAGACAAGGCCTTTCAGACTGAAGAGCACTCAGACAGACTCATTTAAGAGAGGTTCTGCCTCATCAGACAATAAGGTATTGGAAACTTTCATCATGATGGTTGAATCCCCAGGACAGCTGTAAGACTTCTGTCTAGACGATATATTAGGTAAAGAACAAACAGAAATAAATCTAAATGCCGGAAACTCTCAGCTCTAAGATGGGCCACGATCATTAATACGTGGTAGGTTAGACATGACAGAAGTGAATGTAACGAGACAGATTTTTAAAAGTTCACCTGTAAAAAACTGTAACTGCGGCGATTTTGCTGTCGACATCTTGGATTATGGCCGTCACCATCTTTGCTTTTTACCGTATTCGGAATGAGGAGGAGTGACGTTGAGACACCGTATACGTCCCTGGTAGCTGCAGCGATCTCTCAATCACAGTAAGCCCCGCCTTGAAGCATACCCTGCTTTATCGTCTATTTGACTCTAAATGGACCATAATTTACTAAATGAACATCATGCTGTATCGAAGAAGACTTGAAACTAGAGATTGAGACCATAAACTCATGTTTACAATGTTTACTGAGGGAATAAATCAGGAGAGAAGTAAAGTCATTTTCTCATAGACCTCTACAGTATACAACCAGAGGAGTCGCCCCCTGATGGACAGTAGAGAGAATGCAAGTTTGCATTGGTTTCACTTGGCAGAACCGGAAGTTGCCGTCTGGGTGGGACCAACCGACAGACTGCCATCCACAGGAAAAAAATCCTGTTGTGACCGTGTGACTCTTGTCACAAACAAGAAAACAAATCTTACCACCTAGCAGCTTATGCAGGATATCATGCATAATAAATGTAGAGAACACTTTCTTTAGGGACATGATGCATTGCCACAACATTGCTCTGTTTATGCCACAATTACGCCACTTACCCTGAACACACAACAGTTTTAAGGCCAGTGATCACTTTGCACAGCTGGCGCTGTAGTTTCTATACAAGCTTTACTAATGCAGGCTGGTCTCATCCAGCATTCAAAGCTATACCTACGAGAAATGTAATGTACTGATGCTATCTCCTGTGCTTGTATACAGAGTATACGAAGAGATTTCAAACTTCCCAGTTAGGACAGGCGCTTAAAAACCTTTGAGGGTGTCCTCTTGGGAGGTTATAGGTCTTTCAATAATGCTATATTGACTCTTTCACTTCATACATATTGCATCCTCTTTGGATGAGTACGTTGCGGTAGCAGGTGTTTTGGAAAGCTGTACCGTGTAGAGTGCTTTTGCTCTTTCATATTCAGTAGGTTTATTGCAGTGTTAAACAGTGAAGATTTTGCATCTGATTCACTCACAAAGACAGAAACACACGGCAGGGTGCTCTGATAAAATATCTGCAGGAGGAAAAAGCAAATACTGATAAAATCCAACTAAGCCGGGGGAGCCAGGGAAATTGTCTGAACAGTTTAACCTCTCTAAGACTATTCTTTCTGCCTGGTTTGCCTCAGACAGATCCGACGTGTAACAGAGACTAAGCTTCACTGGGATGCACTTTGTCATGACCTAGTTATGTTCTTTTTGAACAGCGTCTTCAGAGACAGACTAAGAAATAGGTTGTTAATAAGATGAGAGGCCGTGGGACTTCCCTCACACAGGTGTAGCACTGCCACTGCAAACCCACTGTAAAAGGTAATGCTTGTCTTTTATCGGCATGCTTCGATTCAGCCATTCATATCCAGTGTGTGTTAAGGTTTTTTCGGCAAAATCAGACTAGTGCAAATGTTTCACGCGATGCGTGACGTATCCATGTATCTTTATTTTTGTCTTCAGACTCTGGGGAGTTGGATCCGGAGCTGTCTCGGCTCGCCTCTCTGGGTTTCACAGGCTGTCTGTCTGGCGTCCTCTTTAACTCCGTCAGCCCTCTGAAAGCCGCTCTGCTCCACCCGGACACCAGCCCCGTCGTCATTACCGGCCCACTGGTCCAGTCTATTTGTGGCTCCACTTCAGCCAATCCCTACGCAGCAGAAACAACACACCACCTATCAGGTTAGAGGAGACGTTTGGTTGTTTTTCTGTATTGGCATTTTCACAACGTTAGGTTAGTGAATAATTTCTTTAAAAAAAAGGATTTTATTAATACACTACCGGTAGTTGGAATCCAAACATAACAATAGGTCTTTCTAAATGTTTAATGTTATGAAGGTTCTTAAATTAAACTTTTGCCTTTACAGTGAACAGTTTATGGAATCTTAGACGTATAATGTGGGTCTTGTGGAAAACCCGGACCTTACTAATGGTTAATGTTAAACCCATCAGATAAATAGTTTTAATTTTCAATATCATCATAAATGCAGTTTTCCACTGCATTCTAAAACAACCCGGGCTTTACACACATACTAAACTCAGGCAAAGTTTGAGTCTCTGCACATTGATTTTCACAGTGGCTGAATGAATGACGAACGCATACATTATGGCTAACAAGAAGGGCCCCTTAGAAGACAGGAAGTCAATCTAGAAGTTACTCTCTGGAGACAATAAGGTCTCTTCAGTTTGCTCCTCACAGGTTCTAATTGTTGCAAACATACGAGCACATACGAACATACGAGCGGATAGCGGCCAGCGAGTAGCAAACTAATTGTAGGTGTATTCCTACCAGTAGAGCGCCCACTTTCTCATGGGACTCACATTGATAAATATTATTGAGGTTATCGTAGGCGGTATCTGTGTGGGTGCTCTGAAACTTCACACTGGGTGTCGAATAATGTAATGACACTGGGTTGATGATCACAACACGAGGCAATTAATTCAGTTTCCTTTGCCGTATCTTTCCCCTGTGGTCACAATACAGAGAACTTAGTGGAGGTGTGCTGTGGTGTCTATTATCTTTTCTGCTCAGACTGACCATCTATGACTCCCGTTGAGCATCTCTCTGCTGTACTCTTCATTTTTATTTTTCATGTCACTAACGACCTCCTTGCTCCTCCATTTCTTTTCTTCTCATCTGCTCACCTTCACTTCTTTTCCCTCCTCATCACTCTTTTTACTCCCCTGCATTTGTCCTCTCTGTTCTTTCCTTTCTGCCTCCACGTGTGCATCTCCGTCCCTCCTGACTCTTCTTCTTCGGTGTCTCTGCTGCAGGCCAGTCTGGATCAGTGGGAACAGGTCAGCCTGTGGTGAATGCCATCAGGAGTGACTCCGCTCTAATTGGAGGTACTGTAGCAGCGATGTTTCTCCCTTTAACACCGCCATTATCCTCAATCATGAGACAGGGACTGTCTGCGAAGCAAGCTGAGACGATATGATGCTGCCACGTTTTTAGATAGACCTCAAAGGAGTCTTGAGTATCTGCTGTTTGTCCTCCTATAGGAGAGAAATTGCACTTTTCTAGGGTGTTTTTTTAAGGGTGTCATTATGAGGACCTTTTAACTGGTAAAACGGGCTCAGTTTAGTCCTGATCCTCTATATGACCTACATCAGTAAACGAGACCATCAGAGAGAAGAATGTCTATATATACATATTTCGATGTAGTTATTCTTAATGCTCGTCATCGGTGCCACCGGGTCGGATTCTGGTGAAATCAGAATACATCATGCAGGTTCACTAGAAACTGCTTCAGCTCAGACTCCAGCGGGGCCTCCAGCAGAGACCAGTCCACCGTGGACAGACCCAGATCCGGCTTCACCTGCAGTCGGACCTCCGGAGGGAGGAGGAGAGCTCAGCTCCTGGCAGCAGCAGCGTCTCCTCTTCCTCCTCCTCCTGCAGGAGCAGAGCTTCTCTGGGAGCCGACACCGACACCACACTGCTGGAGACCCGGGACGTATTGCTGGACCCGGTGGAGGGAACGGAGGCTTGGGAGAACCAGAACCAGGACCGAGCGGGGCAGACTGTCAGAACCCTGCTGCAGTAAAATGAGAGGTTTTCTAAAGGGAATCTGGTGCTAAGAAATACTACCGCCTTTGTCCACAGGGACCGCCAAAATCAACACAAAATGAAAGTTCCCCTCAGTAGCTTTAAATAGATAAAGTCCTGTTCGCGCATAGCCTGCCCTGCCAAACAAATGTGTTGAGTCAATCAAAATATCTGGTTGGGTGATTGGTGCTCCCAAGCGATGCCCTCTACACTACACATTTCCGGTATCTCAGCGGCGAGGACTGTGTGGGCACTTAGTCTTTCTATGGTGCTCGCTTGTGAAACCGTACATATACGCACACACATCATCGGAGGTGGTGATGTTATTACAATGGTGACATTTATGTTAATTTCATTTTTTTGCCTCCGAGTAGAGCACAGCCGCTTCCCTAAACTTTGTCTCGTCCAGAAACCCAAACGGGCTTCTGTGTCTGTCAGGCGGTCTGAGGGGAATACTACCATAACAGCAGAGCACTAACGTAATGCACAGCAGACTATGGGGCAGGTAGATGTTTTATTGAGGGCTGCATGTGGTGTAGTGGTTAGCACTGTCACCTCACCTCAAGAGGGGCCAAGGTTCGATCCCTGATCCCGGGGTGGGTAGTCCTTCTGTGTGGAGTTTGCACGTTCTCTCCATGGCAGCGTGGGCTTCCTCCCAAAGTCATGCAGCTTAGGTTAATTGGAGACTCTAAATTGCCCACCGGTGTGAATGGTTGTATGTTTTGTACATGAGCAGAAATCTTGCTGAAAGATATGCGATCTATAAAACTCCAGTAAAAATGAATGGAATTAAAAAGGTTACTTCCTCTAACAAAAGACCCAAAAGAGGGCTGAAGAAAATAATCATGCCTACATATGTGTTGACTCGTCAAACATAACCTTCAATGAGAAAAGTTGATCTACAGGAGAATAAATATTCCAAAGCATTATAGAATAACTGAGGGTTATTCTATATTCTATACTATATTTTTATATTTTGAATTGTCACCTTGCACCTAAATTTTGTGTTTTCATTTACATAATTAATACATTTTCACCAAGAATCTATGCAGGCACAAATGTCTGCATAAAATTCATCAGAATGCAGGAAATGTTGCTCAAAAGTAGTTATTCCAGGCATTTAATCATTTAATTATTTACAAAATCTCCTTTTATGGATTTGGGACCCTGATATGATATAGAAGATCAGTGAAGTTAGAGTTTAAAACTCACACCTAATTACTAAAGACCTGACAGTGAAATAAGGGATACAAGAGTTTTATTACAAGTTTCAATGCGTGTTGTATATTTGAGTTATGTGGAGAACTTTGTCTTTAAATATTCATTGGTTTAGAATTGGTTAAGGAATGTTAGTTAGGAATGTTTTCATGAAATTTGCATGCTGTGTAGCAGTTTGAATGAAAGCCCCGAGTTATCACTCAAAACAGAGTGACCGTGTCTGGACACACAAAGGAAACCGCAACTAATTAGAATACAAATGACTTTTCCCCGAGTGCAACGTCTGTACGTCTTTTCTAACAACGACACAGAGACCTTCTATTAGCTGGAATTGCCCTGCGAGCCTGAAGAAAATGAGCTGGCTGCACCTCTAATGACGGAGAGAAAGCAATCTAATGTTTTCCTCGCTGCCCGTTGGGCCACTGACCCTGTTGATTTAAAGTAGGAGTTTTATTTCCTAATGTAATGTTTCATCTCCAATTTGGTTCTGTAGTTCTAATCTTTCCCATTTTAAAACAACAAACATCTGCTACAAGCATGCTAAAATACAACATTTTAATTCTGATAATGATGAAGCTTACATGTAAACATAACATTATACGAAATCTTTAGTATTAAACCCAGCTCCAAAATGTGTCTGAACTTAGCTGGGTATTTTAAAGCTGCTATTGATCTGTATCTCGAGATTCATGTGAATTTCTTGTTAAAATGAAATGCTCAGCAACATCCTCAAGGAAAACCTGCTGCGGTGTGTGTCCCACAACAATCCCAAACTGAAGCCTAAGCTGCAGGAGAGTATGCGGGAATGTCTGCAACACAACACTGTTTAATGTCCTTGGAGAGGATCCAGAATTGTTAACAGGACTTCAGAAAAGCTGCTCATTTCATTCTCAGGAAACTTGCCAGACCTTGAGCAGGTTTGCAACGAAGAATTGGCAAAACAGAGTGTATCCAGAGCAGACGGCAACCTCTGGTTCTGCCGAGTGAAGCCGATGCGGAAGTGTCTTAAACTGCATTCTCTCTACTGACCATCAGGGTGCGACTCCTCTAGTTGTATAGAAGTCTATGAGAAAATGATTCTACTTCTCACTTCATTTATTACCTCAGTAAACATTGTAAACATGTGTTTATGGTCTCAATCTCTAGTTTTAAGTCTTCTTCAATACAGCATGATGTTCATTTAGTGAACTATGGTCCATTTAGAGTCAAATAGACCATAAAGCAGGGTATGCTTTAGGGCGGGGCTTACTGTGATTGACAGGTTGCTGCCACTACCAGAGTGTCTCTATGTCACAGTACAAATAAGGTAACTTCCGTTCACTGGTTGCAAAAAAAACAACATGGGGATGGCCGTAATCCAACATGATGACGGCAAAATTGTCAAACTTGAGGCCTTCAAAACATCAGTCCACAAACCAATGACGTCACCATGACAACGTCCACTTCTTATATCCAGTCTATGGTCCAGAACAGAGTGTTCAGCTAAGTAAAACTTCACAGGGTGCCTCTATTCAATTATGATGCTAAAGGTTTTGTGTTTTGCATCAAATTCAGGCCAATTTATAAAAATGTTACTGTGTAGAAAAAACAACAGGGTGTGTGAGTAAATAAAGCCCACGTTCCCACTGAGTCGCTGTTACTTAACTTGTACCGCTTTCCTCCGCTTCGCAGGCGTGATAGCGGTGGTGATCTTCGTGACAGTGTCTGCGTTAGCCGTGATGGCCCGAGTCCTCTACAGGAGGAAAGGGACGTGTCAGAGCCGGGAAGTCAAAGCGGCGAAGCCCGAGGACAGCCCGGAGCTGGCCTTCAGCAGCCAGACCAGCTCACACAGCGGTCCCAGTGAGAACCAGAGGGAGTACTTCATTTAGGAGGAGGTTGGACCTGCTGCTGACTGCACAGCGCCGGAGCTGACGGGCAGAGACAGAGACGCCTTGTCGGGCCTTACAGTACAAACTCTGCACTAACTGAGCTCGAGCAGAGATTCGGAACAGAACTATAAACTCGTGTTCTGTCTTCTTTTCTTTTGTTTTTGCTTCTGTGGTTTGTAAAGACTGTATAAAGATGCAGCAGAACAAAGTGTTGGATTTGTAATATGTCAGTACTGCCAGAGTGTAGAGCAATTGTAAATATTTAAAGATGTATGACTTTATATCAATCTGTCTTTTTTCTCTGTCCTGTTGAAACGATTAAATGAGGAACTGTATTTTTCATGGAATTGTTAGTATGAAAGTTAAAACTGAAGTGAGTTAACTACATTTTTCCAACATGAATAATGAATGTTTGCTGTTCTGAGTGAGTGACTCTATTTGAATTTCCAGTTGTTTGTTGTTGTTGTTGCTGTTGTTTTGTATTCTTTTTCTTTTCCTTTTTTTGCAACTGCTGTGTTCAAATTGAACATTTCTCATTTTCTAAAACGTTTTGTGATTTTCGTTCATTATGTTGCAGCATGGAGCAAAAAATGAACTAATTTTTATTTTCCTTTGCTTGATTTCCCTTCTTTCTGTCACTTTCTTGCCTCCAGGTCTCAATGTAGTTCTGAACAGTAAAAGTATTGAGACGGACCCGATTACTGTGGACTTTCTGTTCATTCCAAGTGAAACATTTCCTGTGTCTTTTAAACTCAAATGCCATTTTCTGAAAGAGACTCAGAGAAGCAAAATAAGTATGAAAGTGTGAAAAAAAGAGATTCTTGGAAAAGTTGTGACTCAGGTCGAACCAGCCGAGCAACGAAACAAACACAAAGTGAGAATCACCTTGCTGTGTTTCTGTGATAGATTTTAAGCACCATCCTAAAATCGAAACTAAATATGTTTCCTCTTATCTGCAGTCAGATAAAAATAGATGAAATCAGTCCAGATTTTTTTTTTGTGAGTTGCCTAATTGTGGAGATATCGGCCACAAAAGAAGTCGGCCGCAGCGACACGGAAAATCACAGACGAATCGTGTCCCTGGACACGAAACCAATGGATTGCGTTTCGTGACTCTTTCACAAACTGCCGTGAGAATGTGAAAAGCTCAACAGCGATGTCTCTCCTGAAATCATGACCCGGTTACAAAAGATAATCCTCAGACTTTGTTGTGAACAGTTTCATGTAGGAACTTTTTTCTTGCAGCCATAAAGCAGCGTGTCCTCGTACAACGGGTCGTATGATAACCTATTAAAGTTACTCCTAATTATTTTGTGCGTTTTCCTACAACAGCCAGCAAAATGTGGAATTCCTCGCAGGAAACTCAGTTAGGCTTAGGCCTCAAAACTACTTAACATACAAAATATTTCCGCGGGTTATCTCCGAATTACGACGCATAACTTTTTTTTAGCTTTTGCTGAGAACGCTGGATGAGATGAGCCTGCATAGGGACATTGCTGTTTTTCACATGTATTTTTTCTTGTATATTGTTTTTTGATGTCAGTGCCATCTAGTTCTGTTAAATTGGAGAGAAGGCAGAAATCAATACAGTCGATGTCTCACAACACTATTTATCAATCCAGACCAAAAGTCTCGATTCGATAAACAGCACTACAGAAAAGAGGAATAATTTAAATAAATGTAAATAAATTTAGATGAACTGACCCTTTATCAGAGTAAGCTGATAAAGTCTAAAAGTTAGAAAATAAGTCATGTGGTTATTATTTTACTCGTAATAACACGGCGTGCTCGGAAGTGAAACAGGGCATGCTGGGAAAAATGAGGCTCAGCTTTCTACCAACCAAGCAGTGAACATAAAACCTGGTGATATGATCAGCTGCAGCCTGTTGGTACAGTATGTTGAGGCAAAGCCCCATCATCTGTAAAACTAGCCATACACACAGACAGGAGACATCGGAGCAGCTTTACACGGCGTGAAGTGTTGTGCAGATATTTTAGTGAGAAACACGATTCCGTTCAGTGAAACTAAAACGTTTGATCTTTTCTTTCCCTTCAGCTTAATCACTATCCTGCACAGTCATTACTGACTCCAACGAGATCTATTATAAAAGCAGAGTCTCTGCGGAGCGGAATCAATGAACATGAGATTCTGTGGTCGATCAATGGTCACCTTTAAAAGACCTGCGAAGAGCAGCATCGCTTGAGGTTTAGAAACCTGTACGTCGGAATCAATTATTTCTCTGTTTCCACGCGTTTACCTCCCTGCGTGTTTGGCCCTATAAAAGTAGCTTTTAGTTAGGTGTCCCCTTCACAATGTGACATTCCTGATGGATTTTAATATGCATCTTGTCTGCAGCGAGGAGATAACTACACCCGTCTGACGCTTTGTGAGGCATCCAGGTGCAGGAGATGTCATGCTAATTCCTGTCACGGGCCCACCTAGCCTCTCCCCCCGGGCTGCAGCGATAACACACGGACGCAGAGCATTGACACGTGATGGGGCCACCCACTGCCTGTCCGCCCTCTACATACACACATACACACACACAAACACACACACACACACAGGGCGATCCAGATGACTTGCGTGGTTGTCAGACGGTTTTATTTACAGACTGGGGCGCATCCGTGCCTGTAATAACGTCTCATTAGGGAGAACAAAGAGAGGACGTGTTGTCATGACACGAGCCGCTGCAAGTCAAGATCCTCGCCTCAGTTAGTTAAAAGTGAAGTGAAATTATATGAGTATTGTGTTCTTCCCGCTAAACCATAATTATGTGACAAGGTGCTGCCTTAAATCTGATTATTACGATTACAATGCACCACCACAGACAGATTTTGTCAAAGGGTTATGTTTAATTCTGCAGCTGATTTAAGAGGTTAACGCCCATTTTCGTTGGCATGCGTCCAGACTAAATGGTCTACTACTATAATACTTTTATACAACCCACACTACCATCAGCGAGAATATTGTCAATTTTTATACAATTATTATTATTACATCGCAGGTTCACCAGAAAATCCTTTAGCTCAGACTCCAGGGTATTCTAGCAGAGACCAGTCCAACATGGACAGACCCAGATCCGGCTTCACTGCAGCCTCCGACCTGAAGCTCCGATGTGAGGAGGAGATTCCTGGGCCCGCTGGAGGGAAGGGAGGCCCGGGAGAACCAGGACTGAGCGGGGCAGACTGTCAGACGCCTGCTGCAGTAAATTGAGAGGTTTTCTAAAGGGACTCTGGCGCTCAGAAACACTACCACTTTTGTCCACAGGGGCCGCCAAAATCAACACAAAATTAAAGTTAATTATCTAAATTAACCGTAAAACCTAGTGGACCTAAGTTCCTTGTAATAAGTTAAGTACACTTAAGTACTGAAGTACGTATCTCATTGGGGCCCAGACATCCTGGTCATAAGAAGATTTAAAAGTGGACACTTGTTTCAGGAAATCACACCACGACTGAATTCTACATTTTGTACTGTCAATGCAGGAACCAGACTTCTAAAATAAACAGAAACTGTGCATTTAATAAAGAAGCCATCATGAACAGAGGAGGCGAGCTTCTGTGACGTAGCGTGTCCCTACAAACACTATGTGGTCTGGATAATTAACAACCGCCTGCCGTCAGATTAGAGATTCCACGGGACTGCAGCAGCTCGAACAGAAACCTGCTCATCATAAACGCAGCACAGGTCTCTCTGGCTCTGTATCGCCTGTGCATCCATCATAATCACGCAGGGGGGAAAAAATGTGTCCAGAATATGAATGTGATATGTATTGATGTTGAAAGACTCCTCAGCTGTGTGCTGCTACTGCCGGCCGCGTCACTGTCTGGACTCCTGCCGTCCCTCGTGTCAGCGGGGCCTGGTGCCGTTAAAGAGACCTGCTGACAGCACGCGGACCGCCCCTGTTGGCACGCCGACAGTGCAGTCGTCAGGGGTCATCGGCGCGCGGGCCACAGGTTGGACTGCCGAAGCGAAACTCCCGCTGTGTCAAATTCAGCTCATGACAAACTTTCTTCTCTTGGCTGCAGATGTCAACTGGGCAAAGACGCGACTCGCCACACGACTGCAGAACCACGGTGGGCGGTTTTAGTTGTCGTGGAGGCTTTGTTTTTCATACCACTTTATTCAAAGCGGTGACTCTGTGATAGGTTCCCACCAACACCGCGCCAGAGACCACAGCATGGCTGTCAAGCCTCTCAAGCCCTCTTTTCCCTTAGCACAGCAGCAGTGGGAGGAATCCTATGTGGCACATTTATTAAACTCATTTTAGATAATGCTAACAATAACCTCACCACGTGCCAGCTGAAAGGTGCTTTGCATTTCGGCGAATAACTAAACTGTGAGGAAACCAGATTTTTTCAGCATAGCATTTTTATGTATTTACTTTTTGCTTTTGGGTGGGTGGGGTGGGATTTCTATAAGTACTTTCCAAATCCGTGTAGCTGTGGTTCGTGTAGCTTTTCTTCACAATTCATCCTTACAAATATTCTCAGAAAATGAGAAAACATGTATTTTGAAGCTAATCTATATGCAGATTAAAGACAGAAAATATGACTATTAAATATGACTATTAACTCTTTCTCAAAGTATTCAGCAGATACGTTAAAGTAAGTTAAAGTGTATAAAATCATAAAATGACCATGATATGTTACCAGAGATAAAGGAAACATGCTAAGCTGATCAACGTACACGTTCTCCTTTGAAATTCCCGTTCAAGTGCAAAATGTCTCGCATACTTTCCAAATATGACACACATCTTTTTTATTTGGCCTGTAGTACTCATAGATGTTCGCTGTCAGTGTTAGATATAATTTATTTTAACAAAATTCCTCACCGTTTACATCTTGCAAGTTTAGAATATGAATTAGAAAAGTGAAAAGTGCAGCTGTACAACTCACTGCCTTCAAGTGTTACAAGGGATTATTTTACTTTCGCCGTCTGTTGATGCTGAACAACTTCCTGTACATTCACAGCTCAGCATCTGTGTCTTGTTTGAGCAGATTGAAATTGAACCGCAGCTCCTGCATCTATAAGATGTTTGTCGGGACTCTGTGTGTCTTGACTCACTTGTCTTTTTTTTCTCATTCTGTTATTTTAAAATGAAAGCTCTTTTTCAGGGTTAATTCAGCTCTGAATAAGCAACGACCTTCTGTGGATTGATTCCAAACTGCTGCTGGTCTGTTGGGAATATTTATGAGATTAGGGAATATTTATGAGATTATTGCGGTTTCACTCACATTCGGTGCTTAGCTGCATATAACTCCTAAATATAGATAATACTGGGAATAAAGATGATGAATAAACACACCCAGAGGATGTTGGGCTAATCTGCAATGCCATAATTACTATTCTAGAGGACAGCTTCACATCGCAGACTCTCTGGAGATGAGATGGAGTTCATCTCTTTGTGTGTAAAAGGTCTGTGTTCATCCAAAGAGTCTTTCATCAGTGGACACGTACAAATATTAGTTTCTTACATCCGTTTTCACATAATTTATCTTGTCTCTCCGCAGTAGGCCTGAGTATTTTCTAAAAAATGAACTTTTAAGTGTCCTGGTAAGTGAATTTAAAAAGAAGATTTGAGTTGTATTCAAATATTTCTCAAATATAGAGCTGCTCTGGAAACAATTAAACTCAAATAAACTAAAACGTCAAGAGGTGGCTTTAATTATGAGCCCTAACTTAGGCTAACGGAGGTAACTTTACAAACTAGCCGTAATAAAATAGTCCCTCAGTCAGGGAGCTACACAACTGACATCCATCACCTAATTATCTCATTCCTATAAACACACCTCTCTGTCAACGTGGACCTTCTTTAACACTCACTGCTTTGTATTTATCACATGTCACGGCGTTCTTGTCATGACAGAGAATAGAGAAAGAGCTGTTTTGTTTTAACTATAACAAACAAAGCAGCTTTTTGTTTTACCTGTCCAACAAAACAGACGCAGTGCACCTTGAATATTTGATGTGGAGCCAAGCAACCGGCACAAAGATGCGTGTCACTCTGAGTCTCTAGTGTCTTTTCTTTTCCAATTGAAATGGTCCTGCAGCTATCTGAGCAACATGTCCCAGTTTAACTAGCCTGCCCTTCAAAAAGCATGAAAATAAAAGACAGTGATGAGCGAATTAGAGTGGAGGTCATCGGTGCTCTATTGAGTCAGCTCTTCATCTGAAACTCTGACACATATCAACGCCGTCCCTTCGGTTTCATTTGACTGGCTACATTCATATTCTCCCAATCATCCCAGTTTTCCCAGAACGTAAGGGAATGATAACACGTTATGTTTTAGAAGCAGCACAGAATTATGTGCTAGCCCAATACTTTATCTGTTTTATACTGCATAGCACAACATTGGTCATTATACATCTGATGGGGTTGCTGATGAAAAGTATTGACTGAATGATTACTGCCAAGTTTTTCATTTTCCAAGGCCAGTACCAGAGAATGTGTGGGATGAGATTAATTCTTACAATGTTGCTGTAAAGCTGCTCTGAGAAGTCATAGTTTACATTGACTTCATTGGGCAGAAAAAAACAGTGGGTGTTTTGGCCAAAATAAGACCCTGTTATATAAAATATCTATTTTAAATCTTGAAATGCAGAGATGAAGAAACAACCAAGATATATTGCATAATGTGCCGTTTTTCTTTTTTTTTCTTGGATCATTTACAAAACCGCCTCGGACTGACACTTATACAGACATATTTTCTCCAACATTGTTCGACTCTGAAAATGCATTAAAAGATGCAAAAGGACACTGTGCACCCAGCAAGAGTATAAACATATTTTCGAGTCATGAATTAAAGATGAAAAAAAAAATGTTTGTTGTTACCTGGGAAATATGAATAATGCATTTGCAAATGGATTTATTTTGGCCCAGATGAGTTTTCAACATGTATTTTGTCAGACAGCGAGCTGTATCTGAGCCAATTAAGAAGTTTGATAGTTGCAGTTTGATTTTTCCCACCAGGCTGATTTAGTCCATTTGGACAGGTTGTCGTAACCAGATAGTCCAGGAAGTCACCAGGAAAGAAATGTCTCCATTGTATGAAAAACCTCAGATGAGTGTGGATGTTTTTGTTTTGTTTTAATGTGGAAGTTTTTGCATTCTATCAGAGCAAAAGACTTATAACAACGAGCGACGTAGTTTATGATGCGCCAGTTATTGAAAGTTATAACGAGTATAAAGAGCGAAAAAGTCAACCAAATTCAGGTGGGAAAGGTTGGTCAAACAAACACAGGACTTTCACCCAGGTGACCAATGTTTGTGTCCAGTGTAAAACCAAAACGAAAAGTTGACTTGTTATTCAACGTTGAGAAAGGGTAGGTTGTTTTTCATTTGAGGTAGTTAAGTTGTTATGTTATTTGATCACGAACCATGATGTTTTTTCTAACTTCAACTGAGTAGTTTTGTTGCCTAAACCCAACCTATCGAACAAAGTTAACCACGTTGCATTGAACGTTTCTGCAAGTGAGATACGAGGCTGATATGAAATGTACTTCTGAAACGAATTTTTGGTTCAGAAACATTTACATTCAACGTATCGCATGGCTTGTAAAAATGTACAATGCCAACATTTTCTTTTTTTACGACAACTGGGATATATATTGTTTTCATTGCACTTATTTAAACCTGATTAGAATTCCTTTAATCTTAATTAAATATCACGCACATGTCTGAGTTGTGACTGGCCCTCTGCTGTATTTCAATTTTTTTAATACCTAACAAAACAGACTTGAGGGCAAACTCACATGAAAACACACTTTCTGTGTTGATTATTGATTATTTCAAGAAAACCTTTAAATTTATTGGAGGGTGGAAGAGTTTTATTCAAGTCTTTCTTTAAAAAAAGAGCTGCTCAGGAAACACATTAAAAAACTCCATGTTTTAGTTAAAGTTCTTCAGATTTTACTGCTGTAATGTTAGAAAACAAAGCTCAATTTAAAAAAGTTAAGAGGTGGCTTCAATTATGAACCCTAACCCTCGCTAGGAAAGTTAGTTTTACAGACTAGTTTTCATCAGAGAAACACTCCCCTCCCCTCCCTCAGCTGACACACCTAACTTCCATCACCTTAAACCTATAAATGGACCTTTCCGTTAACCTTGATCTTGTTCGACTCACACTACTTTGTATTTAACACCTGACACGGCTTCGCTTCACAGGAAACCTTTCAAATCACTTTTTTCAAATTAATTAGTCAAGTTCTCATTTTCACACTGCAGCAAAGTTCCGCTTTAAGTGTTTGTTTTTTTCATTTACAGAAATAATTCTCAGGAATTCAAGTGATTGTTCATGGAGGAAGCTGTTCCTTATAATAAGCTCCCGGGTGGCTTTTTTCCCAAACCTGTAACGTTGCTTCCTGACATTACTTCCTCTCCTTTTTAAAATATAATACTTTGATAAACCCCATGTTTGAAATCACAGGTGAAGCATAATTTTCCACTTCTCACAGCCATCTTGCACATTGTTGCACTGTAACAAGGCTGTCATCGCTCCTTAAGTGTTGTCACATTTGCAGACATGTACATATTCAGTAAACACCGATTTAGGTGAGGGGAGGTTCAGAGTGACAGCTCTACGTGGAAGCCACCCGAGCCCGGTGTTCCAGCTCAATCACAATCACCACCCACACGGTGCTTTTTCCCCACCGCATTTAATCAGTTTTTCTGGCGGTTCAAATCACACCTCTCCATCCATATTTATAGCCAGGCTGTGTGCTAAAAGGTCCTCTGCTGCTCCGCGTGATTATTCAGTCTCAGTCGCTGTAATACATCAGTGATGCTGTTTATGGCTCAAGGTCAGAGCCAAGGGTCCAGAGGGCCGAGGCAGTGATGGATTACTGTTTTCCAGATCCTTGAACTCTGCAGGACAGTGACACATTTCAGCAAATCAAGAAAAAGACTCTTTATTGACACCTCAGAGCCCCCGAAGGAGAAATCGCCTCAAGAGTTTTCCAGCGTGTGGTGCTGCTCATCGTCCTGGAGGATAAATGTAGCGTCTCCCTCGGTGGAAACCATCTTTTCCTCGTTAACAGGAAGCCTTCGCCCCTCCCTGCCACAGACAACCTCCTCCACTTCATCTAATGAAGCTTTGTGGTAAACACATCTGCCTGGACTCAGCACAAATGTATTTCCCTCGTGCTTCTCGATATTAACAGTCAGGTGTTTTATATTTGAAGTTGTCAGCACATTCTGGCTCCTGTCCTCACAGAGAAGCTGGTGTCGAGCTTGTCGCTTGTCATGCTGTTACCTTAATTGTTGACAGGGTTACATGTAATGTGAGTAGCCTGTATGTGCAACCCTGTCTCCTAAAAAGTTGTGTTTCCATGCAACTAAACTAAGCTCTCATTTACACTTTGAGGAAAACCTATTTTCTTCCGGATTACTGTTGCACTTTTAAACACGTGGTGAACAAAAAACAAAACAAAAATGCAGCAAAATGACTTGGTTACGTTCTGTAACCACCATGTTTGGGTTTGAAATAAGTGTCTTGTTGTTGTTACGTTATTTAAGTTACGGACGTAAATCCAAATAAGTCATACATGACTTTTGACTTCACACAGGAGGCATACAGCGGCCTCCTGGGTGAGTCTCCTCCTCCCTACACGGATTGATGGAGACGACAATCAGAAACTTATTTTGGTATATGTAAATAAAGAAATGTAATCTGCGCGAAAATATGTTTACCCCCCCAATCGCAATTGACATTTAACCTGAGTAAATCCATTGGCAAAGATATCTCTTCTGCGATGGTGATCCAGTTAAGAATGCAGCGAAGTTAAACCGTCCACTGCACGTTCATTTCTTACATGGAATATTTTTTTTTTTTTAAATAGTAAAAACTAAAGTCCATGCATCAACAGAAGAGGTTACATAGTTAGTGTATGAGACGTGCAGATAAAAAGGCATCAAGGCATGATCAAATTGTTGCAAGAACAGTTTATGATAAAAACTTCTATAACACTTGTTTGAAACTGGCTCGTGAGATGTGGGACTGCAGTCTAGCCTACAGATTCTTTCCTGGACCAAGAACCCTGATAAAATGTGCGCCTCGCTGCTTTTCCTCGGCGTTGGGAATAACCAGCCTCTAAAGCCAGTGAAGAGCATCCTACCTCATAGCACAATGTGCAGCGATGAGTCCTCTACCCTGTCATTAGGACACAGCAGGTATTCTAACATACAGTCATTAAATCAACCATTACCTGGCAGACGGCTTTGGCTGTATACGCAACCCTGTTAGCTCTGTCAGCACTGTTGCCATTGTTTGCGCCGTTAGCATCGTCAGCTGCGACCAGCCCACTCAGCTGTCGCCATGTTGAGAGCCAATGAGCCAATTTGAGCATCGTTTTAAAGTCATCTGTCTCATCTGTGATTCTTGTTTTGTCTTTTACTTTCCCCACATGAATAATAAACCGTTCCTCCTTCCTTTTTACTGAAAAGCAGGGGAAATACCTTTTGGATGCCCACTGAGAAGAAAGCAACACATAGTTTTTTTGCCAGTGGTTTTCTTTTTGTGCGTTCACAGTCGAGCCTGACAACATGAACACCCGGAAGGTGTTACTTCAACAACCACCATCCCACTCAATTTCCCAGGCGTGCTGCGGCTTGATTTTATTTTTTCTTCTTTTTTTACTCCCATCTCCAGGGTTTTTACCAAGCACAACTCAGAGCTCCACAGGGCCTCCATAACATCAAGACAGCTTGATACGGACATAAAAGTGCTGCAGATCAGAGGCAGAGGGCTAGTTTTTACTGGCGGTGAACAGGTTAGTTTTAAAACAAGAGTCAGAGATACGATGTAGAAAAAGTTGCACTAAAGATTTCACAAGTCTGCTGCGTCAGAGGAATGCTTCCTATTTATTGGAAGTTTTTTTATTTATGCATGGTGACAAAGACTATATGAATTACCTTCACTCTGACTGTTTTTAATTTCTACCATATGGCCACATTTCATATTCAGCGATAACACAAATCACACTCACCAAACAAGGCGCCCTAATTAAAAATATCATGCATTCACTAAACACACAACAAAATCCTAATTAGTGAAATTAAATTCACTCTCGGCTAAAAGATGGCACCTGCAGCTTCGACGAGATCTCAATCCAATCATGAGATCGTCATCCGTCTCATCCAGAGACTAGTGGGGCTTTTCATTATGCTGGAAAAAAAAAGTTATTTCAATACTTTTTTCCTTCATTGGAAAGACAGAAGCCAAGCTTTTTGATTTTCATTCAGAGATGAGTTTTGCCATGTTTGAGTGCGTTAGGACACAGGAGGATAAACAATAACCTCTGTTGGCTCTGTCAGCAAATCAACACATTTTCAGATTGCTGCTGCTTTTGGCTGGAAAGACAAATAAAGAAAAAAATCCCATAAAGATGTTTTTTTTTCGTTTTACCCTGAACAGTTATTACTTCCTCTGAGGAGGTTATATTTTCAGGCCCAAGCTCAGCCCCAATTGTTTCTGTTTGTGTGTTTGTTGGTTGCAGGATATCTCAAAACTGTGAACAGATTTTAATTAGATTTGTTGGAAAGTTCAGCTGTGGGTCAAGAAACGAGTGATTTCTTTTTTTGGTGCAGATTCAGGATTTCTGTGGGTAATATTTAAGCATTTTATCATGAACTTCTGCATTTATTTAAATATGAAAAACATCAGGCGTACACACCGACAGAGTTGATATATGACGCCCTGGAAATGAGAACGGGAATAATGTTGGCATTGTACGTGGTTGTTGAAGTAACACCTTCAGGGTGTTCATGTTGTCAGGCTCAACTGTGAACGAACAAAAAGAAAAACTACAAATGTAAAAATATGCCATGCATTCGTCACATAGTATATTGGCGGGCCGTTGTTAAAAGTTATGTGGTAGAATAACAAATAATAAGGGGCAAAAACACTGGACTTTCACCCAGGAGGCCGCTGTTTGTGTCATGCGTAACACTAAAAGGAAACGTTTATGTGAGAAAGTCCGCAAAGGGCGGACGTTTTTTACGTTGTTGCGTTATTATTTTAACAAAACAATTCTCTTTTATTCTAACATTGATCATGTTGTTTGGTTGCCTGGACCTAAACAATTGTTTTACCACATTCACCACGTGGCATTGTGCGTTTCTGCATGCGGCGTCCAACGTCTCCCGTGGTTTGCAGAAGCGTACAATGGCGATGTGAAGGGTTGGCCTCTTCTGAAAGACTGTTTGTGTTTCCAGTCGCTGGTCCAGAGCAAGTAAGGTTTCTCCCACGTGGTATTGTATCCAGGACAAGATTACGATTAAAAGATTGGGACACAATAAAATGTATAGTTCTGTGAATTGAGAGAAGTCCTCCTGCATCTTTTTTTAATACAGTGCTCTTGCTGTGTTGAATCTCTTCAGCCGAGCTGCTCTGGGCCGCGTCCACTCATGTTAATATCATAACTGTTCTTATTGATTATTTACTTCTCGGGTTAGCCAGATGATGAGAGAAATGTTAGTAATGATATGCCGCTGTTTTATCACTAGACTTTAAGTAGTGTTTACTGTATAATCGATGTAGAACAGGGTATTTGATCGTGGTTCCTTGTTTAAAGAAATACTAATGATTCTGGAAATAAATGGTTCTGATAATTCTATCTTGGTTTGCTGTCGGCTCTTTCTCTCGCTTAGGTGCTCCACCCAAAGTATAAATGATAGTATTTCTGAATGGGAATTTTTTTTGGCAACTGGGTTGATTAGCAGGTTGATTTAAAAGCAAATACCACTCTTGCCCCTGTACGTCTGATTGTCTCTATCAAGTTTATATTTGTAATTCCTGCTGTATGTCTGAGTTTCCACACATATTTACTCACTTCTTAAAACTGTTGCGGCTCATAAACAAAGAAAACATGAATGTGTCTGAGAGGCGATATGAGTTTAATATCCTGGCAGGTGACATGACAATGAAAGAAAACAAATTACGGCTTCATGTTCGCTGTGATGGATCTTCTTGCTCTGTGAATGTTGTTTTTCACAGTGAATAAAATGAGCGGCACGAAGCGAAAGGGCTTTTTCTTTCTGACGGGGAGGGAAAACAAGCCGTAACATCTCTTTATGCATGCTGAATGTGTGCAGACGCCAGCTGGAGGAATCATGATTAAGTAGAGAGGCAAATCACACGATTGGCACAAACGTAAAGAAACACTGGAATAAACCTTTAAATGCAACACTTTTCAGATTTATTTTAATTTTTGTATTATTATTATTAATAATCCAACTCACAATGTGATGGATATACAATCAGGAGCAATGTACTGAATCAGGTATACGCTACATGCAGTCATCACTGGAGCAGCTGTTCAGTCATCAGTGTTTGAAGTGTCGAGGTGTGCTCGAGTCTCTGAAACTCACTCAGCATTCGGTGCGTCATGGCGTTCGGCTCCCTGAGGGCCGCCGACGCAGAGCTTCCTATACTTCCTATACTTCCCATACTTCCTATACTTCCTATACTTCGTCAAACCCACTGACACTGACTGACTGCAGTGGTCCGGTCACAAAGTCACATCTTCCGTCCATGGACTACACATAAACAGAAGTGTCACGAACTGACCGTTGATGTGTCAGCGTTGCCTCCGTTCACCCCGACGTTAATCTAAATATCTCCAATTAAAGCGTATGATTACTACTAATATTGTAATTATATCAGGAACCACATGGCGAAATGAGGCATCGTAGGGGCGGAAATGATTTAGCTAATGCTCACTTACGGTGAAAGAGCAATTATGTGCAACGTCAATGGATTCCTTCCAATTTAAAGAGATACACTATCTTGACTGTCAAATACAGCGCTGAGGCTGAAGTGAAAGTTAAAAACTGCTGGAGTGCATGCCGCATTGCTTCCTGTGAATCCCTCGTGCATACATGTGAGAAGGAAATTCTAATAATAATAACAATAATACATCAAATATGACCATGAAAAGAAACCAAACCAGGGTTTGATCATACAGATTTAACAAATTGCAAAACGTATTAACAGTGCTGACCTTTTGAGCGAGAAGTTTACAAATATCCGAATCCTGTCAAACCCTTAAAAGCAACACTATTAGCTGGTTTACGTGATTACAAGCTCAACAGTTTTTGGAGATCGCAAACAAAAGACCCAGCTCAGAGACAAACCGGCGCTCGTTAGGCGTGACTTTATCGAGCGAATTAAATATCGGGGCCTGTCTGCGAGTGTGACCAGCAATGATCTCAACAACGACGTAGACCAATGAGATCGCGAGATAAAAAGAAAGCATATCAGGTATTGTTTTTTTGCTGCACATCAGAGTACAAACAACTTGTTAACATTTTCTGTTTCCCCCGTCTTGCATCACGTCCCGCCATGTGTTTTGTTGACTCAACGTAGTTTGGAGACCAGACAGAGTTGTCGGAGATTCCACTTCCTGTATTGTGTGACACATTTTTTGTGTCTTTTCCTTAAAAAAGTCCAGCAGCATGTGTCAATTTCCGCTCTGTATACAGCTTTTGGCAAAAAAGCTACTCGTATAGGTTTAGGAAAAGATGGTGGTTTGGGTTAATACAACTACTGAAGTGACGCTAATGAAGTACGGAAGTCACTTGACAAACAAATCAATGTTGACTTCTTGTTTAACACGGGGAACAAACAGCAGCCTGTTGGACCCATCCCCCCTGTTTATACTTCCTTGTTAATGATTACGTGGAAAACATACAAAATCATTTTTGGGGATGTACGAATTACCACAAATTATTCTTCGTCGGTACAGCTACGAATGCTGGATAAGAACGTCCTGTACAGATGGCGGCTGCCATGATGAAGCTCTTCTTTGTCTCTATTTCGTCCCAAATGAAACTATCCACAACCAACAGAAACGGCTACACGACACACTACAAGTCTCTACACTGCCAAGCCTCCATCAGCACCATCTATCTCACAGGCATCTCTCATGTATTAATGTGTGAAGAAGAGCTTTGCTGAGAGGAAGCACATGGTCTCCATTAGAAGACCTCAGAGGCCGAGACAGCACACAACCACAAAGCATATGGTGCTGTAAGGGCCACATTTCTGTTTTTGGCAGAACAATCTCTCGTCTCTCAAAATATAAAAAAAACCCGCGTTCGCAAATTAGCAAGCGGATCAGATCAGCATTTTCCATTTTCCCAAGCACCTCATACATACGCCAGCTGCATGCAGGAGCAGCTCTGACTGCAAATGAATGTGAGCGGCCTGACGTGAACTAGCCAAGTTACTTTTGAGTAGGTACGAGCAGAAAGGAGCACAGTCGTCTCTGCGTGTCAACGGCAAATTAACGTGCCCAAACTAAATTGGCGCTTTAAAAAAAGAAGAAAAAAAGAAAAGAGGAAACAGGTTGTTTGATGATTTTTACTAAAGATCCGGAGAGAGGCAGTCGTACTCGTATGGATCCTCTTTAAGTTGGAGATGCTGTAAAGCCTGCGTGGCTCAGATCCGACTCTCTGAACTGATGCATCGATTTGATCAGTAGATTTGACGGTGCGTCAAAAAGCGAGCGTTGTGTGTTTGAGCCGGCCGCAGTGCTTCCTCACATCCGTTATCACTTTCACACGCCTCGCTTCCCTCTGAGAGAGCGGGGATCAAACACATCGTGAATCACTGATGGAAACACAGGCTCAGCAACACACACAAGCACTCACACACACACAGACACTCACACACAGACACGCACACACATATATAGACAACAGATGGCTCGTACGTGTATACACACAGACTCTGGACAAGCTCTTAATTCTCCACAGCTGCTGTCACTTTGTTTTGATGTATTTTTACAGTTCTCCGCTGGTGCGTGATGGTGTGTGATGGTGTGTGTGTGTCTGTGTTTGTTTGTGTGTGTGTGTGTGTGTGAGAGAGAGATGGTAGTGAGATGCTACCGTTTTCCCCCCTCAAAGATTACAGAAGGATATCGTGTTTCATCCCATCTGCAACAGCAGCTGAACATCTTTCCTCCTTTCTTCTCCTCTGAAGAGGAGACTACAGGTGAACAGAAAAAAAGAAAATTACTAATAGATATCACCATTAAACTTCACCAGCTGATTATTTACATAAAAAAAATTAAAGAATATTGTATAAATCAGACTATGAATGATATCTGAACACGCACATCTGTAAAAACCTTCAGAATATAGAGAGGAATGAAAGTGGAAAGTTTGGAGAATGTAAGAGCTGCTGAAGTGGAGATTTCTGGCTCAGAGTCTGAGACAAAAGTCATTTAGAGATCCATCCATCCATTATCCTCCGCTTATCCGGGGTCGGGTCGCGGTGGCAGCAGGCCTAGCAGGCCGACCCAGGCTTCCCTCTCACCCGCAACACGTTCCAGCTCGTTCTGGGGGATCCCGAGGCGTTCCCAGGCCAGCTGGGAGATATAATCCCTCCAGCGTGTCCTGGGTCTTCCCCGGGGCCTCCTACCAGTTGGGCGTGCCTGGAAAACCTCTAACGGGAGGCGTCCAGGAGGCATCCTGATCAGATGCCCGAACCACCTCAGCTGACTCCTTTCGATACGAAGGAGTAGCGCCTCAACTCCAAGTTCCCTCCTGATGTCCGAGCTCCTTACCCTATCTCTAAGGCTGAGCCCGGCCACCCTACGGAGAAAACTCATTTCGGCCGCTTGTATCCGAGACCTCGTTCTTTCGGTCACGACCCAGAGTTCGTGACCATAGGTGAGGGTCGGAACGTAGACCGCCCAGTAAATTGAGAGCTTTGCCTTCCGGCTCAGCTCCCTCTTCACCAAGACGGTCCGGTGCAGCGCCTGTTTTACTGCTGCAGCCGCACCGATCCGCCGGTCGATCTCCCGCTCCATCTTACCCTCACTCGTGAACAAGACCCCGAGATACTTGAACTCCTTCGCTTGCGGCAGGCACTGCGTCCCCACCCGGAGGGAGCAATCCACCGGTTTCCGGCAGAGCACCATGGCCTCGGATTTGGATGTGCTTACCCTCATCCCCGCCGCGTCACACTCGGCTGCAAATCGCCCCAGTGAATGCTGGAGGTCATGGTCCGAAGAGGCTAACAGGACCACATCATCTGCGAACAGCAGAGAGGCGTTCCCGAGACCCCCGAACCCGGCGTTCTCCTCCCCCCGGCTACGCCTAGATATCCTGTCCATGAAAGTCACGAACAGGACCGGTGATAAAGGGCAGCCCTGGCGGAGGCCAACACCCACCGGGAACGCGTCTGACTTATTGCCGAGAATACGAACACAGCTCCTACTGCAGTCGTACAGAGACCGGATGGCCCGTTGTAACGGGTCCGGCACCCCATACTCCCGCAGCACCCCCACAAAAACCCCCGAGGGACCCGGTCGAAGGCCTTCTCCAAGTCCACAAAACACATGTAGACTGGTTGGGCAAACTCCCAGAGCCCCTCCAGTAGTCTTGCGAGGGTAAAGAGCTGGTCCACTGTTCCACGACCGGGACGGAATCCGCACTGCTCCTCTTGAATCCGAGGTTCGACAATCGGTCGGAGCCTCCTTTCCAGCACCCTGGCATACACTTTCCCCGGGAGGCTGAGTAGTGTGATACCCCGATAATTCGAGCACACTCTCCGGTCCCCCTTTTTGAAAATGGGAACCACCACCCCAGTCTGCCAGTCCATGGGCACTGTTCCCGACCCCCATGCGACATTGAAAAGGCGTGTCAGCCAAGACAGCCCAACAACGTCCAGCGCCTTCAGCATCTCAGGGCGGATCTCATCCACCCCCGGCGCCTTGCCACCAAGGAGCTTATTGACTACCTTAGTGGCCTCTGCCGAGGATATGGATGCGACCCCCCCCCCCCCGAGTCTTCAGGCGCTGCCTCCTCCGGGCTGGGTTTAGGAGTTCCTCAAAGTGCTCTTTCCAACGCCCGACGATGTCCCCCGTCCGGGTCAGCAGTTCCCCCGTGCTGAGCACAGCCTGGGGTAAGCCCAGCTTTCCCTTCCTGAGCCGTCGGATGGTTTGCCAGAACTTCCTTGAGGCCAACCGAAAGTCCTTCTCCATGGCCTCCCCGAACTCCTCCCATGCCCGAGTTTTAGCGTCCGCGACCACCGCAGCTGCAGCCCTTTTGGCCTGCCGGTACCTCTCAGCTGTTTCAGGAGACCCCCGAGCCAACCAGGCCCGAAAGGCCTCCTTCTTCAGTTTGACGGCTTCCCTAACCCCCGGTGTCCACCACCGGGTTCCTGGGTTACCGCCACGACAGGCACCGGTGACCTTCCGACCACAGCGGCCGCGTCCACAATAGAGGCTTTGAACATGGTCCACTCGGATTCCATGTCCCCAGCCTCCCTTGGGATGTGTGAGAAGTTCTTCCGGAGGTGGGAGTTGAGGACCTCCCGGACAGGATCCTCCGCCAGACGTTCCCAGTTCACCCTCACTACACGTTTGGGCTTGCCGGGTCTCTCCAGCTGATTCCCCTGCCATCTGATCCAACTCACCACCAGGTGGTGATCAGTTGACAGCTCTGCTCCTCTCTTCACCCAAGTGTCCAAGACATACAGCCGCAGATCAGATGAAACGATTACAAAGTCGATCATTGATCTACGGCCTAAGGTGTTCTGGTACCAGGTACACTTATGAGCCACCCTATGTTCGAACATGGTGTTCGTTATGGACAAACCATGGCTAGCACAGAAGTCCAACAGCGAGACACCACTCGGGTTCAGATCAGGCAAGCCGTTCCTCCCAATCACCCCCCGCCAGGTTTCTCTGTCGTTGCCCACGTGAGCGTTGAAGTCTCCCAGGAGAACTATGGAGTCAGCAGGAAGCGCCCTTTCCAGGACCCCTCCCACCGACTCCAAGAAGGCCGGATACTCTGAACTGCTGTTCGGTGCATAGGCACAAACAACAGTCAGAGCCTTACTCCCCGCAACCCGCAGGCGCAGGGAGACGACCCTCTCGCTCCCCGGGTAGAACTCCAGCACGGCGGCGCTCAGCCGGGGGCTCGTGAGTATCCCCACTCCCGCCCGGCGCCTCTCACCCTGGGCAACTCCAGAAAAGGACAAAGTCCAACCTTTCTCCAGGAGCTTGGTTCCAGAGCCAGTGCTGTGCGTGGAGGTGAGGCCAACTACATCTAGCTGGTACCGCTCCACCTCCCGCACCAGCTCCGGCTCTTTCCCCACTAGCGAGGTGACGTTCCACGTCCCTAGAGCTAGTCTATGCCGCCGGCGATCAGCTCGCCCAGGCCCCCTGCCCGGCCTGCCGCCCGGTCCACATAGCACCCGACCCCGATGCTTATCCCTGTGGGTGGTGGGTCCACAGGGTAGCTGCTCCATGATGTTTCTTCGGGCTGAGCCCGACCGGGCCCCATATCATTTAGAGATGTTTTGTTTAAATATGCAAATGAGGCATTATCTAATGGTAACGTTTGGGGAATTTAGAAGAAATCAACTAAAAACAAAGAGACAAAGTAATAAAATAAACGGTTTAATTTGTGGATGTTTTCTTTCCACTAGTCTTAAAGTGCACACGTTAAGGAAGCAAAAGCCAAAATCTCATAAATGACTGTTGCATGGAAAACAATGTTTTTGCCTGAAGTGTCTCCCCTTAAAATTTTCAATAAATAAAGGAATATTAAAAGGAATATTAATTTGCATTCATGCTTGGCAACAACCAAATAATTAATATAAATGCTGGTTTCCCCATAGATGCGCTGCACGGCTGATTGCTCTGATCCCCTTTTTAATTAACTTTCAATTAGCGCGGTAAACTGCACTAAACAGTGAAATGAACTTCAAGCAGGTGCACGTCTATCTATCCTGTTAATGAATGAACTGAAACGATAAACGGTGGTTTTAACTTATAAAAGGAGGTCGTTTTCAGTCACTGATTTGCACTGAAAGCCTGTAGGTTTTGCCGGTGACATCCACAAATCTAGAAAGTTAGCCGAGAAGACTAATCTCTATCTGGTGCATCGGCCTCACAGACCCACACAGACCCCTCACAGACCCCTCACAGACCCTCACAGACTCACCAGCATGGCTGTACACTCTGTGTGCCAAAGGGGGATTTAAAGGGCCACATGTCAGCATGGACAGCTTGTGTTTCTCCTACAAGTGTCTGGTGCTGGAGACTGTTAAAAAGAACACGCATCGTCACATATATGGTGTTGATCGCTGCTCTGTCACAGTCAAATAAAAGAAGATAAACACTGCGATTGCAGGTCAGTAGTGTTTGTGACAAACTGAGTAAGAAACTTTAAGAAAGACACGCACGTCCAAGAAATATCTCAAGGAATTAAAATAGACGGATCTGCACACCTATCATGTTTGAAGGACTTTTATTTGCAGTGTAGCATTTCCAGCACCAGGTTCTTCCTTAAATACATCTTAAATACCCACAGTGCATGTATATATATATATGTATATATATATATATATATATATATATATATATATATATATATATATATATATATATATATAACAAGCACACATTACATAACACACCTGTTGCAAATAGTTAATAAAATATTAGCAAGAAAATACACTGTATATATTAGAAAGTACAAAAAGGTGCATAAAGATGATGATGGCATACAAATCGAAATGACCAGTATCTGTATACAGAGACACAAATAATACTCAATAACACATGTGATATACCACTTATATTGCAAATTATCAGTCATAAAAATAAGGAGGTCCATTAAGCATACACACAAATATATAAATCTAGGCTACATGTATACAAAAATACACAAAGCTGAATAAATAACCTTTCCTGTAAAAAGAATATATATTTTGTATATATACTCAGACTGAATACCCATCATATATAAACTACCCTGTTAGAGGCTCCTCTGTCTATTTAAAAGTTGTTGTCGAGAAAAAGTAACACTAAATGAGAGAAGCATAAAGAATGTGACAAAGTGAGTGGCAGAACTCCATTTATCTCATTTACACTTATATTTCTAACTAACTCATTTATTTAGCCCGCTTTGTTTTTAGCATTATTATTATTGGGCTGGATGTTAATGCATGTTGATTAGAATTTCTCTATGAATATAGAGGTTTTTTGGGGGGAGTTTGTTGATGGATATTGACGAAAGATACAAGTAACATTTTGTCATTTACCTGCTTTCGGTAAGAGAGAGACTGAGGGAAGTTCTTATATGCCGATTGCTTAGTAGCAGCTGTCCTAAGCTTCTGTCTATTATGAATTATTGGCTCTAAATACCGTGTTATTGTGTTGAAGTGCTGCTTCTATTTGTAGAGGAGGAGAGAATTGTTTTACTGCCAGAAGAAGAAGAAGAAGGAAAGCTGGCCATGTCACAGGTTCAGACAAGCCAGCAGCCTCTTCCTCCTCTTCCTCTTCCTCCCTCCTCCTCCCTCCTCCTCCCTTTGTTTGGACACGCGTTATTTGTGTCTTGGTTGTTGCCTGGTTTTTATTTTTTCATCTCAGTGTTTGTTTCCAGTCGGCCCTCTTCGCATTCTGCCTTTTTAGATTATGGCTCAGCTCCTCACTGTAATTTTCATCCGAGGTCGGCATCTACGATGCGTCACAAGGTCGCTCAGCCCCAAAAATATCTGAAACCCCCCTCTGCACGCACCAGCATAGAACCATGGGCTATGGAGAAACAGTTGGCTGCGCATATTTTGTTTGTTTTTTTTTTTGCATTTTGCTCCGATTATTGACAGCAGTGGTAATGAACTAAACACACACAGGTATGAGAGGCTAATTGGGAATAAATCGGCGTAATCGGGGCTGATAGAAGGATCGCTGGATCGCTGCTCCCCTTCCCCTTCCACTGATTTCCATCTGTTTCCGTCTCGTCCTTTTTGTGAAGACATCACCTAAGCGGAAACGGCAACGTCCCATTAATCCCATTAATCAGCCGAGAGCTGTTGGGGACATTAGTGTGTGAACGGCTGATTAGTTTGGAGCAATGTGGTGTTGAGGAGGCTCAAAAGCTCGTCTACAGCAAAGAGTTCACACTCTCAGAAAAACAAGCTCTCTGAACACACACATAGGCAAAATTCATACACACATACAAATAACACATTTTATTTCATTTTGTTCTCCATTTCTAGGGTGTCTTTGGACATTCAGACATAGAAAAAATAACCTTCTACTATATTTCCTGTTCTGTATAAACTGTTACATTAACACACTTGTGCCCAGAGACACACAAACCGGCCTTTCACCCAGGAGGCCGCTGTTCATGCCCCATTTGAAACCAGAATTTTAACCCAAATCACAATATTTTCCTAAACTAAGCAAGTCATTTTGTTGACTAAAACTAACTACTAACGACGTAACTTTATTTTGGAAAGAGAGGATGCATGTAATAAGCAGAAATGTACAGGCGTTGCTTGCTTTTTGTAGGAAAACAGACAAATAAATGAGAAGTAACTTTTTTGTAACATATCAAACCGTTGTATGAGGATACGATGAACAGCTATGCTAAAAATAAAAATAATACAAAATCCCTTATTACCTTCTGTTTAAAGAATACACAAACAAGTTAAACAAAATACTTATCCGGAGCAAATAATGTCTCCGAGAGCTCAGTACATATACTAAGTCTGCAGAATGACCAGAAGGGGGCAGCGTAGAGTGCTGTGCTTCACATGTCCAGACCTTTTTAAATATATCAAACTTTTCGAGTCTTTGGTGTTGCACCTGTCAGGCTACAACAGTGAAGGGCTACAAAGATTAAGCTGTGGCTAACATAAAGCTTCCAACATATGCAAACAGTGAGTATATATAGTAGGCGGAAGAAAAGACATATGCTCATTTTGTTGATGCTACATGTTCGTTATTCGAGCTGTAAATACAAACCTTGACTCTAGAATAACATGCAGCAGAAATAAAAAATGACCTGCAGAAACTGAAAGCATTAAATTGATATGCAGAACAACTAATTAGTTAACTATTAACGTGCACTTAAAGTTATCCAACTGCAGCAGAAAGTCTCTCTAAAGTCCACAGGCAGCCGGGAAAGATTTCAATGGGCTAAGAATGTATCGTCTGGTACATGAACACGTCTGGTGAGCCCCCAGGCGGATTCTTCTGTCTTCCTCAGCACGTGGGCAGCAGTTCACCCTGAGCGGGAAGAGTCGAGGGCAGCGAGTACGTAAGAGAGCCACGGCCGCGGCAAAGCAGAGTATATATGATGCTTCTATTTTATTCACTGGCGGTTAGTTTGGTAATATTATAAAAGCTGAGAAGGCAGTGATGGACTTTCAGCATGTGGCTAATTCCTGGATGTCAGTGTAGAGCCTGCTGTATATTCACTCTTCATATATAAAAACAGTGGTTTGAAACATGCTTATTAGAGTTTATTGTAAGTTACACAAATAATTAAGGTTCTACAGAATGTGATCTGTATAACGCAACATACAGTGTACAGCATGCAGTATATTTCCTTTTAGAGTCAAGTTGTTGCTGAAGGAGTAATTCTGCAAAGCTGGTTCTGTTTGTGAATCTAAACTCGTTGTCAAGACAAGGGATGCCCCCCCCCCCCTACCCCCCTCTCCTCGAAACTCGGTTCCAAATGGGAACCAGTTCTAAATGAGTAAAAACCCAGAGTATTGATGCGGTCCGGAGTTAAGGGTTCTGCTATCGGTACTTTATTAGTTCCGGAGTGAGCCGTCCTCGTCTCAAACCTCCTCTCTTTGTCTCTTTGTCTCTTTATCTCTTTGCAAGCGGAACATCAATCTGTTTGTGGATCAGCAGGTAACGTTAGTAATGTCATACAGTTTCATCACAAGATAAGGGGGTAATCAATGAGAGATAATCATTTAGATCATTGATGAGCTGAGAATGTATTTTAAAAATTTTGGAACTTTTTGTATTGCTGCTCAAGAAAAACGATTTGTTTACATACAAGAATAACCCAAAAAATGTGAATTGTTTTCTTTTTTAACCGTCTTTTTTTTTCTCACAAAATAATCAAAGAGACTGGATAATAGTATTGATAAGAAACCGAACCGATGAGCAGTATTGATGAGAGTATTAGTATGGATAGAAGAGTGACATACCCATCACCAGTCAAGACAGAATGTGAGGACAGACGGAGCTGCAAGTAGAAAACCATCCCACTGACATCACAACCAGGAGAAGAAATAGGATGCCGTATTTCATATTTTACCCTAAGTCCTTTCGACAATCAGATACCTAATGAGGAGCTCGGCTTGAAATGTTGCACAGTGTATTTCTGGCACCTTTTTTGAAAGACGGCGTTCTCCTTTTTCATGATTTCAGAAGCGAAGCAGCCGTGATGAGAAGGGCAGAGACAGACAGGAAAGGTGAAAGAAGGAACGTTTGTTTGTTCTTCCTTTTCCTTTGTCTACCTTGACAACTCTGATCTCTTTCTCTCTCTCTGTCGCCGTCTGTCTGCCTCTTTATCGTTACGTTGGCTTTGTTTTCGTTCTACCACAGAGAGAGAGAGTCCCCGGTGGTGATTCAGCCCCGATTCTCTTTAAAAAAGACCCTCGTTCACTTTGTCCGCTCCATGTTGTGTGTGACTGTGTGTGTGTGTGTGTGTGTGTGTGTGTGTGTGTGTGTGTGTGTGTGTGTGTGTGTGTGTGTGTGTGTGTGTGCGATGTTGTTCCTCATGCTGTTTCCTTCTCATCCTACAATACTCTTCAATCTGTAATCTCATACGGCTTTCAGCTTTATTCTTTCTCTCTCTTTCTAGGTTTTTTTCAAAAGACCCAAGCGCTGTCGGAAAGCAGCCTGAATAAGAAGTAATAAAGAGTGAGAGAGATCACTGAGGGTTGGAGTGATGGGTCAAACGGACACAGAACTTTTATTAACGGCAGTTATGTTGTTACATTTGTTATGTTGCGTTATTATTTGAGCACAAACCATCATCTTTTTTTCTAACTTTAACAAAGTAGCTTTGTTGCCTCAAGCGAACAAATGGAGCAACACATACTACACAAATAATATGAGCAAGTAATCAATCAATAAAACATACAAAAAACGTTGTCAGTGTGTTGTAGACAAGTGAGTTCAGACTTTGACACGAGTAGAACTCTGCTTCACTGAACTGTGTTAACCCAGTAATTCTTTTTTTGCTGTGTCATTATCTAATGAATATAGTATAATGATTATGTTAATTTTCTTTGTATCACAAGTGCTGTAAATGATTTTTGTAAGATGCAACATGAGCTTAATCACCTATCAAATAGGACCCCAGACTGGTAATGTACGAATGTTCAGCAATAAAGCTGTATTGTGCTTTTTGGGTGGTAAAAGTTATAAAACAGCCACAATAAGGTGAAAGTCTTCATTTTAACAGAGAATCTCTGGGTTTCTCTTTTCTGTAAAAAAAAGTTACATTTAAAGAGAAGAAATGGTGAAAAGGCTTCTTGTGAAGCTGAAGGCAACGCTGCTCATTAGCTGCATTCTAACTGCGCTATATTTAAAAGCACATACAATATGTTGACAGAAATACTGTGCTTGTGTTAAGTCTCAAGGGGTTTGGAGTTTGATGACTGTTTGTGTGATTTCTTTTGTGCATTTTCTTACAAAAGCCAGCAGAAACACGTGCCTATTTCCACTCATTTACATGCATACCGTCCTTTCAAAATAAACTTCCATCTTAACAGGAAACTCAGTTCTGTTTAGGCATCAAAACTACGTAGTTAGGTTGAGGAAAAACATTGTCGTTTGGGTTAAAATAACCACGAAAGTGCCGTTACTGAAGTACGCAAGTCACATGACAAATAAATCAGTGTTAACTTCTTGTTCCGCGTGGGGAACGAACAGCGGTCTCCTTGCTGAAAGATCACCGTGTGTCGGACCCATCCACCTGAGTGAAGACTCAAAAGCTCTCCGACACGGTTCCACGAGTGTGAAGGGGACTGAAGGCTGGCCCCCGGAGGTGCAGCAAGTCGGCTCCTCGGGCTATAGAGGCCCAGTCTGATCTAACGATCTCCTTTAAAAAGAGTGAGTGATCAATCCAAAGTCTTGCGCTCACTCTCGCGATCTTTTTGTTAGACACAAGGTGGCCCCATTTCAGCTTTTAATCTCCAAACGCGACCTGCTGTAAATCAGGCCCGTTATGGAGAGACAGCCGACCTCCCAGAGCGCACGGAGGACTGATCACCAGGACGAATCAGACGACGATTCAATGGGAGACGTTGGTGGAAAACGAGCCCTGTTTAAAAACAGTGATCTTCATCCTCCCATTGGAATGTGCAGCATCACGGCAGAAAAAATGAGATCGTGCAAGAGAAGTTTCAGTCAGTCAGATTTACAAAGAGTTTCCTTTTTTTATGAAATGCTGTCTACAAAATCTCGTCATGCTCCACGGACTGCCAGTCGTCTCCTATTCAGAGGAGACCCACAGACCGTGGCGAGGCTTTTAGGTCGCTTGTCCTATATGACGGGACACAAACCCGTCATATTTTCAGACACTCGAGGTTCTGTTTGGGACGTTCTCACAGCCGGGAAGAGAAACATCTTTTGTTCATTTTTCTGCCACATGTATAATTTGCCATTTTTGTCGGACCGTTTGTTCTTGACAGCTCTGGAACGAGTTAACTGAATCCTGGTTCCTCATGAGTCCATGTGTTTACAGCCTTTATGACCAGACAAGCAGACAGTTCTGACCAAAGCGTGAAGGTTTGTCAAGAAAAAAAAAGTATTTATGTGATGATGAGCGGCAAACACCAAAATGTTATGATACATGTTGGAGGGAAAGGGTTGGAGAAAAAAAAACGCTATCATCACGTCATTATCGCGTCACGACTGAACCCTACCACTCACAGCTACGGAGCTGTCCACTTGACATGGATATCCCAGCGCGACCAAGCTGATATATGTAATTTCTAGACTCGCTGACTGACAGCGGAGCAGCTTCAGGAGAAGATAGACGGACATTGATCTGATAAGGAATCCTGGAGGTCATTCAAACAGGTGAACAAAACTCAGCCTTTTGAAATTCCAATGTTCTCACAAAGCACGGAGATGATCATGTCTCGTCCTGAAGTTATGTTTCTTTTTTTTTTTTATCTGTGCCAGTTCGTCTTAGTCTTCTGTGTCAAGCGTGCCAGTGATTTCCGTGTGTTCATTTTCCTTTTTTTTTTTTTTTTGGCTATCTGTTTTTTCCTGAATTAATTTTTTGCCCCATCCCTGTTTGATATTCTGACGGATCTCCTGTGTACCGAACCTTGTTTGATGAGTAAAGACTGTTTTTGTTTTTTTTTACACCTCATCCCGGGTCCAGTCTTTCCCTGTGGTTCCACATTCCAAAGTGGTACAAACGTCCTCGGCGTCACCGGGAGAATACTTCACCAGGAGGCTTTTTTTTAGTTGAAGTGGACTAGTGGAGCTGCAACAGAAAGTTAAATGAGTTGGGGTTTGCATTCACTAAATGTTTGTTGGTTTGGCTCTGCTAACTGAACTAACTGAACTCCCCGGTCCGTTCTCATTCCCAGAGCGTCAAATACGGACGCTTTGTCACGCCCCTCTGACGCAGAGAGCACCCGTAGGCGTCTGTATGAGACGCACCGGGCTTTCAAGCTTCTACCACATAAATCCAGCTAACGTAAATATAGCCAAGATGTGCTCCAGAGGAGACGAGCAAAACAAGAGATTAAGATGTTTTCCTTGTGGTGCATGGGGTTGAGTGGGGTTGAGTGCTATTGCCACCTCATGTTTACTTCAACTACCTTCAACGATACTCCAGGTATTTATGCACCATAACAATATACTGAAACTATGCACTACATTTTATGCACTAAATGTATGCACAGGACTGTACAGCTATGAGGAACATTAGATTCACATTTTGAAGTGCAACCGTTACTGTATAGAAACACCTTTGTTGAATCTAATACAAATTGAACACTCTGAATTAATTGAATGCTTCTCCCCTTGTTTTAGGAGCTTCAGTCACTTTGAGCATGTGACCAGGTATTACACATTGCCCCATCGCCAGCATCTCTAACAATAACAGGAGGGGGAACTTTTGACAGGCTGATTCAGACATTAGAGGTTGCTGTGTTGTCAGTCTTGTTCTTTCAGTAACTCGTCAGGATACAATAATGCACATGTTGAATGCAAATACATACAGATAAATCAAACAAATGGATTGAAAGGGGCTGTTAATTATTTGGTTTCAACTCTATTTAGAGGGCTGGCAAAAAAGCCTTTATGTTAATATGTCCTTGACTGGAAAATTGAGTTTTTAAATACCATTATACCTCAAAGTTCAAGCACGCTGTTAAAGCTGAATAGAAGAAGCTCCTAAAGCAAACTGTTTTATGCCATTATTTTGTCATTATTTTATAATTACAGTATATTTAAACTATTTCATAATTACATTATTTTATAACCATTTCATAATTACCGTATGTTTAGACTATTTCATAATTAGTGTGTTTAGACTATTTTATAAATTACCGTGTGTATGAATCCGATAAAGCAGTTAATTATAGACTATCGCGCAATCGCGGGAGAATCTTGCGAACCGGAAGTGCAACGGCGAAAGGTCGCAGCAGGATGACGGACTAAAAATGCGCGTACGTAAAACGGAGAACGGACCCGACGATTACCACGTGACGGGAGTTAGGCAACGAGGGGAGACGACGCGCGCAGCGTGCACGAGGACGAGCGCAGCGCGCACGAGGACTTCGAAGACGTATGTATCTGAGGACTCCCATGGGACATATAGGTTTTGTTGTGTTCAGTAGTGATGGCGAGATGAAGCTTCCTGAAGCATTGAAGCTTTCCATCCAATTGGTTCACTCATGGGCCGAAGCTTCATGGTGCTTCATGTGCTCTACTGCGCCATCAAGTGGACAATAAATGTAAAACAGGCAGAGTGATTATAATGACACCATGTCATGACACCATAAATTATGAATTTATTAATATGGTGTCTGACTTTATGATACAATGGCGGGGTCAAAATGGTAAATGGACCTGTACAGCGCTTTTCTAGTCTTCCGACCACTCAAAGTGCTTTAACACTACATGACATCATTCATACACTGATGGGAGGGGTTAAGGTGCCACCTGCCCATCAGAGTATCTAACCATTCACACACCAATTCGGGTTTAAGTGTCTTGCCCAAAAACACATCGACATGGGCTAGTGGAGCCGGGGATCAAACCGCCGATCCTCCGATTGAAGGACGACCCTGCGCCCCACTAAGCCACAGTCGCTAGGAAAGTTGAACCAAATTGGGGAGAGGGTTGTGATGCGTCTGTGCTTATGTTACTAGGAACAACAATTTAAAGATAACTTATACACAGTGCTGGGCTTCAGGCGGTTTCTTTTTTTTTTCCACAATTTCCATCGCAAAAAAAATTAAGCTGGAATATATGACAAACAAAAATAAAAGTCACAATAAAGTCACAAAATGTGAGGGGGGGACCCATTGCATTTCGCTGCACCCTTATATTTTTGAATCGCACACCAAACCGGTGAACCATTTTCAGTCACGTGGTACGTCGGCCCGCGAGGCTTCGAACGTCACCACATACGTCATCAACACAAGCCTCGATACGCGCTTCACAAAAATCTTCCTCGATTACTCGACACACGCTTCGAAGCCTCGACACGAAAAGACACATCACTAGTGTTCAGTGTGCAATTGTTTTCATTCAAAGTAAATACTTTTTTACTTAAACTTCGAACCACCTTTCGGCTCATATTTACCAGTCGAATTCCTCGTGGGCTTTAGAAGGAAAGAGTCCAGTCCACCTTTACAACGCACAGGAATGCAAACTGTATTTCAATAATGTGAACAAGAGAAGGCGCTTTATTGCTTTCATTTTTGTCATGAACTGTAAAGCAGAAAAAACATTATTGTATCTCCAGAAAATCTCTCCACTTGACCCGAGATGCCGTGGGGTCAATGGTGGAGATTGTTTTGTGGTCCCACACAGGAGGAAATAAAGAGAGCTCAGACGTTTAGGGAGCAGCTCTCTGCTTTACTCTCAGACACTAATTGGTTTTGCAGCCTGAGGCGAGGCGGTGGGTAAACTGAGGCGGTGGAGGAGCAGACAGCTGGAGGTGATTGACAGGTAGCAGGGAAGGAGAGAGGTCTGCAGGACGGGTTTTGTGTCCAGAGGAAATCTGAGCTCATGCAGCAGCCACTTAACGGAGTTTATTAAACTAATATCCGCCTGTGTGCCGTCGTTCTGCTGTCGGGCAACTCTACCGTCAAACCCTGGAATGCCCTGCGTGCTTTCCCTTTCGGTAAAGGTTTGTCTTTGTTTATGTGTCAGGACCGCTTTCGGCTTTAAGACCTCAAGAGTGAAGACGTTTATGGAAAGTGAGGACTGTTAAATAGATAAATGGAGTTGGAAGACTTGTCTCCGTCATAAAAAATGTACCTAAGTTACAAAACAGTCTTTAATGTAGGACATTATGAGCCTTATACGCCATAAAAACATGCCTTCAGAGAAAAAGAACTAGCTGGAGAGAAATTGAAGAACAGGAGCTGGTTATATTTCATTCATGGGGCGTTCAGCTACTTCTTTAAATCTTTCTCTCTGCCTCTGTTTCCTGTTTTTTTCTGCCGGTTGGCTGCTGCACAGAGCAGGATAAAACATCCTGAGACTCTGACTCATCACCGCTTCCAGTTAGAAAGAAGTGTCAGGCTGCTGGTTTTTAGCCTTTTCTCTCTTCAGTATTGAGTCTTAAAGGTTCTCTGTGCAATAGCCAAAGCATTAATATGAAGATATATAGTAGGAGTAATGTATATCTGAGCAGAGAATGAAGTCCCTCTCCCTCTCTGTGTTATCAGAGCTGCTTTGTGAGCACAGCCAGCTGCTCTTTCCTTTCAGGGCATGTGAGCTGCCTCGCTCATTCATGCCGCTGCTCCGCGTTGCCCTCATTGAAGTTTGACTTCAGAGTATAAAAAGACCCGGATCTTCTGGCAATCTTCCTCCCAGGCCTCGGTTCACATGAACAGAGGAAGAAAGATAACTCTGGATTCAGCCATTACTGCTTTTTATAACTTTTGAAGCACCTCATGATTTAAATAAGGGCTGTTATTGGGGAAGTTGATTTACCTCAAACAATATTATCTGCTGACATTGCAGGCATCTCTTTCCTTTGGCATCACATGACGGACCTGCAAGCTATAATTACACGGTTTTCCTTCCTTCCTGGAGGCCTGGTTCCCTCTCAGGTCAACACCGCTAGCTCTGTCGGCACCGTTGCCGTTGTTAGCTGCCGGCTCAGCCGCCGCCATGTTGAAAGCTGTGTGGAGGCCATAGATGCGTTCTGAATTTCAGTATTAGGCAGATGAAGTTTTTTTTTTATTGCATTTACTCATGCTTACAGTTTTGCTTTTTCTCACCTTCCCCATAAATTATTTTCCAGTGCCAACCAACGTCACCTGCCCTCTTCGATGTGGAGTCCATAGTGCTCTATTAAAGATGAATGAGGAAATCCCCAACGATCACATCATCACCAGCTGAAAAGGAGATTGTCATGCTTATCTCAATAATGATAGAAAGATAGACAGACATTTATAAACCTCTGTTTATTCCATAAATTCAAAACGTATAGAAGCAGAAGGCCTCATTTGTTGATAAAACACAAATATAAATCTTTGCTGACATCTTGTGGGAGCTGATATTCATGTTGTAAATGTCCCATCAGCTTTGTTCCCTTTCAGTTGTTCTTGAGCCAGTTAACTTAGTCTGTCTCATGATAATGAACCAGTATGTATCAGTTTCACTATGGCTATGCTGACAAAGTCATGTTTCCTGTCGTTATCTTACATTAATATGGCTTGTTGGGTTATCAGTGGGAGAGAGGGTGTGGTTCAAAAGGCCCCAAATGGTTCTCCTCAGTATTTCAGTGACGCAGAGTTTGGACCAGAAAATGACTGTTTTGGAGAATGTTAGGAAGCTATTGAAAGAGGAGAAATCTCAATTTACGGAAACGGTGACCTTTAAAAGTCAGAATGTGATTTCTAAAACTACCATTTGCAGAACACTGATACTGTTTAGTATGGCACCTTATGAAGTTAATAAATAGTCACAATCACAGTGTGAAATACAGCACTAGAAACATTTACGTAAGGGGAGAGTATTCAAATGATCCCAGAGCACCATAAACAGACCATAAGGGTTAGCAGATCACACATAAAACAATTAAAAAGTTTTATACAAAACCCCACTTAAGTAGACATATCGATCAAATGAATTAATTATGTGCAGTTAAAGCAGTGCAGCAACACGTATCTAAGATACGTGACTATGTGCTTTAGTGCACAAACACCAACACCTTTCTGATACAGTACAGGGATTTAATACGCGTGGAAATGTAAAATTCTAATTATCATAGAAGCCATAAAATATAGAACATGACATGTAGCATGAAATACAAAAGAAAAGAAAAAAATCTTTATTCCAGCTGAGTCATGATGAATTTAAATGTGCATAAAACATTTTTACACACACACACACACACACACACACGGAGCTCTCTGGGAAGTAGAAGAAGTGTTTCAGTTGCTTTACGGTTGGACAAGTGGAAGACAGAATGGAATCGCACTTCATGCATTTAACTACAAGGGCTTGATGTCTTCGGGAGCAAAAGCTGTAAGCTGAATGAGGCTTCTTCCTCGTCTCTGTACACAGATGTGCACACCACACGCTAATCTAATTCATCGTGAAATTTGGACCTGAGTTCCCTGAAGTCTTCACCCTTTTGGTAAATCAGTGTCTTCCTGGAAACGGCTCTACAAGACCCGATGGGTTTCAATTTGAAAAATCTAAGGAATGCATGAAGAGACGCCGACTTTTAATGAATTAATTTAACTGATTCAATATAATTCAAGTCAGTTCCACCTGCAGTCTCTGCTACCTTTGTTGTTATTGTACTGGAGGGACTTTTCAGTTTAATGGACAGTTTTGAGTGCACACTAACGTAATTTATTCTGACTTCACTGAATAAGACAATACTTCTTTACTCCACTCTTCTAGAGAGATGAGAAGCATTCAGCTTGGGAGAGCAGCGCTGCAGTTTAGTCTTTTATGAGTCGTTTTTCAACACGTTGGTCTTAAATTTACTTCAGTGTATTTCAAAGTGGCTTCAAACCATCACTATGTAGGACCACAGACTGTATATAAGGAGTGGACGTAGTCACCGTCACTGAGCTAAACACTCAACAACATCGCGACTGTTTGCTGTCCTGGCTCCTAAATGGTGGAATGAGCTCACCAATGGCATCAGGACAGCAGAAAGTCTCTACATCTTCCGTCACAAACTAAAAACACATCCCTTCCGACTATACCTGGAATGAAAAAATAAATTTTAAAAAAGTTAAATGGCACTTAGTTATAGCACTTGGTAGTTTGGCTTTCTTGATTCTTGTTGTTCTGGGTTTGGTCTCGTGGTTGAATGCACTTATTGTAAGTCGCTTTGGATAAAAGCGTCAGCTAAATGAAATGTAACGTAATGTAATATCGATCAAAACATTTGATAGAATAACATTACAGTTATGTGCTTGACTGTATGTAATATATATGTGTAGGGGGGATGTACAGTGTGTGATCATTGAAAATATGTCCTGATATATGTTCTTCACAGAAAATAAGCCAAAGCCAGAGTCTGAGTCTGAAGAAATAATTAATCGTGTAATTTTTCTTTTGATAAAAAAAATTAAAACTGGTCCGTTATAAGGGTTAAATACTACGCAGTTTCAGTGTTTCTGCCGCTAGATGACGTTGTGCCTATTGATGACGTAGCATTTGTACAAGATAAAAACCCAATGGATGTCTCTGATCCTCGCCGGGTGCGGTGGCGCGCGCCTGTAATCCACGTTACCGGGAGGCTGAGGCTGGAGGATCGTTTGAGCTCAGGAGCTCTGAGCTGCGGCGGACTATGCCGATCGGGTGTCCGCACTAAGTTCGGTATCGATATGGTGCTCCTGGGGGAGCCCGGGACCACCAGGTCGTCTAAGGAGGGGTGCACCGACCCAGGCCGGAGACGGAGCAGGTCAAAGCCCCCGTGCCGCTCAGTAGTGGGATCGCGCCTGAGAATAGACGCTGTAGTGCAGCCTGAGTAACACAGCGGGACCCAGTCTTTTTACTCTCTTTCTACTGGTACACAAACAGCTGAGACAACAACAACGTCTTTATACACTCACCGGCCACTTTATTAGGCACATCTGTTCAATTGCTTGTTCACACAAATAGCTGATCACCCACATGGCAGCAACTCAATGCATTTAGGCATTTAGACGAGGTGAAGCCGACTTGCTGAAGTTCAATCTGAGCATCAGAATGGGGAAGAAAGGGGATTTAAGTAACTTTTAATGTGATTGAATGTGATTCATTTAAGTAACTTTGAACATGGTTGTTGGTGCCACACAGGCTGGTCTGAGTATTTCAAAAACTGTTGATCTACTGGGATTTTCACACACTACCATCTAGGGTTTATAGAGACTGATCCGAAAAAGACTAAATATCCAGTGAGCGGCAGTTGTGTGGACGAAAATGTCTTGTTGATGTCAGAGGTCAGAGGAGAATGGGCAGAGTGGTTGGAGATGATAGAAAGGCAACAGTAACTCAAATAACCACTGGTTACTAACCAAGGTAAGCAGAATACCATCTCTGAACACACAACACGTTGAACCTTGAAGCAGATGGGCTCCAGCAGCAGAAGACCACACCGGGGGCCACGCCTGTCAGCTAAGAACAGGAACCTGAGGCTACAATTCGCACAGGCTCACTAAAATTGGACAATATAAGATTGCAAAAACGTTGCCTGGTCCGATGAGTCTCGATTTCAGCTGCGACATTCACATGGTGGGGTGAGAATTTGGCGTAAATAACATTAAAGCATGGATCCATCCTGCCTCGTATCAACGGTTCAGGCTGGTGGTGGTGGTGTAACAGTGTGGGGGATATTTTCTTGGCACACGTTGGGCCCCTTAGTACCAATTGAGCATGGTTTAAGCTCCACGTTCTACCTGAGTATTGTTGCTGACCATGTCCATCCCTTTATGACCACAGTGATCTTCTGATGGCTGCTTCCAGCTGGATAATGCATCATGTCACAAAGCTCAAATCATCTCAAACTGCTTTCTTGAACATGACAATGAATTCACTGTACTCCAATGGCCTCCACAATCACCAGATCTCAATCCAATAGAGCACCTTTGGGATGTGGTGGAACGGGAGATTGGCATCATGGACGTGCAGCTGCCAAATCTGCAGCAACTGCGTAATGCTGTCATGTCAATATGGACCAAAATCTCTGAGGAATGTCTCCAACACCTGGTTGAATCTATGCTACGAATAATTAAAGCAGTTCTGAAGACAACTTGGGTCCAAACCGGTACTAGCAAGGTGTACCTAATAAAGTGGCCAGTGATTGTATGTTCTTCACAGAAAATGAGCCAAGGCCAATGAGTCTGAGTTTGAAAAAATAATTAATCGTATCATTTTTCTTTTGATAAAAAAATGAAACCGGACACAAAGACCCAAACACCATTCAAGGGTTAAATACTACGCAGTTGCAGTGTTTCTGCCGCTAGATGACGTTGTGCCTATTGATGACGTCGCATTTGTACAAGATAAAAACCCAATGGATATCTATGGTCCTCGCCGGGTGCGGTGGCGCGCGCCTGTAATCCACGTTACCGGGAGGCTGAGGGTGGAGGATCGTTTGAGCTCAGGATCTCTGAGCTGCAGCGGACTATGCCGATCGGGTGTCCGCACTACGTTCGGTATCGATATGGTGCTCCTGGGGGAGCCCGGGACCACCAGGTCGTCTAAGGAGGGGTGCACCGACCCAGGCCGGAGACGGAGCAGGTCAAAGCCCCCGTGCCGCTCAGTAGTGGGATCGCGCCTGTGAATAGACGCTGTAGTGCAGCCTGAGTAACACAGCGGGACCCAGTCTTTTTACTCTCTTTCTACTGGTACACAAACAGCTGAGACAACAACAACGTCTTTATATGTTACAGCAGCTTCATCACTGCTTCTAGATATTATAGTTCCCATCAAAACATTCACAAACCAGTTGTGTTTGTTTGTCCTACAGCGCCACCACCTGGAGGAGAGGACTTTATTTATATAGCACCTTTCAAAACAGAGTTTACAAAGTGCTCTACAGAGAAGCAAAGCATAGACAAAGCCAAAACAAGAAGACAAGAACACAAAATGCCGGAGCAGAACGTCAATACAAACAGAAATAAAGAAAACAAAAGGCAGAAAAGAGACCATGCCATAAAGGCAATAAACACAACAAAAGCAACACAAACAACAAAAAGAGCAAAGGGAATAGAAAACAAATAAATAAATAAATTAAACAAAATGAGAGGAACAAAAGAACTGCATAAAATGTCGTAAAATTACATAAAAGGACGACATCATGTAAAAGCAATTCTATAAAAATGAGTTTTAAGAAGTGATTTAAAAGAAGTCACTGATTCTGCGAGCCTTATCTCCTCAGGTCGTTCCACAGTTGAGGGACCCTGATGGTCCCAAAAGGGCCCCACCGGAGGATCTAAGGCTGCGAGTTGGCTCACATGGGGCTAACATTTCTACCATGTAGCTCGGGGCCTTTGTCTGCTGTGTGGTGTTGGTTATTTGCAGAAAACAGTTGCCAGATGCTGCTGAACAAAGGATGGTTGATGAAAAGACTGAAAGCTGTAAACGTACTGTGACTAAACGTACGAGCTGAAAGAGGCTAAAAGACGCGGCATGCAGAGTTGGTGATGATTCTCGCTGAGTTCGTGCCTGTAACTTCTTTCACAGTATATAATTATTTTTACTGAAGAAGTTAAGTGTAATCTTCTATTTCACCTGTAGAATGGCAAACTATCCTGATAGAAGAAGAAGAGGTACATTTTGGGATTTCACCTCACCCATTTCACTTGTGATAATGAATCTCCTTCATCTCCTTTGTTTCTGTCTCTCTCTGTCTAAATCCTTTACACTTCTTCTGTCACTCACTTTATCTTCTTTACTATATCTCGTTTATTTTTCCAATGAGATATAGTATATTTTCTATTCAGTTAATCTCAGATTCACTTTCTATCTTTTTGACACATTTCTTTGGTTTTGTGTTTTTCTCACTTATCCAGCTGGAAGCAGCCATCAGTACACTGTGGTCATAAAGGGTTGGACATGGTCAGCAACAATACTCAGGTAGAACGTGGAGCTTAAACTATGCTCAATTGGTACTAAGGGGCCCAACGTGTGCCAAGAAAATATCCCCCACACTGTTACACCACCACCAGCCTGAACCGTTGATATGAGGCAGGATGGATTCATGCTTTCATGTTGTTTACGTCAAATTATGACCCTACCATTCTGAATGTCAGACAGGCACCAACCATTCAAAGCTACTTAAATCCCCTTTCTTCCCCATTCTGATGCTCAGTTTGAATTTCAGCAAGTCGGCTTCACCACGTCTAAATGCATTGAGTTGCTGCCATGTGGGTGATCAGCTATTTGTGTTAACGAGCAATTGAACAGATGTGCCTAATAAAGTGGCCGGTGAGTGTATAAAGACGTTGTTGTTGTCTCAGCTGTTTGTGTACCAGTAGAAAGAGAGTAAAAAGACTGGGTCCCGCTGTGTTACTCAGGCTGCACTACAGCGTCTATTCACAGGCGCGATCCCACTACTGAGCGGCACGGGGGCTTTGACCTGCTCCGTCTCCGGCCTGGGTCGGTGCACCCCTCCTTAGACGACCTGGTGGTCCCGGGCTCCCCCAGGAGCACCATATCGATACCGAACTTAGTGCGGACACCCGATCGGCATAGTCCGCTGCAGCTCAGAGCTCCTGAGCTCAAACGATCCTCCAGCCTCAGCCTCCCGGTAACGTGGATTACAGGCGCGCGCCACCGCACCCGGCGATGACCACAGACATCCATTGTGTTTTTATCTTGTACAAATGCGACGTCATCAATAGGCACAACGTCATCTAGCGGCAGAAACACTGCAACTGCGTAGTATTTAACCCTTGAATGGTGTTTGGATCTTTGGGACCGGTTTAATTTTTTTATCAAAAGAAAAATGATACGATTAATTATTTTTTCAAAATCAGACTCATTGGCCTTGGCTCATTTTCTGTGAAGAACATACAATCACCGGCCACTTTATTAGGTACACCTTGCTAGTACCGGTTTGGACCCCGTTGTCTTCAGAACTGCCTTAATTCTTCGTAGAAGATTCAACCAGGTGTTGGAGACATTCCTCAGAGATTTTGGTCCATATTGACATAACAGCATTACGCAGTTGCTGCAGATTTGGCGGCTGCACATCCATGATGCCAATCTCCCGTTCCACCACATCCCAAAGGTGCTCTATTGGATTGAGATCTGGTGATTGTGGAGGCCATTGGAGTACAGTGAACTAATTGTCATGTTCAAGAAGGCAGTTTGAGATGATTTGAGCTTTGTGACATGATGCATTATCCAGCTGGAAGCAGCCATCAGAAGATCACTGTGGTCATAAAGGGATGGACATGGTCAGCAACAATACTCAGGTAGAACGTGGAGCTTAAACTATGCTCAATTGGTACTAAGGGGCCCAACGTGTGCCAAGAAAATATCCCCCACACTGTTACACCACCACCACCAGCCTGAACCGTTGATATGAGGCAGGATGGATTCATGCTTTCATGTTGTTTACGTTAAATTATGACCCCACCATCTGAATGTCAGACGGGCACCAACCATTCAAAGTTACTTAAATCCCCTTTCTTCCCCATTCTGATGCTCAGATTGAATTTCAGCAAGTCGGCTTCACCACGTCTAAATGCCTAAATGCATTGTGTTGCTGCCCTGTGATTGGCTGATTAACTATTTGTGTTAACGAGCAATTGAACAGATGTGCCTAATAAAGTGGCCGGTGAGTGTATAAAGACGTTGTTGTTGTCTCAGCTGTTTGTGTACCAGTAGAAAGAGAGTAAAAAGACTGGGTCCCGCTGTGTTACTCAGGCTGCACTACAGCGTCTATTCACAGGCGCGATCCCACTACTGAGCGGCACGGGGGCTTTGACCTGCTCCGTCTCCGGCCTGGGTCGGTGCACCCCTCCTTAGACCACCTGGTGGTCCCGGGCTCCCCCAGGAACACCATATCGATGCCGAACTTAGTGCGGACACCCGATCGGCATAGTCCGCTGCAGCTCAGAGCTCCTGAGCTCAAACGATCCTCCAGCCTCAGCCTCCCGGTAACGTGGATTACAGGCGCGCGCCACCGCACCCGGCGAGAAAGCTGTTCATTCAGAGAGTTTTAGTGTTTTTTAAAAAAATTACGTCATCAGGATGCACGCTCCAGCGGCATCTAGTGACGAAAACAAAAGCTACAGCTGTAACGTTGAAGGCTGATTGTCATTTGTTCCATTTCCCTAAAACAGTGGACGTTTGGGTTGCAGATGTCGACCAGAATATTCAAGTGGAGGTGGAGGTAAATAACAGGGACCATAGGTGGAGGTTCAGGAAGCCTGCTCGTATGTGAAGGAGTAGATGGAGGCTGGAGGTGTTGCTGACAGAGGCTGTAAGTGGAGGTTTAAAGTGGAGCAGTTTGCCAAAATCTTCAGGTGGAGGTGCTGGTTTGCGTAAAATTCTCAGATCCATTGTTTATGCTAATGTTCTTAAGTCTGTAAAGAGTTAAAGAAATGAGATTTACCAATAAGTGTTGTTCTCGCACTGATGTGTTTGTTCACGCCGTTTGTTTGTATTTAGTATGCTTTCCTTTTAGTTTATTAAATACTTGTAGTCATCACACAGCAGCAGGATCGATGTGTCTCCACATTGAAAGACGCGCTGTGCGCATTTTACGCACGTGGCACAGCATCGGAAACTACAAGATTTTGAGAAATACTCCATTGGCTGTGGGATAAAACAAATATTGTTATATCCTGTTGATTAATGTTGCTGCATCAATGATAAATCTTTCAATATTAGCAACAGAAACAACACTTTTATGTGTGTTATTTCACCATACGGGCTCCAGTATAATGACTCATGGTCGTCTCATTACACAGAGGAGACGATCATTACGTACAGACAAGAAACACTGAAACTCACAATTCAATTCACTTAAACTGAAATTAAAAAAACACGATGAAGTCAACACACAAGAAACAACAACTGCACATCTGTTACAGGGCTGTTGTTGCATTTCACATCACATCAGCCTCTTTGTGGCCACTCAGTGTTTCTTACCCACAAGCTGCATTCACGGTCCAAAACACGTGTCTTGTTCTGTTTACTGTTGCTTCATATTGAGCAGTATATGTATTAGAGTAACAGGCCAACATTTTGGGGAATGAACTATACATGAAGCAGAATTATACACATGGCAGGGCTTGATACTAGTAATATAATTGTATTCTTGTAATATTGTTTCTGATTAACACATATATATATAGTCAAGAGGTTTGGATAAAACATCACTGAACAAAAACACAACACAGCACATCCCTCTGAATATTATCTTTGATTTAGGATCCTGTTGAAAAATGTATGTCATAGCGTCCAGATTAAAGCAACTACAAAAAATAGTTTGACACTGAAAATACTGCAGGAATCTTGTCTCTGGTAAAGATGAATAAATCCATGAAAAGAATATGAGGAAAACATAATAAACTGAGAAAATGAGATGATTGAAATGTAGGAGGTCTGATAATGATTGAGGCTAAATATTTCAGGCAGATTGCATATTTTCAGAAAAGTGTTTGTTTGTAAATTTTCACCTCTCCATCAAGATCACTGAATGTTATAAAGAAAGCCGTTAGTCTGCTGTATCTGTGGAGCTGCACTGACTCTGTGATTGGTGCTCATTGCTCCTCTCCTCCAGGTGGTGGCGCTGTAGGACAAACAAACACAACTGGTTTGTGAATGTTTTGATGGGAACTATAATATCTAGAAGCAGTGATGAAGCTGCTGTAACATATAAAGACGTTGTTGTTGTCTCAGCTGTTTGTGTACCAGTAGAAAGAGAGTAAAAAGACTGGGTCCCGCTGTGTTACTCAGGCTGCACTACAGCGTCTATTCTCAGGCGCGATCCCACTACTGAGCGGCACGGGGGCTTTGACCTGCTCCGTCTCCGGCCTGGGTCGGTGCACCCCTCCTTAGACGACCTGGTGGTCCCGGGCTCCCCCAGGAGCACCATATCGATACCGAACTTAGTGCGGACACCCGATCGGCATAGTCCGCTGCAGCTCAGAGCTCCTGAGCTCAAACGATCCTCCAGCCTCAGCCTCCCGGTAACGTGGATTACAGGCGCGCGCCACCGCACCCGGCGAGAAATCAATTTATTCATAGAGGTTGAGAGTTTTTACTGAACACCTTAAATATGCTCCTCTGAGGTTAGCTCCTCTCCTTGCCATTTGTTTTACTGGCTTCATGATTCATGGCTTGTTACCAGACTCAATGCTGTCTGTTCTGTTAGTGAAAATCATTAAAGGTATAGAGCTGGTAAAGTATGTATAGCCTAGATAATTACTTGCATACTGTCAAAAGTCCTAGAAAGAATCCTGCTGGACAGATTTTATGAGTTTATTAACTCCACGGATAACCATTTCGGTTTTAAAGCCAAACATGACTCTGACTTGTGTATATAAGCCTTAATTAAAGAAAATTGTCAACAAATAGAGATGGTCAAAACTCATCCGTTCCCATGTGTTTTATTGATGCTTCCAAAGCTTTTGATCGTGTTAATCATAGAAAGTTGTTTGTAAAATTGAGTCAAAGAGGTGTCCCCAAATACATTGTGAGAATTCTGGCTTACTGGTATGCCCACCAGACTATACAAGTAAAATGGGGTCAAAGGTTATCATCCCCATTTGGGGTTAGTAATGGTTTCCGAGAAGTTATCCAGTTCTTTTTAAATCTATATATTGATGATCTGTCCAAGCAATTGAGAGCTTGTAATACTGGGTGCATGATTGGTAATACTCTAGTTAACCATATTATGTATTCAGATGATCTTGTGATTATTAGTCCATAGTGCTGGTCTTCAGCAGCTCCTTACTATATGTACTGCATATGGTGGGAACATGATATCAAATACAATGACACCAGTAAGACTGCTATCTTGATCTGTAGAACCAAAGAGGATAAAAGTCTCAAATCCCCTGACTTCAAATTGTCTGATAACTACCTTGGTGTCTGTGATGAGGTAAAATATCCTGGACATTTTATTACAGAACAGATGACCGATGATGATGATATGTATATGTCGTAGGATATATATGCACAAGCAAACATTCTCTCACGCAAGTTTGGTATGTGTACAGATGGAGTGAAGATGTCTCTGCTTAGAGCATATTGTACACAACTCTGCACTGCACACTTGTGGTCTGATTACAAAAAAGCCGACAGAGACTTCAAGCAGCTTATAATGATGCCATGAGAATATTACTTAAGAGACCGAGATGGTGTAGTGCCAGTGACATGTTTGTGGCTGCAGGAGTTAATACTTTCCAAACTGTTTGAAGAAATCTTATGTATAAATTGATTTGGCAGCTTAATGACTCTGAAAATGAAATCATCTTGGTTTTATCAAACATAAAGTTTAGTACTACAGGCTACCGGTACCAGCTGTGGAGACACTGGTACAGCTGTCTCTTTATAAGGCATTGTTAGGTCTATGTATTTTAATTGTACTTTTGTATGTATTTTATTCTATTTAATGTCTTGTTTTATCTGGACCCTGAGTCTGAAATAAAGTTTGAATGATTGATTGATTGATTGATTGATTGATTACAAATGTGATGTCATCACGAGACACGCTCCAGCGGCATCTAGTGATGAAAACAAAGCCTGCAGCTGCCATGTGGAAGACTGATCAGCATTTGTATAATTTACTTAAAACCTTATTTCAATAATGATCAATACTTTGTGACGTATCTTTAAACACCTACGTGTTCAGTATGAGTTTACTATCGTCCAGTCATGCACAGTTGATGTGTTTTTTATGTCAGCAGAGTGCATGATACAATAACTTATATTCACAAGCTGTGACATAAATATAAAAAAGTTAGGCTTGTTCTGACACTTAATAACGAGACAGTATATTGAGCTGAGTAGCACAAAAGTGGATCACAATGTGAATTTATTTTATTTATTTGAATAATAAAACTGAAAAGTGTCTGGTTTTACATTTGCCGCCAACATTTCTATGACGTGACACTTGAATTTAGGTGTGATGATGTTTAAAAAAACCTTTAAACCTTTTCTGGATTCTAAACTTCTTAGACTGGTAAATTGTTGTTATTTATGAGCCTGCTGACAACATTTCAAACAATAGTATCATCACGTGATGTTGTCCTGCAGCATCGTATTAACCTGTAAAATGTGCCTCTCAAAATGTCAGTTGTGGTGCAGCAGTAAATCGTGGGCTCTTTAACCATGAAACAAACATTTACTAAGTCAACATGGTTGCAGCCTGGTATGTGCCTGATATAAAGATACTTATTTATACTTGTGCTTAAAAATGCAGGTGAACAGAGCTTCCCCTCATGCAGTTCCTTGTTGACTTTCAAGTGTGGTTGAAACGAGCAGGATCATAGTTGAGGTTCAAGTCCATTGAACGCGTCAAAAAAGAAAAATATAGGAGGAGAAAGGGGAAAAAACAAACTACTTTTTCTCTGAAGCTTCTCCTCCGCTTAAAAAAGTGCACATGTTTGAAAAGAAATGAAAAATTATTTTTTCTCTTTTTTTTCGAGTAGGAGTGACAGCCAATTGAATAAGATCTACTCCCCCCTGCAGTTGGAGGGGCATTAGAGGAATGAAGCTCAACTGAAAGGATGGGTCATACATCATACAACTGAGAAGTTCTAGTCAGCAAATACTTTTTATTCTTTTTATTTTGAAACAGCACAAATAATAAAAAACACGTTTCTTAGTACTGAAATAGTGTTTTATTCATTTTATTTTATTTTGTGAGCAAAAGGTTTACAAGCTACATTTTCACTTCACTTCAGTGTCTGCAAATATTTAAGAGGAATTTTCCAAACGGAGTATCTGTTATTTTTAGAATAAAACTTAAGGACAGGCCCAGATCTCATATGCGGATTCCCTGCTGGTTAAAAAGGCCATCTGAAATCTGATGCTAAGCGAGCTGACGTCAGCCTTTGGTCATTGTATCGTAATCCCCCCCAGAATAAGATTATCCCTGTGAGGCAACAGCGGGCCTGGGTGGGGAGGGCACTCCCATCAGCTGTGTGTTTAAGACAGAGCCCTTTGAACACCTACCACTAATCTCTGTACACAGACAGTCGCCGACAGCCTGCATATAAACTCAGCCCTGAGTGGGTTTCAGCATCAGCCCCCGGTGAGACGAGAGGAGACTACGGAGAGACATCTTCAGCATCAGCACCTTCAGACAAAAATGGATCTCAGAGCAACGTTTTCTCTCATTCCGCTGCTGCTTTTGGGCCTCTGTTGTGCTCAAGAGGGCATTGTATGAAATAACTCACTAAATATAGTGTAGAGCAGCTTGTATGCACTGTATGTGATGAATGACACATTTCCCATATCATCTGTGTCTACATTAACGCATTAGACGGAGTTAAACGATGTAAAATGAAGTAAAACGTTTATTTTCTTTGTTTTCACAGAATTATGGGACTGATGATGGTAAGTGACGGAACCTCACTAAAAGACTAAATCCATCAGGTACAACACTGAGTTGTATGACTTCTGTTTTGCTTCCATTTAGAGACCTCAGAGAATGACGTAACCTCAACTATTCTGAAGATGAACAATGGTGAGTTTCCATGATATTACAAGGAAAGTGTGGGAACATTAGTTTCTCACAATATTGTTGCAGAATGTCTATATTCAGTCATAGAAAACATACATAATGGGTTTTACTGACGTTCTGCCAGTTAGTTTAAAATGCCTATTTTCTTTTTTTTCCCAATAGGATCCAGAGATTTTCTGCTGGAAGGAGACATGTTGATTTCACCAAACAGGAATGCTATGAAGTGCCTTAATGAAGTATATAGCTGTCTGTGGGAGAAGAATTCTAGAGGGATCGTGGAAGTCCCTTTCCTCATAAGCGAAGACTATGGTAAGTTTATGATACTAAGGATTTTGCACACTGGGGTTTCTTTCACACACAGAATCTGTGATGCCACTAATGAGCTACTTTTATTCACAATTTTAGACGACACCGAGAGGAGAGCGATTTTAAGCGCCATGGAGAGCTTTAAAAAGAAAACCTGCATTCGCTTCGTTCCACGTAGAAATCAGAAGGCGTGCGTGAGCATTCAATCAAGATTTGGGTGAGTCAGTGACTAAAACACTCCCGTATGAGAAGGGAAAAACACAGAAGAAGAAGGAGTTGTGTCCATGAAAGTTGTGGGACAGTCGAGACATCTCTTAAGGGTAAGGCGAACAGTTAGAATACTTATCTACACATATCCAATGTGAAAATAAGTTTGGGAAGAAAAGTTTGGAGCGGTTTCAATATTTATTTTAAACATTTAACTTCTATCAGAATATTTCACTTTAACATATCTATTCACTTGCCAGGTGGATCAGGTTTTGGGCATTGGACAACACATTGAGGTCCAGTTTAGGCAACTGACTGTACTTAAAGGATAGGATGACAACTTTCTCAGCACAAAGTTTCTGAATGGGCCTACCGGGCGCAGGACTAGGAGCCCAAGGCAACATTAACATTAACATATTTAACATTGAGCAGCTGCGAACAAAATGCTACGTTTGTTTTTGTGGCTTTTGTTTACCTTCATATCACAGCTGCACAGAATGCTGAGGCTACATCTACGTTTCATTCAAATGCAGTAACATTAGTAAAGCTATTTAAACCAGTTTGAGAGCAGAGCGGTTCTATATCTCAGGCTTTTTTCAGGTGGTTTCTTATAATAATTTGTGCAGCGTGTTCTAGTATTCAATATGTCTGTGCAGAGCCGCGTTAGTAAGAGATGCAAAACAATTACAAATAGATGCAAAACAGCTACAAAGAGACACAAAATGGCCGCAACAAAAGTCAAATAATTAACTGAGCATTTATGTTACGACTGTGATAATTTGCATCTCTGAGTCAGGGGGTCTTGTTCCTATGGAGAAGGGGTGGGGGCCTTTTACATGTCTGTGCTAAGGGGCCTATAATCATAATCCATCTATGGACACAAGTTAGAGCCACAACGGTCATCTTGCAGAATCATTCTTGCTTTTAACTAGAAGTGTTTCTTTTATCCAGCCCTCTTCCCTTTAGGTGGTCGAAATGCTACCCAAACATTTGTCCATCCAAATGTTTGTCATTGGCGCACAACAAGAGCTATTTCTGTCTGTTGTTCTAAAGCTAATCATTTAAGCATGTACACACAGGGTCGCTGATAATGTAAATTACATGAATTAATTAAATCAAATATCAAGTTGCATATTAACCATCTCTGTCTCTCTGTCACTATCTCTGCCATTAGCTGTTTCTCTTCACTGGGTCGTCTTGGACACAAGCAGGTGGTGTCACTGCAGAAGAATGGCTGCCTGCATCGCGGCATCATCCAGCACGAACTGCTGCACTCGTTGGGTTTCTACCACGAACACACTCGCAGCGACCGTGACCAGTATGTCAAAATCAACTGGGAGAACCTCCATAAACGTAAGAATCTCTCGGGTTGTTTGTGATTGATTGATATATCTCTTGGTCTGGTAGTTATTCATTGATCTCTTTTTTGGTACCAGTTTTTGTATTAAACTTCCAAAAGAAGGACTCGAATACTCTCAACACTGCGTATGATTACACCTCTGTGATGCACTATGGAAGGTAAAGCATGTTACTTTATCAAATACCTCTATGGAGAACCTAATTCTAAAACTATAAAAACTAAGTTATGAGTGATATTTTTTGATGATTCCCATTGTCCAAATCTGTAGAACTGCCTTTGGAAAGAACAGAAAAGAGACCATAATTCCCATCCCCGACTCCACTGCTGCCATCGGGCAGAGGGACGAAATGTCCGAAATTGACATTCTCAGGATCAACAAGCTCTACAAATGCTAGAGTTACATGTACTAGACGGTTACTGCAGTATGTTTTCATTTTGACATGATACTTGACATTCATGTGACAGTATAACAATAAAACTATTTCATTCAGCTCTTGTCTTTTGTCATTTACTTGACAGTACAGTATATGTAGCAATTGTGTGTCAATTAAAAAGGGGCAGTCTACCAATTTGAGGTGTCAAAGAACTAGTGTGGAGAGAGCAAGCATGAAAGCAACGTTACAAACCGGAGGCATGACGTTTAACAGGTCTTCTCATATCTTTTTATTGATTTTACACCAGTATTGTGAACAATAAATAGTGACATATCTAAGATGTCTGAATGAACTGGTCTCCAATGTGAAAGGATATATAAACAAACATCAAACCTCGAACCGACCCTCTCTTCTATCGACCCCCACCCAACCTTCACATACCCGATAACCCCTCCCACCCACAACAGGCAGTTAGTCACCTGGATGAAGCGAGCGTAACGCTCCCCTCGCTTCCTTCCCAAAGGACCTCTGAGCTGACTTAAGTGCCTGTATGAGCTTTACTCATTGTAACCAAACATTAACTATTTCAGTTTATATTGCAGATGAACATATGCCAGGTGAATAAACAAAACAATTAACAATCAATAAAAATAATAAATCAATGAGATTATGGGGGGTGTCCATGTCCAGTCATTATTATTGTGTCCAACATTAATGTGGGCCCCACAATGTTCATGTTCTTAAGTCTGTAAAGAGTTAAATAAATGAGATTTACCAATAAGTGTTGTTCTCACACTGATGTGTTTGTTCACGCCGTTTGTTTGTATTTAGTATGCTTTCCTTTTACTTCATTAAATACTTGTAGTCATCACACAGCAGCAGGATCGATGTGTCTCCACATTGAAAGGGGCGCTGTGCGCATTTTACGCACGTGGCACAGCATCGGACACTACAAGATTTTGAAAAATACTCCATTGGCTCCTCTAACGGGAGGCGTCCAGGAGGCATTCCTGATTAGATGCCCAAACCACCTCAGCTGACTCCTTTCGATACAAAGGAGTAGCGCCTCAACTTCAAGTTCCCTCCTGATGTCCGAGCTCCTTACCCTATCTCTAAGGCTGACCCTACGGAGAAAACTCATTTCGGCCACTTGTATAAACTGAAATTCAAAAACACGATTAAGTCAACACACAAGTAACAACAACTGCACATCTGTTACAGGGCTGTTGTTGCATTTCACATCACATCAGCCTCTTTGTGGCCACTCAGTGTTTCTTACCCACAAGCTGCATTCACGGTCCAAAACACGTGTCTTGTTCTGTTTACTGTTGCTTCATATTGAGCAGTTTATGTATCAGAGTAACAGGCCAACATTTTGGGGAATGAACCACATGAAGCAGAAATATGGCATGGCTTGATACTAGTAATATAATTTTATTCTCGTAATATTGTTTCTGATCAAGAAACATATTTAGACAAGCGTTTGGGTAAAACATCACTGAACAAAACCACAACACAGCACAGACATCCCTCTGATTATGATCTTTGATTTAGGATCCTGTTGAAAAATGTATGTCGTAAAAAAAATAGTTTGAAAATACAGCAGGAATCTTGTCTGTGGTAAAGAGGAAGAAATCCATGAAAAAATCTGAGGAAAACATAATAAACTGAGAAAATGAGATGATTGAAATGTAGGAGGTCTGATAATGATTGAGGCTAAATATTTCAGGCAGATTGCATATTTTCAGAAAAGTGTTTGTTTGTGACTATTCACCTCTCCATCAAGTTCACTGAATGTTATAAAGAAAGCCGTTAGTCTGCTGTATCTGTGGAGCTGCACTGACTCTGTGATTGGTGCTCATTGCTCCTCTCCTCCAGGTGGTGGCGCTGTAGGACAAACAAACAGAACTGGTTTGTGAATGTTTTGATGGGAACTATAATATCTAGAAGCAGTGATGAAGCTGCTGTAACATATAAAGACGTTGTTGTTGTCTCAGCTGTTTGTGTACCAGTAGAAAGAGAGTAAAAAGACTGGGTCCCGCTGTGTTACTCAGGCTGCACTACAGCGTCTATTCACAGGCGCGATCCCACTACTGAGCGGCACGGGGGCTTTGACCTGCTCCGTCTCCGGCCTGGGTCGGTGCACCCCTCCTTAGACGACCTGGTGGTCCCGGGCTCCCCCAGGAACACCATATCGATACCGAACTTAGTGCGGACACCCGATCGGCATAGTCCGCTGCAGCTCAGAGCTCCTGAGCTCAAACGATCCTCCAGCCTCAGCCTCCCGGTAACGTGGATTACAGGCGCGCGCCACCGCACCCGGCGAGGACAGTAGACATCCATTGGGTTCTTATCTTGTACAAATGCTACGTCATCAATAGGCACAACGTCATCTAGCGGCAGAAACACTGAAACTGCGTAGTATTTAACCCTTGAATGGTGTTTGGGTCTTTGGGACCCGTTTTCATTTTTTTATCAAAAGAAAAATGATACGATTAATTATTTTTTCAAACTCAGACTCATTGGCCTTGGCTCATTTTCTGTGAAGAACATACAATCACCTCAACTTTATTAGGTACACCTTGCTAGTACCGGTTTGGACCCCCTTTGCCTTCAGAACTGCTTTAATTATTCGTAGCATAGATTCAACCAGGTGTTGGAAACATTCCTCAGAGATTTTGGTCCATATTGACATGACAGCATTACGCAGTTGCTGCAGATTTGGCGGCTGCACATCCATGATGCCAATCTCCCGTTCCACCACATCCCAAAGGTGCTCTATTGGATTGAGATCTGGTGATTGTGGAGGCCATTGGAGTACAGTGAACTAATTGTCATGTTCAAGAAAGCAGTTTGAGATGTTTTGAGCTTTGTGACATGATGCATTATCCAGCTGGAAGCAGCCATCAGAAGATCACTGTGGTCATAAAGGGATGGACATGGTCAGCAACAATACTCAGGTAGAACGTGGAGCTTAAACCATGCTCAATTGGTACTAAGGGGCCCAACGTGTGCCAAGAAAATATCCCCCACACTGTTACACCACCACCACCAGCCTGAACCGTTGATACGAGGCAGGATGGATCCATGCTTTAATGTTATTTACGCCAAATTCTGACCCCACCATCTGAATGTCGCAGCTGAAATCGAGACTCATCGGACCAGGCAACGTTTTTGCAATCTTATATTGTCCAATTTTAGTGAGCCTGTGCGAATTGTAGCCTGAGGTTCCTGTTCTTAGCTGACAGGCGTGGCCCCCGGTGTGGTCTTCTGCTGCTGGAGCCCATCTGCTTCAAGGTTCCATGTGTTGTGTGTTCAGAGATGGTATTCTGCATGCCTTGGTTAGTAACCAGTGGTTATTTGAGTTACTGTTGCCTTTCTATCATCTCCAACCACTCTGCCCATTCTCCTCTGACCTCTGACATCAACAAGACATTTTCGTCCACACAACTGCCGCTCACTGGATATTTAGTCTTTTTCGGATCAGTCTCTATAAACCCTCGATGGTTGTGCGTGAAAATCCCAGTAGATCAGCAGTTTTTGAAATACTCAGACCAGCCTGTGTGGCACCAACAACCATGTTCAAAGTTACTTAAATGAATCACATTCAAAGTTACTTAAATCCCCTTTCTTCCCCATTCTGATGCTCAGTTTGAACTTCAGCAAGTCGTCTTTACCTGTCTAAATGCCTAAATGCATTGAGTTGCTGCCATGTGGGTGATCAGCTATTTGTGTGAACAAGCAATTGAACAGATGTGCCTAATAAAGTGGCCGGTGAGTGTATAAAGACGTTGTTGTTGTCTCAGCTGTTTGTGTACCAGTAGAAAGAGAGTAAAAAGACTGGGTCCCGCTGTGTTACTCAGGCTGCACTACAGCGTCTATTCTCAGGCGCGATCCCACTACTGAGCGGCACGGGGGCTTTGACCTGCTCCGTCTCCGGCCTGGGTCGGTGCACCCCTCCTCAGACGACCTGGTGGTCCCGGGCTCCCCCAGGAGCACCATATCGATACCGAACTTAGTGCGGACACCCGATCGGCATAGTCCGCTGCAGCTCAGGGCTCCTGAGCTCAAACGATCCTCCAGCCTCAGCCTCCCGGTAACGTGGATTACAGGCGCGCGCCACCGCACCCGGCGAGAAAGCTGTTCACTCAGATGTGCAATTATGCCCCTTTAAAATATTTTCAATTGATTGCCTAATTATTTGTCCAGCACATTTACCAATATCAAAAAATTTAATAGAAAAATAATAGTACTAATAAAATAATATTTATGTTTGGAAATATGAGAAAATAATAAAATCGCTCTCTAATCACACGCATGCACGCACCAGCACGCAGCACACACGCACGCAGGCACGCACGCTCGTCATTAAACGCCAGGGAAACAGAACGACGCCCGACCGAAGTTATAAAAGGGCGTGGCCTTTCTGATTCCTCACTCTGCACTTGGACCTGAACATGAGCTGAAAACTTCTGTGAACCCAAACTGTGTCGAGCGAACTCTTTGAGTTTTGAACCACTTGAGACAAAATCTGCTTTTACCAATCTTGTTGGAGAACTAAACTATACTGAATCACATCAGTAGAGCCTGAAAATGACCGTCGGTCGTCCGCTGATGGAGGAGGAGCCCCTGCTGCTGGGAGTGGGCCAGGGGTTGGACTACGACCTTGGAGGTAAGAAATTATTTTTATATATTTATTTGCATTTTTCTTATATATTCATGCCTTAAACCCGTTTAAAGTATTCTCAGTTTAGAAATAAGTGAAACTTTTTGAGTTTCAAGGTGAACAGTTCACCCCATGAAATGAGGAATATTGAAAAAAAAATAATTGAGCGTCACTCTGGTGCAAAGTGGCACTCACTCGACGATTTCTCGGTGTAAAAGGACTATTTGAGGGGCAAAATGTCTTAAATGTGTCGGGACGTCTGTGGGACGTGTTAACAACCAGTGTAGGGGTCTGACAACACTGTCGTTTAGATTTGAGGGCATCAAAACTTTCCCATTTGACATTGAAATTTCTTGAAAAAAATGGCGCTGAGAACCTTTTCATGGAACGTTCAAATATATGCATAAATTGTGCACCATGGAAACCATATGGAACGATTTGGGCCGAACGTGATGACGTACGGTTCCAATTACACCTGGGCTCGAGGCAACCCTGATTGGGTTTGTTTGGATTGTTGAAACTTGACGTATTGAACAAACATCTGCTTCTTTTAATGTATAATATTACATAAACTATTTCTTCAACACTTAACAATTCAATGCGCTTCGCTCGTTGTGTGGTGTTTTGACAAGAGAGCGCTCTGTTAAGTAACTCCACGGGACTGCATGTGCGCGTGCTGCGTCCAGTCGTGACACCATCTCCTCCACGCGCAGGGATGTGCAGCTCATAAACTGGGAGAATAATGAGTTATAAACTAAAGAGGTCACTGTGGTCATGTTGGATGAATGTAGCCACGTTTCACTGTGCGTCATGACGCCCGTATAGTGCGAAGCATGTGAAATACGTTCACGCTGTTTATTGCAAACCACTGACGGACACGGACGAAACGTCCATACAAATGCAGAATAAATGTCTTTGTCCAGAGCTCACGAGTACTCAAAGGTCGGTTAATTGGTCTGCTGACTGATTGATTAGCAGCTGGAATCTGAATCCAGATTAATAAAGATGGACAAAGCCCGTGCGTAAAAGCGCGCAGCTGCTCCTCTCCTCATCCAACATGAAGCGCTCTTCGCGTGCACCTCATGATTAAAACTTTTTAATTTTTTTATTTATTATGAACCCTACACTGTTGTTTTGGACATATAATAATAATAACAAGGATAATATCTATAACGACGATAATATAATGATTGTTTTTATCATTATTATTATTATTATTGTTGTTGTTTTGTTATGTGTTCTCTGTTCAAGCTAACAGAGGCAGAGCTGCACTATGTTTGATATTACTGTTACTAAAAGGCAAAGTCTCTTGTGTGTTGGTGCCTTCGTGACACGTGTAATGCAGTCATAGTTAGTTTGTGGATATGCCGTCGTTTTATATAATTTAAACTGTGATTATTAATTGTTGTAATCCAGAAAATTTGAATGTCATGAGGAATCCTGACTAATAAACATCTAAATGTTTCCCTCTCAGCTGGTGCTGGCGTCGGCCTCGGACATCCTGCACAAGATGGCCTCCCTGAAGCCATCAGGATCGTCCACGGCGACGCAGGTCACCTCCTGGTCTACGACTCTTCTGATGGGGAAGAGGAAGGTGAGTTTGTACATATTGTTATTGATAATGGTGATGATTGGGTCCTTCCGTCGGCCTTCTATTCTTCCGACGAGGAGGAAGAGGACGACGAGGGAGTGGACGAAGAGGATGACGTCTTGTCCGACGGGGAGAGCGAAGATTCCGGGTACGACTCCATGTTCGAGGATGAAGATGACGAAGAGGAGCAGGAAGCAAGGGTGGAGGAGGAAGCGAGGGTGGAGGAGGAAGCAAGGGTGGAGGAGGAAGCAAGGGTGGAGGAAGAAGAAGATGAAGATGACCCTCCCAACCAGCAGCCCCCACCTCTGAGTTTCCTGGAGAAGTTGCGTCGAGTGGTGTCTGCTCATCCCATTCCGGCTCGCCATCCTCTCTCCCTCCCTTTTGGTGTGGAACGTCCTGATGAAGGTCCGCCCCCAGTCCCCCAGAGGTCATGGGAGTCCACCAAGAGGAGCAGGGAAGAGGACCGCACGGCGCAGGTGAGTGAGAAGAGGCAGAGGATCGGTGAGGATGACAACGCGGACGCAACGCCCTCCACGTCAGGCCTCGGATCATCCACAAAGAGGACCAGAGAGGAGGACTCCAGGGAGTCAGCGCCCTCCACGTCAGGCCTCGGATCCTCCACAAAGAGGACCAGAGAAGACGACTATAGGAAGTCAGCGCCCTCCACGTCAGGCCTCGGATCCTCCACGAAGAGGACCAGAGCAGATGATTACAGATGGTCACCACCCTCCACCTCAGGCCATGGATCTTCCACAAACAGAAGACACCAGCACTGGGCTGAAGACAGCGACTCGGACTGAGACCGACCGCCTGTTTGCTGCAGGATTGTAAAACCTTTACGTCTGGCAGGACTGATAAAGCGCCAGACAGCCTTCCCTCGCGTCTGGCGGGGTTGGCGATAGGTTGCATCCTGCAGCAGAGCTTTTAAATAGCTCTTTTTTTCATGGATTTTTCTTTTGAGTTAGAGTTGATAATGCTAAATTTAGAAACCAGGTAAGTTAACAGTGAATGGATGTCCTGCACAAGATGGCCTCCCTGAAGTCATCGGGATCGTCCTTGACGACGAAGGTAGTCTACCGATCTACAACTCTTCTGATGAGGAAGAGGAAGGCGAGCTTGAGATTGCTGTTGTGGGTGATGGTGAAGATTGCGTGCTTCCCTCGGTCTTCTCTACTGACGTGGAGGAGGGCGAGGAGGAGGAGGAGGAGGAGGAAGACGTCTTGTCCGACTGGGAGAGCGAAGAGTCTGGGTACGACTCCATGACCGTTTCTCAATACCAAGTATGACAAGTACGGACTTCTGTACTTTGGAGTTCGGACTTGGGAGTCCAGACTCCAGGGACGGGAGGACGCAGGATGGGAGGACGTAGGACAGTCTTTCTGCAATTGGAACAGCAGCTGACTTGATGACATCACCACCTCAGCTGTTGTTGCTAATGAGTTTACTCCGGTTCTTCACTGTAGAGTATTTTTACAATCAAACCAATTATGACAACCCTGCTTTTTTAGTTTTTAAAATTAAAATTAAAATAATTTTAATTATTATTATTATATATATATATATATATATATATATATATATATATATATATATATATATATATATATATTTATATATATATATATATATATTTGGATACCCAATTATACCAATTGCAAACAATTCAGTCAAAAGTAAAAAAGACAGCACTCTAGTTAAAACATTTGTTATTAAATAATAAAATTAAGTTATGAATCTTAACCTTGCCCTGAGTCAAACTGATTTAATGTTACTTTGAAACAAATAATAAACTCCGAGACCAGAAATTGCTCCTTATATCTTCCAAACCTAATTATATCTCATGTTCGGAGACATCAGAGGAAGCGGATCATTTGGGATCCTTTGGGATCATTTGGGATCATTTCTAAAAGGAAGTCCCATCCGGGCATTTGGAGCTCGATGTGGACTTTAGAATTGTATCAGGACTTGGGCTGCGACTTATGACGTTTCACAAGTCCTCGAGAACACAAGTACAGACAAGAACACATATTGAGAAACGGCCCATGTTCGAGGATGAAGATGACAAAGGAGGAGGAGGAAGAAAGGGAGCAAGATGAAGATGAGATGACCCTCTCAACCAGCGGCCCCCACCTCTGAGTTTCTTGGAGAAGTTGCGTCGAGTGAGGTCTGCTCATCCCATTCCTGCTCGCCATTCTCTCTCCCTCCCTTTTGGTTTGGAACGACATTGGGTGTTTCCATCGGCCTCGAACCCTCCACGAAGAGGACCAGAGCAGATGACTACAGATGGTCACCACCCTCCAACTCAGGCCACGGATCTTCCACAAACAGAAGACACCAGCAGTGGGCTGAAGACAGCGACCGCCTGTTTGCTGCAGGATTGTAAAACCTTTACGTCTGGCAGGAGATAAAGCACCAGACAGCCTTCCCTCGCGTCTGGCGGGGTTGGCGATAGGTAGCATCCTGCAGCAGAGCTTATTTCACTTCTTTTTCCCTGGATTTTCCTTTTGAGTAATAATTGATGACGCTAAATGAAGAAACCAGGTAAGTTAACAGTGGATAGATGTTTTTCCGTCTTGTATTTTTCTTTATAAAGTCTAGATGTCTTTACCAGACAAAGGTAAGTCACCAAAGGTAAGTCCCCTGAAAGTCTCATTTCACAGTAATTCAAAAAAATAGTTCAATTTGACTTACCCTCTATCTATTTTTATAGTTAGGTGAAGGTGGCTGAACCCGACAGAGGGAAAGTAATAATTACTAACGTTAAGAAAAAGTCTCCAAGTCTCTTTTACTCAGGAATCGATGGCTGTGACACAAGAAGCAACATCCAGGATCTCCTTGACGACAGCGAAGATGAGTCGGGACCAGATGAGAAGGACGGAGGACCACAGGGACCAGATGGAGAGCGGTGGTCGCCTTCCTTTCAGTGGGCTGAGTAAGTAATGCCTCACTAAGACTACAGAAGTAGCAGTAAAACATCCCATCATTGGAGGCCAGATTCTGTAACGGTTGTGTAGAGTTCAAAAGTATTCATCACTTGTGTTTGTGTCTCACAGGGCAGGACTCCTTTGTGCTTCCGCCCGTCCACCCCCGACACAACCCGCCTCACCAGCCAGCTAGCCGAGAGGACGAGGAGCGTCCCGTCTCCACCGGCACAGAGGACGTAGTTTGTCTCCATCTGCTTCTTCTGTGCCGGTGGGTTCGGGAAGCTCCTCCCAGACACAGGAAACCGTGTGATCCAAAAAGAGACGGACGCTTCAGGCTGAACGAGAAATAATCATTCAAAAAGCTTCAAAGTATTTCATTGGTCACATAGACAACCCTGTCTCCTAAAACTTACGTTCCCCCAGAACTAAAACGCATTCTCAATTACGTTTGACTAGAAACGTATTTTCTCCCTGATCACGTTTCTAATTAACGTATCGTTGCTGTTTGTTTTCTTGCTTTGCTTTCCTACAATGCGCTCGACCACACGTCGGGCTGTTATTAATTGGAAAAAGCGTACTCTAGTCTTTATTATTTTAATTTAATTGAATTCCCGTATATGTTGTATCATATTATTCTTGCAACCATTCAGCAAAGCAATAAAACCCCTATTTAACACTTGGAAACGTTTTTTAACATTTATAAGGTGCACCCGAGGTGCGGCCGACCCCCGGTCCCCACGGGCACGAGCATTGCAATCAATAGAAAACAGCCTGCTGATATACAGAATAGCAACCCCACATATGTCTACATTGAAATATCAGAACACCAGCTAACTTATAGGTTTGTTAGCGATCGCATGTCACTATGAAAACGCTGTCCCAATACATTACTTCTTAAAAGCACGCCTAATGCTGTCATAATGCGCAGGCGATACAAAATATACGGGAATTAAATTAAATTAAAATAATAAAGACTAGAGTACGCTTTTTCCAATTAATAACAGCCCGACGTGTGGTCGAGCGCATTGTAGGAAAGCAAAGCAAGAAAACAAACGGCAAAGATACGTTGATTAGAAACGTATTTGTAATACGTCAAACACAAACATAATCAGGGAGAAAATACGTTTCTAGTCAAACGTAATTGAGAGTGTGTTTTAGTTCTGGGGGAACGTAAGTTTTAGGAGACAGGGTTGCACATAGAATCCAGTATGTTCATGTAAACTGTATGTACAGTGTTTATACTGTTTGTCCTGAAGACTTTAATGAAATAAATGAACAGCAAACTTTCTAAATATGTCTTTGGATTATTCAAAACCACTGGGTCTGCAATCGCAGCCAAAACACTGGGTTATGATCTTCATATTGGGTCATGAATCAAAACTTAAGTAGTGGTTACTATTATATTTCTGTTGGGTTATTGATTCATAATAACTATAGTTATTTTGACAGTAATATCTTTATATTTCTGCTTCAACCAAAAAGGGATTTTATTCTTTTTCCCCAGTGCTCTCCTTTTTCATCTTTATAATTGGGAATTGATTATACCAGAAATTATATTCTTGGTAAAAAAATAATTATAATCATGTTCTGTTTTGGCAAAAGAAGCTGAAGTTTTACCTTAAAATTACTACAAATGTATTTTGTTGTAAAAAACATTGGACAACAAATCCAAAACGTCAACAAGACAACATGCGCCATGTCAGCTGGCAACAATCAGGAACACATTTTTTATTTAAAAAGTATTTACTTTAAATAATTCAACTAAAGCGATGCATCATATTTATATACAAGATTCTCTATTAGAAATAAAAAGGGGGAACTATCTGACTAACAGACCAAGGCAGTAAATTAAATGATGTTTTTACTACCTAACTCCTAACTGGATGGAAAACAGTCTAACCAAAAAAAAGTGCAGGGGAGTAAAAAGTACTATATTTACCTCTGGGACGTAGTACAGTAAATAGTACTATATTTGGCGGATTGAAAACCACCTTTACGGCGCCACCTAGCGTCCGTGTCAGGAGTGATATCCGGCCAATACAAAAACGAGGGTTGTAACAGATTAAATCTAGTGGTACCTTTGTTACCGCCCACTTACTGTCAAAAACAAAAATAACACTCACGCGCGAGCAGGTGAAAGCTTCGCGAGCAGAAGAGCGGTGACAGACGTCGTGCACCAGGGGGCGCTGCTCGCCCTCAAAGCATGGCTTTCTCCTCACGTGCTGCACTTTCTCATACTTGCCGATACCCAAGCATCTTTTATCTCTTCACTAGCGATGAAAGATGAGAATTATAAATATATCACCACATTACCGGTGTCCAGACACACACACACACATATATATATATATATATATACATATATATATATATATATATATATATATATATGTAGCGTACATTGTGATCATTGAAAATATGTTCCGATATATTTTCTTCACAGAAAATGAAACAAAGCCAATGAGTCTAAGTCTGAAAAATAATTAATGGTATCATTTTTCTTTTGATAAAAAAAGATGAAAACGGGTTCCAAAGACCCAAACACCATTCAAGGGTTAAATACTACGCAGTTTCAGTGTTTCTGCCGCTAGATGACGTTGTGCCTATTGATGACGTAGCATTTGTACAAGATAAGAACACAATGGATGTCTGTGGTCCTCGCCGGGTGCGGTGGCGCGCGCCTGTAATCCTCGTTACCGGGAGGCTGAGGCTGGAGGATCGTTTGAGCTCAGGAGCTCTGAGCTGCAGCGGACTATGTCGATCGGGTGTCCGCACTAAGTTCGGTATCGATATGGTGCTCCTGGGGGAGCCCAGGACCACCAGGTCGTCTAAGGAGGGGTGCACCGACCCAGGCCGGAGACGGAGCAGGTCAAAGCCCCCGTTCCGCTCAGTAGTGGGATCGCGCCTGTGAATAGACGCTGTAGTGCAGCCTGAGTAACACAGCGGGACCCAGTCTTTTTACTCTCTTTCTACTGGTACACAAACAGCTGAGACAACAACAGCGTCTTTATACACTCACCGGCCACTTTATTAGGCACATCTGTTCAATTGCTTGTTAACACAAATAGCTGATCACCCACATGGCAGCAACTCAATGCATTTAGGTATTTAGACGTGGTGAAGCCGACTTGCTGAAGTTCAAACTGAGCATCAGAATGGGGAAGAAAGGGGATTTAAGTAGCTTTGAATGGTTGGTGCCCGTCTGACATTCAGATGGTGGGGTCATAATTTGACGTAAATAACATTAAAGCATGAATCCATCCTGCCTCATATCAACGGTTCAGGCTGCTGGTGGTGGTGTAACAGTGTGGGGGATATTTTCTTGGCACACGTTGGGCCCCTTAGTACCAATTGAGCATGGTTTAAGCTCCACGTTCTACCTGAGTATTGTTGCTGACCATGTCCATCCCTTTATGACCACAGTGATCTTCTGATGGCTGCTTCCAGCTGGATAATGCATCATGTCACAAAGCTCAAAACATCTCAAACTGCTTTCTTGAACATGACAATTAGTTCACTGTACTCCAATGGCCTCCACAATCACCAGATCTCAATCCAATAGAGCAACTTTGGGATGTGGTGGAACGGGAGATTGGCATCATGGATGTGCAGCCGCCAAATCTGCAGCAACTGCGTAATGCTGTCATGTCAATATGGACCAAAATCTCTGAGGAATGTTTCCAACACCTGGTTGAATCTATGCTACGAATAATTAAAGCAGTTCTGAAGGCAAAGGGGGTCCAAACCGGTACTAGCAAGGTGTACCTAATAAAGTTGAGGTGATTGTATGTTCTTCACAGAAAATGAGCCAAGGCCAATGAGTCTGAGTTTGAAAAAATAATTAATCGTATCATTTTTCTTTTGATAAAAAAATTAAACCGGTCCCAAAGATCCAAACACCATTCAAGGGTTAAATACTACGCAGTTGCAGTGTTTCTGCCGCTAGATGACGTTGTGCCTATTGATGACGTAGCATTTGTACAAGATAAGAACCCAATGGATGCCTACTGTCCTCGCCGGGTGCGGTGGCGCGCGCCTGTAATCCACGTTACCGGGAGGCTGAGGCTGGAGGATCGTTTGAGCTCAGGAGCTCTGAGCTGCAGCGGACTATGCCGATCGGGTGTCCGCACTAAGTTCGGTATCGATATGGTGCTCCTGGGGGAGCCCGGGACCACCAGGTCGTCTAAGGAGGGGTGCACCGACCCAGGCCGGAGACGGAGCAGGTCAAAGCCCCCGTGCCGCTCAGTAGTGGGATCGCGCCTGTGAATAGACGCTGTAGTGCAGCCTGAGTAACACAGCGGGACCCAGTCTTTTTACTCTCTTTCTACTGGTACACAAACAGCTGAGACAACAACAACGTCTTTATATGTTACAGCAGCTTCATCACTGCTTCTAGATATTATAGTTCCCATCAAAACATTCACAAACCAGTTGTGTTTGTTTGTCCTACAGCGCCTCCACCTGGAGGAGAGGAGCAATGAGCACCAATCACAGAGTCAGTGCAGCTCCACAGATACAGCAGACTAACGGCTTTCTTTATAACGTTCAGTGAACTTGATGGAGAGGTGAATAGTCACAAACAAACACTTTTCTCTTTGTATTTCTCTTCAAATAACAAAAACATGTCCATAATAATTATTCCAGTGTGATGGCTCCCTTGCTTGTCCACTTGTCTGTGTCTGTCTCTTTAACACACTATGGGTACGTGGAGGTGTTGATCGCCCTCGTTGGAAGCAAGGCCCGGTGCTCTCCGAGTATAAAGCTCCGCCTCTCTGACAGCCGGCTCTCTCTCCGCTCCTGGGCATTATTGTTTTGTGTCCATCCATGCAACATCTACTCATCACATCCAATCGTTCCTATAGTTGTTTTGGGGTGTATTGCCACCCACCTTATTTAACAATAAATCACTTAATTGTTTGCCTTAAATCTGCGTCTCCCTCTTTTTGTCATGGCTTTAGAGCCAGGTCGTGACAGGTATAAAGATCGCGATCACAAACATTTAAAAATTTGTTTTTCTATCTTGTTGTATTTTATTTTTTTTCATTGAGTGAATCTTATACCAGCCTAAAATATGACCAGTGAGGGTGAAACTATACACACAACTCATGATTCAGTAGCACAATACGTGATTTACAGTTTGATGGAAGTGACAGGAGGTCAGAGAGATACAGAGTAGGTAACACTGTCAAGAGATGTGGATATTATGGGATTCATCCCAGTGAGTAATAACATATGATGAATCCATTTCTGTGATATATTGCAGAGCCCTGATGAAGCTGAAATTATGTATGAAAGTTTGGAAAAATATCAGTGTTATCTGAAAATTGGTCTTTATGTGATGATTGTGTTGACCATGGGTCACAATTGTTTGCTGCTTTTTGAATTTTCAGAAGCAGTATTGTACCGTTATTTTACGGTGATCCAGCCAGGGGAAATACAGCATGTTTGACATTCAATGTTACTTCATGTGAACTAAAATGGAATAAACATAGAAACATGTTAAAATACAGAGCGTCATCGGTGAGTCTTCAGTCTTTGTTCACAACACAGCTCAGGTTTCCCTCCAAGTTCAATCTTTGGCCCCTTCTGTGTTGACACGCCGATCCCAGGGGTCCTTAATCCAAAACATGGTGAGCGGCTGCGTGTTTAGTCCACTCACATCGATGCACGGGTTCAACATGGGGTAGAGAGGCTCTGTGCACTGCACGCAGAAAGAGTGGAGCAGTGTCATGGTATCGGCATTGTAGAATGACAGCTCTCCCTTCTGGAGATTTGCCAGTATGCCCAGCTTTCTGACTCTCTTCCCCACTGACAGCTGCTTCTCCTGGGTGCCATGGCATGCCAGGTACTGCCCATCTCCATGGTAGATGCACCAGGACGTATTGTTCACACCCAGGCCGGAGGAGCTCCGACTTGGAGCATCTCCTTTATCGACTGGCCCGGTGGTCACGCCCACTAGCCAGTAGGGTTTCTCCTGAACAATGACCTCCCAGTAGTGCCTGCCAGTAGTGAAACCCTCCTGAGCCAGGACGCTATACTGGGAGTCATACGGCTGAGGGCTCGGAGCTTCACTGTCGGGCTGCCTTCTCCAGTACACCTGTTTCCTGTCCTGGGATATTTCCAGTTTTGGATGGGCTGACTTGGAGTCCAGCGCAGGAGAACTTAGATCTGCAAATACAAATCTACATTCAGAACACAATTACAGAGATAGCGATTCGATTGCAAATTGTGGGATACTAACGTGACCACATTCGTGGGAAGTGTTGGGACAGAGCCACTGAAAGGTCATCCACCAGCCTCTCCACCGCTCTCAGCTTCTCAAGGTGACACAGATCTTTGTCTACCTCTTGAATTGGTGCTAAATCCAAAGGGTTGCTACAATAAAAACTGGAAAGTATTAAAAGGCAAAAATCATACCAAGAAAATAGCAGTTAGGATGGACAAAGTAGAGCGTCGCTACACTCACCAAAGATTCTGTGCTGTGATTTGCTGTTGAAAATAAACAGGTCATGTATTGCAATCACGGAAAACATTTGAGCTGCATTTGTCCTTTCACGAGATCATAACAACACACCATCATAACAATAGGTCACCTACCTGTAGGAATCGCAGCTCAATTTCCTCTTGGAGGAGTGATTTGCTGGACGCTCTGAGGCTGTCTATCTCTGTGATCTGAGCCTCCATGTGGCCCCTCTGGGCCTCCAGCCACTCCGTCATGTACGTCTCCTCTGCGTCTATAATCTGCATCATCAGACGCTCATCACCATCCAGCACAACGCGAATCCTGCTGTACTTGTCCGAGATTCTTTCTCTGAAATCTGCAGCAGACGTCTATAGAAAAAAAAACATACACGTTATACAAAGGAAAATACACACAAGAGGGGATTCTGCAAATAAAACAATAGAATGGTTAAAAGGAGGTATTTCATGTTGTCTGTACCAGCGTTTGTGTATACAATGACTCCAAGTCCCTGATGGCGTGTTCTGCTTCACTTCTCCTCTTCAGCAGCTGGTTCATGGTGGTCTCTAACATGCTCTAAATACAGAAATACAACAGGCCCATACAACATGAAAACAAAAGAAAATAAAACACACTCGTCAACGATAAAACACGGCTAATATTCACCTTGAAGTCTGCGCAGGCCTCATGGACTTGGACCACGTTGTGGTTCTTGTGCAGGCCAACCAGGACACACAGACAGCACACGGGGACCTTCTCCTCCATACAGAAGAGCTTGAGCTCCTCTCGGTGCTCCCGGCACTTCAGGGACAGCGGATCCCCCGTCACCTCCACAACTGTGTGCTCCCTCAGAGCAGACCTCTGCTGGTGCAGCAGGGCGTGCGCCTGGCACAGTGAGGCGTCGCAGGTCAGACAGGTCCTTATGGCCACCGAAGGCGTCTCTATGCAGTGGTCACAGGGGATAGTGGAAGATGATTTGGTTGCCCTGCTCGGTGTCGTCGTCCATGGCTCTGCTGTTGGCGGCCTGTTAGCGGCGAAGTCCTTTACTTTGGTCTGAAGACTGGCGTTTATCTCCAGTGTGACATCAGAGGGGAGGAATATCTGACACTCGGGACAGAAGAGGGGACCCTCATCAGACCCCTCTGTTCCCCAGACAGCCTGGATGCAGGTGAGACAGAAGTCATGTCCGCATGGCAGCGTCACAGGATCCGCGAAGAAATCCTGGCAAACGGGACACTTCAGAGTTTCTTCGACAGTCCCCATAGCTCTGCTTGCACCTGTTGTGGCAGCTCAGCGTGCACTGTGCTCCGGGCCGTTCTGCTCATGAATGTTTCATAGGCCTCTGTTGGCATGAACACGCCACTCATGTGCCTGCAGTGTCAGGTTACTAAAGATGAGATGATATCTTCCACGAGCTGGATCAAGCCATTGACACAATTGAATGGCACATATCCAACAAAATGAATCAAGTGAATTAAATGACCAATTATTTGTTCCAAACTCAGCACCATTTACATGTAATCAAATTAAACTAATTTATTTCAGTGTGAAAATAAATTCTTGACTTTGTGTTCAGTCATTTAACAAAATAATCTGAACTCAAGGTCCACTTTTTTTTTTGTGCTTTTTCAGGAGCTTTCAACCACATTCAAAGTCATCAGTAAATGTATTTTGGTGGACTGAGTTGAGTTAAGTGATCCTCAATGGGCCAATTATTTAGTGACAGTATATAGTTATTCAGATCAACACTGCACTTTTTAAATTTGTCAATAACATTGTCTAGTTTTAGAAACAACTATGTGACATTAAATGTAATCTTCTTTGAGGTGTCTATTATTATTTGAGCGCACTTTGTGTTTAATCAATATCTTCATTAAGATATTAAGCGTTATCTCATGTAAAACAATAATTAATAATTTATGTTGGTCTTTTACAGTATGCTTTCTGCACTTAATTGTATGAAGATATTTTCAATTAGTGTAGCAATTTGTTTCTTCTCTGGGGTTAAACAAAGCTGAAACTACGAACAACTATGAACTGTCAGTGTTGTATGTTATATATATTTTTTACCCTCCTTCCCTGTACTTGTACTTCCCAAAGTGACGTAAGTGTCCACCCATCAAAAGCGCTATTTCTGAATCCTCCTCTGTACGTGAACGCACCATGGACGTATGAACGTAAGCAGATACGTAAACTACGTTCGTGCGTCGCTCAATTACGGCAACAAACCCAACCAACGTGGGCTGTGGATGTGGCAGCAGAGCACAGCCGCAGACTACGTGTCTCCTGCAGTGCACTAACACGTGTAGCGGTGGTCGCTTCTCGAGGTTGTCCCCCTGTGAGGTAAGGAGTCCCTTTTGTGCAACATTTAATTTGGTCCGGCTGCTCGAAAATAGCCGCTGAGCTCGTCTGTGAGGTAAGTTAGCTCATAACAGCTAGCATGCTAGTAGCGTACGTCAGCGAGCCCCAAATCCCTTATTTGACAGCTGAAACACCAGATAACAGCTACAGTTTGTTCGCTGTAAAGAAACGTGCCGACTCCAATGGCTTCGTGTATGTTAGAGCTCTTTAACATGAACAGCACCGGGCTCCTGGATTCATTTGAGCTGTTAGGAGACATGTCTTTAAGCCACTAAAGTCCAAATAACTATAATATAATATAATATAATATAATATTCACTGGGTAACGTGTGTCAAGTTCAGTGTAGCCTGAAAACGCAATGCTGATATTAACATCATGGCCCATGATGCAACGCTTCCCTGTGAGATGAAATAATGTACAAATGTGAACTAATTGTGTTGTATTTGCAGTACGGTGTAGATATCAAACCTTACAGTCTGCACATTTACAAGCTGCTTATCTCGGATAAGGTTATTGCACATATTGTTAAAGTGACCTGACATTGTTTTTTTTTTTTTGTCTTCATCACAGCTGCCCTCAAGTGTGTAAGTGCCATGCTTGCCAGACTGGCCTTGTGCTCCCGCTCGCCATCCAGAATCCGGCAGTCGAATGTCTGTCCGGTCTCCATCAGAGCGTTCGCTCAGGCTAAATGTAAGTAACCAGCCCACTTCTTTGTCATGCCCCGAAGGGGATGGTATGAACTTCATGCCTTGATACTCTTTTGCTGATGTGTAAATAATGGCGGCGGCGTTGTTCTCCGCAGTCCCACGTCCCCATGGGAAGTCTCTTGCCCACCGCAGTGAGTTAAAGCAGGCCAAACGCATTGTAGTGAAGCTGGGAAGTGCCGTGGTGACCCGGGATGAGTGCGGACTGGCACTGGGGCGTCTGGCCTCAATAGTAGAACAGGTAACGCCACGTTAATGTTGTCGGTACAGACGAGAGAGTGTTGAAGAAAATCATCACATAACATAGTTTGAACACCCTACATTTGGATTCATAAGAAAATGGTTTATGTAACTTGTTATGATGAACACATTTGGTTTTTATAACAGATAGTTCCTAGAAATTAGGAAGGTGGCAATTCGTAGAAAGAAGAATGACTGTGTCATGAAACTTGGGTCGAGTATACATCTTGACCCAACAGAAGTAAATCAAATAAGTGGCCAAGTTCTTCTGTAAACTGGGCTTTGTTTGTTTCAACCAACTGGTTTGATTGGTGGAAAGTGATCTAAGAGGGCTGAATTTACACTATAAGAATACGCTGAAAGTTCTAATACATTGGACTTGTTGAATGTTGCCTTGTGCTCATTAAAACACTTCCCGCTGGGTTGCAACTCCAAATCAGCGTCTCTTCTCGTCATTTCGCCACAACAAGAGACACTGTGATGGTGGCTGCGTGAACATACTGTTATGTGTGGGGTCAAGGAAGATGTAAAAAAAAAAAAAAAAAAACAACCTGTAAATGAAGAACTTGAATGTTAAATAGCCTGTGTGTGTCCTGTCAAGGTGGCCATGCTGCAGAATCAGGGAAGGGAGATGATGATCGTCACCAGTGGTGCCGTGGCGTTTGGGAAGCAGAGACTGAGACATGAGATCCTGCTGTCTCAGAGCGTCAGGCAGGCCTTACATTCTGGACAGAACCAACTCAAAGAAATGGTGAGTAATACTCTTGGAACACTGGGGATTGTAGTCCACTCGTTGAGAAATTCGAATATTAGATCACATTTGATATACACAGTCTTGTTAACTTTTAGGGAAATTCCTTCTTTTTTTTTTTTTTTTCAGTCCGTTCCAGTTTTCGAGGCAAGGGCATGCGCAGCTGCCGGACAGAGCGGTCTGATGGCATTGTACGAAGCTATGTTCACCCAGTACAGCACCTGCACCGCACAAGTATGCACTTGACTTTTCTCACAGAGGAAAATGCCGAGAGAGCTTAAATCTCACTTAATTCTCTACACTTCTGTCCACTTCTGCAGATTCTGGTCACCAACCTGGACTTTCATGACGAGCAGAAGCGCCGCAACCTGAACAGCACGCTCCATGAGCTGCTGCGGATGAACATAGTTCCCATCATCAACACCAACGACGCCGTTGTTCCGCCCCCTGTTCCCAACAGTGACCTGCAGGGGGTAAATGTGGGTACTGTGTGATGGGCATGCTGGGAATGCTGTGTGTGGTCCAGAGTTGTGATGGTGGATTGCTTAAATCATGCGTAAATGAAAGGCGTATGTTTCTTTCTACTTCCATTTCCACCCTCATTAACATTTAACTTCTTGGACACATTGTTTTCATTTTAAAGGCTGCTTTGAATGTTGAGTACTTGTTCAAACTGTGGTGGTTTTGTTTGTTTTGTGCCATTCTATTGTGCACCGACCTGCTTGTGTTATCTCCTTTTGGAAAGAGGTGAACATATGTTGTTGGTTTTGCAAATGAATGGGACTGGGAGGCTTTTGTTGCATGGAAGCAACAAAGCTATTTATAAGCTATTATTCAAGACTACACAGTGATTTTCCTTTTGGCTAAATGGAATTTCTGTTTGTATTTCAGGTAATAAGCATCAAAGATAATGACAGCTTGGCTGCACGGCTGTCTGTTGAAATGAAAGCAGACCTCCTCATTGCCCTGTCTGATGTAGAAGGTACAGAAATCACCAGCAATTTGATGATTTATGATTTACTTTGTATGTGTGTAGTAACATTTTTTTTTTTTTTATCAATTTTATTTATCAAATGTTTGATTTACATATTGTTGTGGCTGATTCGTCTTCTGGCTCGATGATGACTAACTTTCTTAAAACCTGATGCTGTATAAACTTAATAGCTATCTCCTATCTGACTGCTAGTGAGGCGCCACAGGAACTCACGAACGGGACCTCAGTAATTGAACACCCACAGAATACCAGAGAGATTGGATCAAAGGTCAATTCACGTAGATTTATTTGTAAGACACAGATTACGAACAAATCGAGTTGGGTCTGGAATCAACAACTCACGAACGAACAAACTGACATAGTACTTATAACGTAACATTTGGTTTAGGTGCGGCTCACCTCCCAACCCCTTAGCCCATCCCCGTATCTCATATTTCTCGTATTCGGCGATCACGTACGCGACTGCTGGCCAGTTTACGCCGGTTTTCTAAAGTAAATAGTTCTTTCGCTGTCTGCCGCTCATCCTGTCTCCCTCCGGTCATAATATCTACCCGCTACTTGTCATAGTATCTACCCTCTTCCTAACTAGTCCCTTTGGTCTTTAGTCTCTAGAAACCAGCTGGGGGCTTCGGCTCCATCTCTACTGGCTCGCTCTGGAATTGCGCCAGGTCACCGCGTCCTTATCTGCTATGGAGTCTTATTACAGAGGGCTGTTTACAAAGTTCTTTCTGATCATCTTTTTGTGTCCTTCAACTAGTGAAAGTCCACATTAAGCTCATCTTCTTAGGCTGACTGTGCACTGTGTCTACGTGGGCCCCTTACTTGTACAGTTCACATGAGTGTAACTCATAACAACATGTCATGGATTGATAGATATATGTCACTATGAATATTGTGCTCTTAATGACCCGGTTCATGTCCGGGGCAGATAGATATATGTGATGTACATGACTTCACAGTTTTACTAAGCATAAGACATTTTTACTAAGCATAAGACATAAAACATTTTCCTTCCACAATATCAATTTATCAGGAATACTCATAAGTTACCTCAAACACAAAGTGATCCCTATAGAGAAAAAAAATTCTAACCTGTGTAACTGTAATAATTAATTGTTTGGTAATTATACATTATAAAAATGACTTAAAGGGCCAGAGGTTTTACACACTAAGTTCAGTTTAGTCATCGTACTGCTCATCCTGTGAAAACAGTTGTGTAATGTCTGTGGCTCTGAAGTGACTTTAACAGAGTTTAAAAAAAAAAAAGAAAGGAGGTTGTTTTTTTTTTGTTGCTTGCCCTTGGGACTTAAACTTGTTAACAGAAAGCAGGTGCTACCAACTGGAAGTGAGGGGTTTCAAAGAAATGGACATCTGGAAGGCAGAGGGGGGCTAATGAAGGATGCTACCGAGTTACTGTTCATTATAGGGTTACATTTTTTTTATTAGCTTTTCCTGTACTAGAGACATACTGGCAGGATATCTCAGCATCAGTTGCTCCGTTTTTGTCTTTTGTGAGTACCCCCAACTTTAGTGCGGCGCTAAATCGCGGGTGTACTTTAAAAAGTGACTCAGGAATCTAAATCCTCATTAGTTTATCATTTCAACAATAATCTGCTTTTTATGAATGAACATCTTACTTCAGTGAGTTACCTGTTAATACAAAAACTTTCTGTATGCTGTCCGGCCTCTTGGTCTATCAATATCAGTGTGACTGCTTTGGTTCTGTGTGGGATTAAAAAAAATGAAATGCTATTCTACAGGCTTATACGACAGTCCCCCAGGAACAGATGACGCCAAGCTCATTGATATATTCTATCCCGGAGACCAGCAGTTAATCACGTACGGCACGAAGTCCAGAGTCGGCATCGGCGGCATGGAAGCCAAGGTCAGCATGACGGTCAATATGTTATCTCAAAGTGTAAACAGGACTGATGGGGGAAAAAAAAGTTGCGTTATGCTCAATCATGTTGTTGTCTGAATCAGGTGAAAGCAGCCCTCTGGGCTCTACAGGGCGGGACCTCCGTTGTCATTGCCAACGGCACAAATCCGAAAGTCACAGGCCACGTCATCACAGATATTGTGGAGGGGAAGAAAGTTGGCACCTTCTTCTCTGAAGTGAAACCTGCAGGTATTTGGTAAAACCATGTGGGAAGAGTATTTTATTCTCTTGTTGTGTTTTGATATTTGATGTTTGCATCATTAACACCACCAGGTCCGACTGTGGAGCAGCAGACGGAGATGGCCCGGCATGCAGGCAGGGCTCTGGCCTCCCTGGACCCTGAACAGGTGAGGATCTTGCTCCCTCAGTATGGTCTGGTATTAAAATGCTTTTGTATATGAAGAGGACAGAATGGCATATATTCAGCACTGATATATTAAGATGTAATCCCACAAGACATGTAGTTAATCTCTTGGTTAAATTCAGTATATTGCCGTCATTATACCGTTCCTAAATTTATTTAAATGACAAAATTACGAGAGGGAGAGATCATCTCCTGGCTAACACTCAGCACAAACATAATATATTAAAAATTGTATAAAAAACTGGAAAAAAGGTAACTCATTTTCACAACAGGATGCAAGGGGTCACCGAACTCATTAAGTTTTCATTGTAATTACTCTTGATTCTGGTATTTGTTAATCGTGTGTGTGTGTGTGTGTGTGTGTGTGTCCGTGTGTCCGTGTGTGTGTGTGTGTGTGTGTGTGTGTGTGTGTGTGTGTGTGTGTGTGTGTGTGTGTGTGTGTGTGTGTGTGTCCGTGTGTCCGTGTGTCCGTGTCCAGAGAGGGGAGATCATCTGCTCTCTTGCTGACCTGCTTACAGAGAAGAGAGATGAGATCCTCATTGCCAACAAGAGAGACATGGAGTTAGCAACAACCTCAGGTACTGAGGCACAGAGAAGACGCACTGATCACCGGAATCCACAGCTGAATGCAATCGTCTGACGCAAATCCCATGTTCTGCCAGTGGTTTTCATTCACCTGTAGCACATCTACTTGGGGACACTGGCATATGAAGGAGGTTTGCGTCTGGTTGTCAGCATTGGGTAGAATTTCCCTTAGCTCTGGTGTGAATCAGCCATGTTGTCAGTAAGAGGCTTGTGAATGCAGAGTACTACGTTTAGAGGTTTGCCTGCAGTCGTCGAGTAGGGGGATTACATAAGCAAAGTTCTCACTGCTGAAAGCATACATTTTCTTTTTCTCTCCATGGATCTTTTCGAGTATTGCATTGTCGGCGTTCTCTCCCTGTTCACAGGTCGTCTCTCCCAGCCTATGATCGACCGTCTGAGTCTGTCAACCGCGAAGCTCAACAGCCTTGCCATTGGCCTGCGTCAGCTTGCTGTGTCTTCCATGGATAGCGTGGGTCGGGTGCTGAGGAGGACCAGGGTGGCCAACAACCTAGAGCTGGAACAGATCACTGTCCCCATCGGCGTCCTGCTGGTCATCTTTGAGTCGCGTCCCGATTGTCTCCCACAGGTCTGTAAACCCCAACGCTCGGCCTGTAGACCGAAGGCCTTTACTCACCGGGGGGTGTGGTGAATAAACACCGAAATGCACGCCTGCCAATATTTGCCGTAATATTCACGTTCTGTGAAAGTACTCATGACAAAAGCAAAAGTTTGGAAAACTTTAATGATGTGCGCATTAAACTGCGGGAAAAGAAATGCCCCTGGTGTGTAAAGGCACCATCAGACTTTGCACATCTTGTCACATTTTCACGTATTTTTATATTGTGTTTCAGGTGTCGGCTCTGGCTATTGCCAGTGGAAATGCTTTGCTCCTGAAGGGGGGTAAAGAAGCTTCCAACACCAATAAAATTCTCCATCAACTCACTCAGGAAGCACTTTCCATTCACGGAGTGGCAGATGCCGTTCAGCTGGTAAGAACTGAAACCATTGCCTTATTGAAACGCATGATTACAATATTACCTCTCTGATATTCTGTCACACCATACGATTTACCCCGATGTTTTTAGGTGAGCACACGCGAAGAAGTCGAGGATCTGTGCAGACTCGACAAGTTGATCGACCTGATCATTCCGAGGGGCTCGTCCGAGCTCGTTCGGGACATCCAGAGGGCGGCGAAGGGCATTCCGGTTCTGGGCCACAGCGAGGGCGTCTGTCACGTCTACATAGACAACGAAGCCAGCATAGACAAAGCTATAGATATTAGTACGGGTTTTTTTTTTTTTGTGTGCGTCTTTGGAGGTTGTGGAAAAGTGTTTCCATTTCTGCAGTCATTTTTGGTCACGGTGTTGTGACTGTTGTCATTATTTCCATGTTTTTCCACTTGTCGGTGTAACCCAGAGCTCCTGAATGTACGGCTACTAACTTGTGTTTCATTCCAGTCAGAGACTCAAAATGTGACTACCCTGCGGCCTGCAATGCCATGGAGACCCTCCTGATTCACAGGGATTTGCTGCGAACGCCGATATTTGACCAGATCATTGACATGCTGAGAACCGAACACGTAAGGAGCGTGCACCGAAACGTTTACACAAAGCAGTACATGGTAGAGTGTTTTAAAATGATGATGAAGAAGGTTTGAGTTCCAGACACAGAAATAAACTTTCTGGAGACAGTGTTTGCCACTTTTATTTGGGACAATGAGGTGTTTTTGTTTATATTTTTTTTACTGATTATTTCCTTATTCTGTTGATAAATCCTTGTGCCGTTGCCTTCTCTCAGGTGAAGATCCATGCAGGCCCCCGGTTTGCTTCCAATTTAACTTTCAGCCCATCCGAGGTGAAGTCTCTGAGGACAGAGTATGGGGACCTGGAGTGCTGCATTGAGGTGGTAGACAGCATGCAGGATGCCGTGGACCACATCCACAAATACGGCAGCTCCCACACTGATGTCATCGTCACGGAAAGCGAAGAGACAGCCGAACAGTTTCTGCAGCAGGTGGACAGCGCCTGTGTATTCTGGAACTCTAGCACCCGCTTCGCCGACGGCTACCGCTTTGGCCTAGGTATGTACAGGGGCGGGCGTGGTTTTACTTCTTAAGAAAAAAGGGCGAACGTGCATCCTTTTGTCAATGGGTCTAACCTACCACTGGTGTGAAATGGGCCAGAAAGAGTCAATTTTTGCGTTACTTATTTTGCAGGAGCTGAGGTTGGTATCAGCACGGCGCGGATACATGCCAGAGGTCCAGTGGGTTTGGAGGGGCTTCTGACCACCAAGTGGGTCCTTCGAGGGGAAGGGCACACTGTGTCCGACTTCTCTGAGCAAGGGAGTATGAAATACCTTCACGAAAACATCCCTGTCCCCCAGAAGGGCTTTAGTTAGGCGCCCAAGCAAAGAGCCATCAACAGGAAGCAAGATAACTGGTGTCTACCCAGAGTTTATGAAGAGGTTTCGGTCTGCCACTTCAACTGGTCAGCTGCTGCTTCTTCACCTGTATGACTCCACTACGTCGGGGCAGAAAAACCTGCATGCAGAACAGAGGCTGCTTTCACTGGACAGCCTGTGCATAAACCTGTGAACCGGCTTTTTTAGATAAATGCCAATCTCCAGAGACGATGACTAATTGTTACATGACTGGTGAGAGGGGAAAGTACTATGGTTAAAAAAAGAAAAATATATACTGTGCGGCAGGTCAAACATAAAGTAAACCCAGACAAAGCTCTTTCCTCTGTAAGGTCATTTTTATAGTAAGAAAAGCATCATTGACTCAGCTATGATTTTCTAACTTATTTTTCTACGTGCAAACCCCCTCGGCCTTTTTGTAATTTACTGTACGTGTTGTTTTTGCAGGTTCTTGGTTCAGGTTTATATTGCTACCCTTCCCCTTTGCACAGACGATTTAATAAATATGCTGTAAAAATCTTTACTCGCGATTTTGTGTTTTATCGGTCACAATCTTAATACTGAAAAATATGCATCATAATGTCCCTGGTTTACAAATATGTATTTATTTAAAATAATTTAATCAGTTTTTAAATCATTCGTAATGCTCAATTGTATTTTTTATCAATCCAAACTCCATTTTAAAAAAAAACTTAAATTACAATATAAAAGGTTTTTGGGTGTCTTGTGAACAGACACATGATGTAGTTGTTCCAGCATCATTTTGATTGTTTACAGTAATTTAATCATTATTTTGGGTTCTGCTCTGCGGTGAACCAGATTAATTCAGCCGACATGTGACTTAATGGATTCAGTAAACGCCTCCGGATGATGTCATGAACCCAGACAGGACGGTGTTTGGTTGTCAGACGTATCTGTGACTTCCACAACAGAAACAAGGCAGTGATGGTGGTTCTTCCAGCCGGTTGATGAAATGTTGTTGGTGTCTACATGGAGGTAAGGCCCTCCTCCTCTGAGTGCTGCAGTTACTCACTCTGACCACTGGAGGGAGAATGAAGTGAAATTAAAACTTTACACAAAAACAAAGAAGAAAAAAAACTGGAGCAGAACACGAGATATTTATTTAGTTCAGAGTGAAAAGCTGCAGATTATTGAGTCTTTGATCGGTTTGACGTCGGACTACTGCGACACTACTATACTAACGCCAACATGTCAGTCTGATCACTTTTCCATTTGTTTATGAAATGATTCTTTATTGAATGATTTGAGTTCCTCACTATAGCTGCGCCACAAATTCACCTCTTTAAGTGACTTTTGACGTCAGTCCTTAAACCTGCAGATTCCTTCTAAATCATTTGGACTCTTTCAGGTCCTCATTAGTTTCTCACTTTGTACCTGATCTGTGCTGTTTGAAAATCCACCATCTCTCTGAATTTTGCAGCCTTTCATTGAATAAACAGCTGAGTTGGTTCTTCATCAGTAGTTTGGTTCAAACTTCTTTTGTCCCTCTTTTGATTTGTTTCTGAGTTTCCCCAAACTAGCAAACAGTCAGTGATGAATGGAAGTAAAAGTGAACAATACCACGTGAATAACGAAGGTGGATTTAACAAATCCTTCATTTTATACACTGTCGTGATGGATTGAGATTTTTGCTTAGACATGTTTACGTGGGTAATAATCAAGAATCATCCAAAACTTTTATTTTTCTATTCCCATGTCACTTATCAAAGTTTGTTAATTTGTTACATGATGCTCAAAGATGATGAATTTAGTTTGTTCAAATCAAAACAACTCTTTACAAGTTGTGAGTCTTTTTCCACAGATGCTGAATTTGATCCAGAAAGACTTGTTTCACAGTCGAAGGTTTTTCTTCACACAAACAAATGTTTCACGACAACAAAGTTCCGTTTTATACACAAAGTAAAACATGTTTCACAGCTTCCCTCAGACAACCGATCATTTCAGGTAATTACAGGGACCTCGCTCAGCTCTTTCAGACATCCATCTGCAACACCACAAGTCCCAGAGAGCTCTCAAACCCCACCAGAGTCCAGACCAGATCAGGTACCCCTCATCTCCAGCTCCAACCGTGGCTCAGTGGTGGAGCAGGGTCGTCCTTCAAATCAGAAGATCGGCAGTTCGATCCTCCTTGGGAAAGACACTTAACCCTAAATTGCTCCCGTAGCTGTACCTATGGTGTATGAACGTTAGTTAGTCCTGATGGGCAGGTGGCACCTTGCACGGTAGCCCCTGTAACGGGAACGGGGGTCCTGCTCCGGGGAGAGTAGGGGGGAACAGGTTCCGTACCTAACACGGTGGTTACTCCGTCGGTTTGTCCGAGTGCTCCCGGAATAATGTCCCTCACCGACATCGGTTCAAGCCTTCGGTCTTTTATCTCACCCCGTAGTTTGATCGTTAGGATTTAGGAGTTATTGATTTTCCCGAGGGTGTTTTACAGCTTGTGCGCTCCAGGCCCCCTGCGGTAGGCCGTAACTCTTCTCAACCCGTATCAAGTGAGTACATAGACGTCTGTACCGTCTCACTGCTCTATTTTATACACTCACATGTTAGACACACTGCCAAGTCTTCACCCAGGGTCCTTACCCTAAGTTCCTCCGGGAGAGTTGGTCGTCACCTCAGTACCACACTTGTTTAAGGACAGGGGAAGAGGGTTAGTCTGTGCTAAAGAACCACAGGCTTTAGTGTTAGTTCCAGCTCCTCACTGTAAGGCTGTTGGTTTATTTCAGTTTTTTTTTTAACAAAGTCACCAACAACAATTTCAATTCAATGAAACAGTTACAGTGTCACATGCAAACAGTTCTAAGTGTCGGGGGTCTTCTATTTAAGTTGTCCCCGGTCTAAGTTTTGTTCTCTGTGTAAAAAGGAGTTAGTTAAGTCCAGTCCCTAAAAACTGGCAGATTTCCGTCTGGTCTCAGAGAGCTAGTGAAATCTGATTTCTCTCCTCTGTGCTGCAGCTTAAATACTCAGACACAGTTTACTCCTCCTTTTCTCAGTTGCACGTGTCACACCTTCATAATTCATCCTGTCTCTTAAGTCCACTACAGGAGGGTTGTTGCTTTATAAAGGTGATATTAGCTGATGGATCCTATTACACAGGATAGATTATACAACATATAACAACATATATTGTCTACGCAGGTTATATTTAAGCGAGTATACTTTTATGCTTTCATCTTTTTCTACGATCATTCAACAACCCTGCCATCAGTGTGTGAATGTGTATGAATGGGTGAGTGATTACAAGTAGTGTTAAAGCGCTTTGAGTGCTCAGAAGACTAGAAAAGCACTATACAAGTATTTAGCATTTACAACCACTAAGAGGTCAGGTTGGTACTAACTAACATCAGCTGTGTGTGTACAGACTGAACTATCTGGTCAGCAGAGATACGTTTCTCTACCAGGAGGAGACTCTCCCTCCTACAGAGAACACAGAGACACAAAGGAATCAGACCTGAAGCAGAACCCAAACCCAGGATAAAGAGGTTCAGTGAATGTGGTGTTGACGGTGGATCAGTGTGTCAGAGGAGACTCTGTAGAAGGACAGAGAGCCAGCAGGACAGTCCACATACACTGCTACGCTACCAGAGGAGGAGGAGGAGGAGGAAATGGGTGTTGCTGTCTTATTTTGCCAGACATAGTAACCATCATCAGAGCAGGACAGACTCCAGGACTGATCATTCCTTCCAAACACACCGTCTCTACTGTCTCCGCTCCTTCTGATTCCTCTGTAACTTACTGATACAGAAACTCTTCCACTCCACTCGACCTCCCAGTAACAGCGACCAGTCAGACCAGCTCTACACAGCAGCTGAGCCCAGAAGTCAAATCTCTCTGGATGATGAGGATATGACTGATCATAACATACCTAACATGATATCAACCTGCTTCCACATCCAGCAGTTACCCATCAACATGATGATTCATCAGGAGTCCACTATTCGCTCTCTTTTAGCTCCGTTTTTAGTCTCCACCACCTCCTGAGGGAAACATCTGTCTCTTTAGCTGCTGAATGCTCCACTATGTTCACCAGTGTCTGTGGCCGACTGTCACCTGTAGTTTCAGCAAGTCGACTCTTATCAGCCTGGGAACTGGCTCTCAGTGCGAAACGAACCTAAAACTAGGTGAAGCTAAACGCCTTCAAAACAGCAAAACATTCCTATTGTGATGATTTATCAAGACGGTTTAAACAGATTGTTTCTTTGTCTTTTCACAATAATGTCTGGACTGTGACAGAGAAATAGTTTCCAGCTCTACCTCCTCTATCAGACTGATAGAGGAGCTGTGGCTGCAGCAGGCCTCTTCATACCTGAGAGTTTTAAGTCTCCATTGTGGATCCTTCAGACCAGCAGACAGCAGAAAATGAGGTAGTTGGATTACAAACAATAGTGATAAAAGTGCTTATTTTGCAGAAACGTGATCCCTGTCAGTGTTTTATTATATATGGACATTACACTTGTATTTTTGTTTGGATCATTATTCCTGCTGCAGATGTTTAAGGTGGAGCTTATTGAACTCCTTTATACACTGTTTTTCAGTTTGGGAAGTTAGGATGGGTTTGAAAGATTGTAATGTGCAAAGTAACTAGTAACTAAAGCTGCCAGACAAATGTAGTGGAGTAAAAAGTACAATATTTCCCTCTGAGATGTAGTGGAGTGGAAGTACAAAGTTGAATAAAATAGAAATACTTAAGTAAAGTACCTTGAATTTGTACTTAAGTAAATATTCTTAGTTACATTCCACCACTGATCATGACATTCACAGCTTATCAAAACCAAACAATTTACTGCTTTTTATAAAGAGGTTGAATAATATTGAGCAGGATTGAGTTCAGTCTATTGGTCCGGCCCTCGACAACAGTCCCCGTTTCTCATGTGGCCCCTTAGAAATAATAATTGCCCACCCCTGGTTTAGAGCATGGCTCCAAGAAACCTTTTTTTTTTTTTTAACTCTACATGTGCCTTGCAAATTGTGTACATCTAGGTGAAACACACTGCGAAGGCTGAATCGTCGACATTTTTTTTAGGGGCGCTATCAAGCAGACTTGCCACTCTGAAGTATTAAAATCACATAAGTTATGGTTATGTTTGGAGCATTTTTAGCCCCTCAAAAACACCTTCGTTTTTCATAGAAAAGAATGTGTCGCCACGGCAACAGCGTTCCACGAAACGCCAAAAGCTCTGTGTGCAGGCATTAGGAACTTCTTACACACGTTTGATGTGGATCGGATTTACATAAGAGAAGCAAGCCAAAGTATAGAGACTCTTACTTAATTATATATATATTTATATATATATATATATATATATATATATATATATATATATATATATATATATATATATATATATATATATATATATAACAACATATATACATATATATATACACACACACACATACATATACATATATATATATATACACACACACACATATACATATATATATACATTTCCATAATACTAATAAACTCTGCTGTCATCACAAACATTCTGGGTTGGAAAAGAGTAAATTAGTACGGTTTTACAGACTCTATACTCAGAAAAAGCTATTATAACAGGCCACTAAACAATATTCTCAGCTTTTGTCACTAGAGGGCAGCAGAGGTCTTTCCTTAGAAAATCATTCAGAATATTTCAACAAACTCTGCCCCTGTTAGAGTCAGCCATTCTGCTGTTTGTCACTACATATTCTCCATTAGCTGTGAAATCAGACAGACAGAGTGAACAAAACAAACTTTAAAAATAATAAAAAAAGGAGGAACTCAGATACTATAGGACCACAGGATGACTGCAGCTTTCAGAAAAAAAGTAACCTTGTTGTTGTTTTCTGTCTCTTTCTAGTTGTTTTCTGTCTCTTTGCGCAACAATGAGACAGTTTCAAGGAAATCTCAGTTTACTTATCAGTTCGGGCGAGGTCAACACCAGTCAGGTTACCAAATCTGAAAAGGTGCAGGCAGAAAATCCAAGGTCCAAGAACCGGGCGAGCAGGGTCAGAACAGGCAGATCAGATAACACGGACTAGGAAACACTGGAGAGTTTGGCAGGAACATACAAAACAATCTGGCAAAGATGGAGTGAAAGTGGACTTGTAAAAATACTGAGGGACTAATGAGAGAACGAGTCGCAGGTGAGGAGACGGTCGGGGAAGACCAGGGTTCTCATTTATAAAACAGAGCGTAGTATCCACACTGACTGTTTGTGTACGTACGCCCAAAAAATCTGATTTATAAAGCCTTGTGTCCTCCTGCCAGTGAGCTGTTTCCTTTTTTAAACCCCAGATCAACTTGTAAATGTCGACAGCTGGTTCAACCTCACATGCCGCCCTCTACACGCAGAGTCAACCATAAATGATCAATGCAAAGCACCTTATGGATGTTGATGCATAGAAATGAGCTGCTGATCAATGAATCTTTACGGCGAATCACGGACCGAGAGGAAGACCAAGAAAAGGAATTTTGCTTGTGGATAAAGTGATCCCTGAACATTAGTTCCCTCCTTTCTTCAACTCATGTCGTCCGGACAGTTCCAGAGCTTCCATTACACGTAATGAGTGTCCCCACAGTATATGTATATGTTTGGAGGAATCAGACTGATTGATTTCAAAACGGTCGAGACAATCAGTGGATCCACCACCCTGGATATCATTTTTTTAAAAAGAACTTTGATAGGTGAACACTATTTATTTGTTTATTTAAGTTTCCTCATGGTGAACTTGGCCTGCATTATGATTAGGACCCATAATGAGGATATGGGGGCTGTTACTAGCTTTATGTCCAGACTTTGTCAAGTGACAAGATCCTTATGTGCAGGTTGTGAAGACGAAGGTGAGGAGACTGGAGTGTGTGAGAGTCACCACGGTGACGCCAGTGAGCTCTGATAGTTTCATCAGATAGCTTTATTTTGTCTGTGTACAGTATGCTGCATCTGTCCCTCTGGAATAAACCATGAATGAATCAATAAAGTCATATTCACTGTAGCGATTTTTACTCACAAAAACTAAAATCGTAATTGGTGATGAAAGCACAGTATTAGAAGATTATTAAAAACTATTGATGCTCTATTCTGCAGTTCTTTGACACTATTTAAGGATATCTTATAGATGATGAAATTAAATGGTTGATTTAATTTAACCATTTAATACTAAGATACTAAGTCATAATTATGAGATAGTAAGTCATAATTATGAGATAGTAAGTCATAATCATGAGATAGTAAGTCATAATTATGAGATGCTAAGTCAGATAGTAAGTCATAATTATGAGATAGTATCTCATTATAATTACTTTTTTATTTTTTATTTTTTCATCTCAGTGCCGGAAATGGGCTTCCATAAAGGTTGTCTTGACAATCACATTACATTTAGGTTCAAAGAGCTGATTGGCTCCAAGTTTTGTAGAAAATCCAAATGTTCTGTGTAATTGTCTTATTGAACGATAGATTGTTGGCTGTTAGTCTCATGTTGTGCAATGAAGATTCAATCTGTTGTGGTTAATAACAATATAGGTTATTTATATGGCAATTATTAAAACGAGCAGCAAAGGGTTTATTGTCTATTACAGCTGTGCATGTCGCTCTTGAAGATTCAGAAATTCTAATTAAACTAACGTCTCTTCAACACTAGCATCCCGGACAGGCTATGTCAAGTTGAGCCTACACGGCTGATCGTTAAACATTTCAAAGCTCCCATTTCCCCTCAACGCAGCACTGGTGACGTATGTTGGTGTGGGCGGGGTTTGACGTCCACAGCGCCACAGTGTTGCCTTCTGCTGGCAAATGTAGCTAGCTGTCACCTGAGCCGATGCTAAAGATGGCAGGAAACAAGTCTTACACGATAGTGGAATATTTCGGTGGGGATTGCGGCTACCGGTGTGGTTACTGTAAAAACGATGAAGGCAACTTTTCTCACGGTAAGACTCTCATCAGGTAACGTTGGCGAAGAAACACAGCGAAGTGGTAGTTGTTGTTGCTGGACTGTTTTGTGCTAATGACCTAGCCCCCCGGTCTAGCTACTTGCTGTTTTTGAGAGAGAGATAGTTAAACTGTAATCCTAATGTCAGTAAATCTGAGTAAGTTATGTAGTTAACCTACACTGAGAGGCCAGTGCATTACACTTAACTGAACGCACACATATGCGACGGTCCTTGGACAGTGTCCTGTCAGAATTAACTCAGGTTTTAGCTTTTAGCATCTCACAGCCCAACTATTTCATCGTGGGGTGAAGAAACTAGGCAGTCTTTGAGTAAAAATGAGTTCAGATAATTAAGTAAGGTTGGTCTGGTGTTTTTGTTGAATTCCTATTCAGTCGGACAACAAGGTTTCCTTAAAGTCTAACGCTGTAACATGAGCAGCTTAGCTCAGCAGCTCGCTAACATCGATACCAGCATCAAGCTAGCTGAGCAGAGGACCAAGGGAGTCTCTCTCTCTCTCTCAAGAGACAGGGCAACTCTCTCGTTTGTTCTGTCGGGACAGGAGGCATTCACGCGACTTACTGACATGCTGTCTTGCATTTAACATCCACTTTTTGTTTGTTGTTGTTGTTGTTGTTGTTGTGGAGAGCTCAGATGGGATGGTCGGTGAGAGCACAGGGGTTCAACTTAACGTGACACGGATGGTAAACACGAGACCGAGGATGAACTTCACAACGAGCCCAAACAGATGGCAGCGTGTTTACTGTGTGTACTGTATGTCATCCCAACAGGCTGGGCTGCTTTGTGACTGTTACTGTGGCAGTATCAAATCAATTACTCATTCATGTTTTTGAAGATTAAGTGCTGGAGTGTTTTTTTTTTTTAATTCCACTTTCAGTTTCAAGAGATGAAAAAACAAACATCTTCATGCAGCTACAGTGGATGTCTTATCTTCATATGTTGTGCCACCACCCTTCACGTGGCGTACCATTTCAACTGCCTAATCACAGATGAAGTGACAGTCAACAAACACGTTAGTCTACGCATCTGTTTTGTCAGTCAAATAAATGGGAGACTTTCGCTGCCACAAAAATATTTGAATATGAAAAGCTCTGTTTTTCATTTGGCAATCGGTGGGACAAAACTGCAAAAGCTCTTTCGACTATATTTTTGAGTCATGTGTAGACAGCCACAAACCAGGAAGGAGTCGTTTCTAAACATCCTTTCTAAACGCTCTGTAGACGGTTGAGCAGAGCTGAAAGAAGCCATACTGTACGTTGTGCTGTTGAGATGCTTTCATATGAAGGTCAATGTAACTCTGCATTGTTAGAAGTTCTGAGTTGGATACTAAGCTGTAAAAAAAAAAAAAAAAATCAAATCTGTGTAAGAAGATAGGAAGGGATTTTCTGCGTGCGGCTGAATGGTGCCATTCAGAGGAGGTGAACGGGGCCGAGACAGGTTGACTATAATTAGGGTTCAGGCAGTTCCTAATGCAGTCAATGAGCGATTGGGCTCAGAGCCTGCAGACGAGACTTGTTGTCTAATCTAAGATAAGAGTGGTAATCTGGATATGTTGCATCATGCGGGAATGGCAGGATCTCGGGAGGAAGGGAGACTGTACTTCCTGTGTGTTTCTTGGCAGTGGTCAGCAACGCTGTTAAAAGACGATAGTTTCCTTATGACGACTGAGATGAGCCCATTATTTCAAGCCACTAAGGTCCTGTTAAATATTTTCCGGCTGCAGCAAAAATACGGGGTCAATTGTCATGTTATATTCTTACTGTGTGGTGCTTCTATTTTTTTCTGGGGAGACATTTCAAAATGAGACCAACAGAAAGACCATCAGCTCCATGATCAGTGTTTCTGTTGTACTGTCAACCTTTCCGAGCAGGTGCTCGTCGCGATAATGTTTTCCTCTGCGCGATTTGCTGCCGTGGCACCAAAGAGCACGTCATCTGTGTTACTGTGTCTGTCAGGCCTCAGGGGAGGCTGGAAAATGGATCAGGTGTGAACAATGGAGAGGCACTCCTGTGCCGTGATGATAGCAGCTGCTGCACACGCAGCGTGACGCTCACGTGGTTCGTTTGTACTCTGGAACCTTTCTTAACGTCCGACTTCCTGCCCGACTAGTTATCAGGCCTTTTTCTTGGACTGGTTTTTTGGGCCTTTGTGTCATTTGTTTGGCCCTGTCCTCCTCTCCCCGTTTACTTATCCTCTTAAACGTTTTTTTTAAGATGACGATCACTTGATGTATAAGGTTTTAAATCTAGCATACTTAATTTATACTCCGTTTGGAGCGTACTCAATGCTTCCGATAACAGAATGCAAAAGAAATTGGCGATTCCTACTCAAATTCATATGATAACTTGACTCTTCTGTAATTGCTGAAGTCATGAGAATTCTGCGACATGAAATTGGGGCCATAGAGCAGAAACTCCTGAGAGATGATATTCTGCATGTATGATGAGGCCATACATGTGTGATATGTAAACACAACTCCCTAAGGATCTTAGATTATACATACATGTTGTGTATTTTCTTGGGTTTCACTCTTGTTCACACCAGTGTTTTCACATGAAAATACAAGGTCTCCTTCTGTTAGCGTCTTCAGTCGGCAGATCACACCAAAACATTTTCCATTTTTAATGTGGTTCAAACTTTCCGAACTGCCCTTTTATAATGATCTATTATATCACATTTTACAACGTTTTATTATGCATTTGATTTTTGTACTGTTTAGTCAGTTTTTATGCCAGTGAAAAGCTCCCACTGGACGCAAATACTGTTAATGTCATGTATGCGGCACTGTGCGTAGCTTCAGCACTGACAACGATTTGGAAAAACACACTGTATGGAAGATTTTGACACACTCTGATTATCAGATATGTTATTTATTATGGTGAGTGTGTCTTTAATGTAAGTAAGAACTGGTGCAATTTAAAAAAAAAAAAAAAATAAATAGAAAAAGATCTGTATCTTTTAGGCCTGAGAAGCAGCTCCAGTCATTGACGGCTTCATCGTTGTGGTGTTTCTCTTTTGGATCACACTGTGTCGTCTCTGGCTGAACACCATTCTCCTGGGACATGGAACATTATGCTCAGTTGCAAAGTGTGTGTGTGTGTGTGTGTGTGTGTGTGTGTGTGTGTGTGTGTGTGTGTGTGTGTGTGTGTGCGTGTGCGTGTGCTGTGATACAGTGAATTCCCTCGGTGGTTTTAGATGTGAACTGACAGTGGCCTTGTCATGAAGTTGTTGGTGTGTGTGCAAACTGTGTATATGGTTGCGGAGGAGAAGGTCACGAGTTAAAATGGGGAACTAAGGCCTCAGTTGTGGGAAGATCCAAGCTGCTGTGTACATAAATAATACTTTTTTTTGAATGTTACCATTGGGGACTGTGGGAATCTTTAGGTGTTTAAGCTGCAACAAAAATGTGGACCCCCCCACCAGACTCTGTAAGCAGCTTATTGACAAACCACTCCCTACTTGCATACATACTGCATGCATACTCCTTTTTCAGGCTAAGAAAAAACTTGTATTCATAACTGTCTTTTTTATCCATTAATAAGCTTTATTTCATTCAGCTGATCCAATTCAAGACCCTTTTCTGCCTGTTTCTCACGAGGTGGCACGCTCTAATGGATGTGTTTTGAAATGTATAGTGTAAAATCAATGAAATGTTTTTAAAGCTCCTTTTTTTTTTTCTTCCCGCAGGGATGTGGTCCCACACCATGACTGTACAAGACTACCAAGACCTCATAGATAGAGGGTGGAGAAGGTGAGTAGTTGTCTCCGCCTTCATGGAATCCTGCTCGCTTTCGTCGTGGACCTTTTTTTAGAATGTTAGGTATTTCAAATAATCCCTAAATCGGTATTTAGTGAAGGCAATCTGTTCTTTCCTTTTACAGAAGTGGGAAATACGTCTATAAGCCCAAATTGGACAAGACATGCTGTCCACAGTACACCATCAGGTAATTTCGCCCATCAGACTTGTTGCCACATGATTCAGTTAACTTCATAGCGGACGAGAATTACATGGAACAAATGAGGGTGACCCATAATATAATAAATCACCTATTGAATATGTGTATAACAACAGAAATATATACAAATGTATGGTCTTAATAAACCTTTTGTGCTCTTTGTCAAGATGTCATGCACTGAAATTCCAGCCTTCCAAGTCCCACAAGAAAGTGCTGAAAAAGATTAGCAAATTCATTTCCAAAGGGGAATTACCAAAAGGACAGGAAGATGGTGAGAGTGTGTTTACTTTTCTTTCTCCAGTGTATTGTCTGATACAGTTCTCCATATTGGTTTCCAGAGCATGCATGAAACAGACAGCCCTCTTGGACCGCGTGTCCATCAGCGTGCGTGGCCGGAACTCGGCAAAAACCCTCCAAACAGTTTTGGCATTTCTCTGGTGTGAGCCGTTTTGTGTACTCGCAGGAGAGCCGATGGACTCGCTGTGTGACGAAGCCGGTCCACGGGAGCCGAGCAGCGTCTGCCACGCTGAAGTGAAGCGCGCCGCAATCGCAGACATTCAGAAGGAGCTACCGGAGTGTCCCGCTATCGCGGACGTCCAGAAGGAGGTAGCGGACGGCGCTCCTGCCGGCTCGGAGGCGTCGAGGAAGGATCCAGAGTCTGTCGCGGAGGAGCGAACAACAGCCGCAGCTCCTAAACCAGGTGAAAAAAAAAAAAAAAAGAATAAGCTGGTTCACTTTCAAATGGCTGGTAATACTCATCGACTATCAGTGGTGTTCTTGATGTGACCGTAAATAGGAATAACACACTAGTTACTTAATGGTAACAAAGTTACAGTCAAACAAAACAAGCACATTTAACATACATTTTTCACCATTTTCTTACAAAACCGTCGATTGGAACCATAATCGGCAGATTAATAAATCATGATTATCGTTGCAGCAGCAGTGGCCCTCTAGGAATCAATGAACTTGGATAACTAATGCTAAATGTACGCTGGTCCATGCAGCCTCAGTGTGGAATTGATTGACATTCCAGCAGCTGCGTTCAACACAAAAGGATGATTGGTTATCGGCTTTTCCCCCTGGTGCAGATACCAGAAAGCTGTTTGCTGCTATTTACTGTTGTTTATTTAAGATGTCTGATATTCGTTGAAACTGCAGGAGGGACAACTTTCAAGTGGTGACGGTAGCTTCAATGACAATTCACCACAATTGTAAGCAAAACTGCCACTGCGGTATCCGACTATGGCTGTAGCACCGTCGCTCGCCAGAGGGTGTCACTGTTCACCTTGTAATGTACTCCACTGTGTTTTGAGGAGTGAGTCTGGTTTTGGCTTATCTGTCATGTTCTCCGCCTTACTTTCCAGCACAGGATATCCTCACAGCCAACGCGCAGTAATGAATAAATAACACTCGCAGTGAGGAGATAATAAACTCCTATTAGACACAGGAAGCAGAACTTCTCACAATTGCTCATGTGTCACGCCTCAACCACTTTTTCCCCCCTCAAACATCTAATGAGAACTTGCTCATTAATCAAAAGACTCAGTGTTGGCACAGGTCGATCCAGATGCAGACATAAACACACAGGGAAAACTTTCAGCGGTGCCAGTGGTCCTTCTGTTCTCACACCTGTGTCAGCACCACAGTCCTCTTCCTCAGACTGTCAGAAATAACACGCCTTTTCAGAAGGCGAGCGAAGAGGAAGCAGGTAGGATTTACTATGTTGGATCAGTGGTCCCCCCCCCCCCCCCCCACCTATTCACCTCCAACAGAAAACACCTGGACATATCTTTCCTCTAGTTTTATGACTGGAGCGCTTTACAGCTTTGGGCAGGTTCCAGGTCTAGCTTGAGAAAACATGGCTCACCATTTCCATAAAGTGTGCGCATAGCCAGAGGTAAACAGATACAGAAGTACATATGAAATGTCGTGCTCTGCAAAGCTGTCCCAGGATCTGCTTTTTTATGGATTCACAAGTAGTGAGGTGTGTGTGTGTGTGTGTGTGTGTGTGTGTGTGTGTGTGTGTGTGTGTGTGTGTGTGTGTGTGTGTGTGTGTGTGTGTGTGTGTGTGTGTGTAAAAAATGCTGTCCTTTTAAGTAGGCAAAATAAATGGTACACTTTCCCAGTCTACCTTCTACAATATGAACCTGCATAGGTCCACGTTAATATTTTAGTGGCAGCTCTCGGATAACGGCCTCTCCCTCCCATAGTAAATTCATGTAATGCCACCATGTGTATACATGCAAGAAAGTGTGTGTGTGTGTGTGTGTGTTTTGAGGGAAGCGGGGAGGGAGAGTGTCACGGCTTTTATGAAGCGCTAACTGCTGGAGCGGGAGTACGCGTCCTCCACAGGAACTGATCTGTCAGACTTTATCTTCACCACGGCTGCATACGCTGTCCTCAGGAGTGTGTGTGTGTGTGTGCGAGACGGAGAGAAAGTGTGTGTGTGTGTGGAGAGTTTAAGAGGAGGGAGGATAGTGTGTGTCTGTGTGTGTGTACACAGTCCGGACTCTGTGCGACCAGTCTGACTGGACTTAGTCGTGTCTGTTCCGAGAGGGAAAACCCTCCGACCACCCCGTAACTCCCAGAGTTGTATGTTTACATCTCCTTTTGGGCCTCTGGTCATTTACCATTAAAGCAAACAGGGATGTTGAGATGATACCAGAACCAGGTCATTTTCCATTATGTGAAACAAATTGTTGCAGTTAGTGATACAAAACTTCACAGCGGGATTGAAATTTGGTTACATTATACTAGAATATGTAGCTGTTGATGTCGTTTTGTAGTTCACCCTCTACATTCAAAATCAGGATTTGAAGATAAATCACGAAATAAGCCAGAATCTGCTGTGGTCTGTTTGTGTGAGTCACAAGACAGAAGCTGCACCTTACAGTAGAAACAAAAAGAAAGCCAGTGATGCGCGGCCGGTGCCAGAGTTCCCCCTCTCCCCTTGTCAGGGCCAGGCGTCCCTCTCTCCCTCGTTACGTCGACACGGGGGGGAAAGTTAGTACGCGAGCTGATGGCGGCGGCTGGCAATAGGACAAGCAGGAAATGGCTCTCGTTTCCTTATTGCTCCAAACAGGATGTGGGCGTGTAAACTGTTGACATGGGATGCCCGGAGAGCTGCAGGGCTTGGCAAGAGCCCAGAAGGTGGGGAGGGGGGGGGAGAGATTCAGTTGCTTCAGAGAATGTTCATGTTACTCGTGTTGAGAGAGAAAAAACAGAGAAAGTGTGTGTTCTGCTCGTAACAACCTTTATATGTATATTGAGCAGAGCTTCTCCTTCCTGTGCCGCAGCAGCTAACTTAGATCTGGGATTTTTGCCATTTTAGCTCTTAGAGAAAAAAAACAAAAACCACCCTTGGATTCGTTAGGGCCCTTGTTTCTGCTTCTTCTGTTCCCTTTTTGTTGTTGTTATAAATGCACACTAGCTAGCTGCTAACTCTTTGGGCTAGCACATACCATATTGTTGTATAGCCTCCTCAGCAATGATGTAATCTAAAGCCTATTGAGGCAGGGAAACAAGAAAATGGCTTCTAAAGACCTTTTCTGTTGAAACTGTCTTCTTAAGCGGGGGGCACACTCAAGTAAACATGGCAGGCAGAAATCCACACTCTTTTGAGACCCCTCTGTACCAGCAGCTTGAAGTTACCACCTCTCTTACTTACTGTTTAGTCTTATTCCTAAAGCTTAGCTTATACTCGCGGCACTTGCTCGTGCGCCTCCGGATTTTGTACCTATGCGTGAGTGGTGCAATCACAGCTTTTCAGACATGACTGTCACCAATATTCACTGATAAAAGCGCTATTAACATTCCTGAGGATTTCACAAAGACGGCCAATTCATCTTTCTAATGCTTTCGAAAACGAAGGTCTTAAAAGAAGACGAAAAAAACCTCTTCATTTGAGTAAATGTTTTGCCAGCCAAATCAAATTGTTTACACGATATTCAGCCAAGATGGCGTTTCTTTTATTAAGTAGTTCATTAATTTGATATGTGAGTTTCCAGTTCTGCATTGTGAAGGTTGGTTTATGGCTTTTAGACCCGTAACACTCGTTGTCTTCTTGCTTCTTCGCAGTACATTTTGATTGTGTGTCCTCTTGACGTTTCGGAGAATAATTCAACAAACGGCGCATTGAGCATGAACACCTTAGTGCGTGCTCTCGAGGATGAACAAAGCATCAGCCATTTTCTCACCTGGCAATGCTTTGGAAATGTCTTTTGCGTGAAAATTACATTTTCGTTGCAGCCCACCTACCCAGTACCTTTTTCTTTTTTTTTTTCTTTTAAAATTCACAATTCTCCCCCTCCCTCTCCTCTCGTTTGTCTGGGGTGCAGGGATGGGTGCTGATCCTGGCCGGCCGCCATGTCGGAAGGCCAAAGACTTAAGAAAGGAGCGACGTCTTCAGAAGGAGCAGATTAGACAACACGCTGATGGGGACTCTTCCATTGTCTCTCCTACTCCACCCACTGCGGCACAGACCAAGCAACCCAAACCCCTGGAAGATTTCATCAATGAGTCATTGCCTGACAACTCTTCTCATTGCCTTGAGGTGAGCAGAAATATAGAGTCGGTACTTTCTTTTCTCCTTTTTTTTTTTACGTGACTTGGACTAAACATTAGCCTGTTGGGATGAGTCCAGCTATCATTAGGAAATTGTGTCTTTTGGTTGAGCTCTCTGTCTCCATAATGTTTGGATTCACTTAGCCTGAAAATATGGTTTCATAGAGCCCTCTTCCCCAAGCTCCAGTGACTTCACCATGTGTTTATGTGTGCAGAGAGGATAGCTGGCCAGAGCAGAGTGGAAAAACCACCTCTTCCCAGTTTAAAATTCGCCCAAATGACAGGCACACCACACAAACTGGGTCGCGTTACCCTGCTGATGACATTAAGACCACAGCTCTCCCAGCTCAGCCGATAGGAGAGGACCTGGAAATGAACTTTCGGCAGGGGCGGGGCAGAGCGATGCAGAAGGATCTCTGGCGAAGGCCTCAAGCTGAGGTTGGTAGAGCAACGTCATTCTTGGTCTTGACCAAGATTTGAGCCAGATGCAGTGAGGAACCAGGCAGTGTCTGTCTCTTGTCTTCGTGCCCCCTGAGAGCAGACCGGCAGGACCTCCTCCCAGTCAGCCTCGTTTGTTTGCCTGCAATTATGGTTCCATTCTACTAAGTGGGCATGAACACAAGGTCATCCCGTGCAGAGGAAGGTTAATTATATGTCTCAGAAGTGAAAGATTTGAGAGACTCTATTTGACCCGTTTAGCTGTTCATCACATGAGGCTAGGTGTGCATCAGATTTGTGGCCGAAGGACAATTTGGATGATGAGCAGTCGAGTGAATCCGTCGCCGAGTGTCGGGCTTCTGTACGGCTCACCGAGCTGCAGGCTTTGAGAGGTTTTCACATTCGTTTACACTCGAGCGTTTCAAATGTAGTCGCAGCTCAATTTCATCCAACACATCTGTTAAAGATATCTTGACTGATGAGAACACTCTACAGGATACATTTTTGAAAGTAAATATAGACAGGAAATGTCAAGGAGAAATTTGGCTCACCTTTGCTTGCTGCCCAGTCGTCGTTTTGTCTCTCGCCATTATTGGTGTAGAGTCTGGCATCTGTGACCTTGGAGGAGCATATTACTATTGAAGTGATAGCAAAGAGATAAGTCACAGCAACAAGAAGGGCAAGTTTAGATGTACTTGTATGTGCAGCCCGGTAGTTACCTCAGTCCTGGCCTTTTTAAAGGGGAGCACCACCTAAATTTATGATCCAAAATATGTTATTTCCATGGCCTTGGAAAGTTCAATCACTATTTGTGAACAAGAGCTGCTCTCTCACGAAGCCAGAAACCAGAGAAGTTGGTCTCAAATCTAAAGTACAAAGAGTGGAGCTGCTCTGTAAACAATCAATGAGAAACAGATTTTGTAGACCCACAGAATGTTTGTTTTCTTTTTAATACCCAAATGAGCTTCACTCCATTGAAGTGTTGTAAAACTTCTGAAATGTACCCAGAACTCAGAACATTCCCTTGCTTTCTCTCAGTGTCCTCTTTAATATCTAATTCATTGTCTATGGAGCAGTTCCACACTTAATACGTAATCACACCACCAATATGAGTTTTATCTCTCTAGTTTTTGGATTTGGGAGAGCGTTGATCATGTTTTTTAATGTTTTTGGACTGTCTTGGACCATAGGAATAACAATAATACATTTTGAAAATGGGCATAGTTCCCCTTTTAAATACAGCGGTGGTTCCAGTGACCGCCACCAGGGGGCAGTGTGACTACGTGATTTAGAGACCTCAGGAAAGTGTGGAACTGTTGACCCACCGTTCCCCCTCAAGACTCTTTTCTACGGTCTCCACACGTTGCTCATGCTTTCATGGAGTCTTCTTCTAAAGCTCCTGTTGCTAACAGACATTGGTTCTACAATCAATGGGCTCCTCTGTTGTATTACTTTAGAACGGTCTTCTTCCAGATCTCGAAGATCCATGTTCAGAGCAACACATCTTTCATTAAAGCTTTGATTAACCGTGTTCTTTCAGTTTTAATTAAAGTTAAACAAGAGCCACTGATATGATGTTGCTTTAGCTGAACGTTCATAAAGCGGTGTCAGGCTGCGAGTGTTAAGTTACAAGGCTGTTATGAGAATTGCTCAAATTTCATTTCCATGCCGTCCACTGTTTCACCAAAAAATTAATTTCAGCCTATCAAAATATATCTCTAGATTTAGAACGAAATTAAAAAGGACGGAACTTCAGCATTGTCCTTTTTTTTTTTTTTTTTTATAACGTAAGAGGCCCGACGTCTCTGTTTGACTAAAGATGTAGACGCCAAGTGGACATATGAGAGGAACCCGCTCAGGTCCAACTCAAACAAACCCCGGGTTCAATTCCTCTCGTCTGTCCGTCCGGGGGATTGGTACGGCACAGCCTCCGCGGCCAACACAAGCTTCCAAAACGAAGAGACGGTTAATTAAATGGGGCCGAAGGATGTAGAAGTTGAATTCTTCATTTAGTTTTGTGTGACATTAGCGGCACAACAGTTTTCCTTTCCTCGCGTCTTTAAATCACTCGGGCGTCTCGTTGCTCGTTAACGTTGATTTATAGCGCTGCAAACGTTTCCTTGTTTTGGGTGAAGATGTCCCGTGTATGGGGTTAATTAATGTAATTGCTAACTTTTGCATGCTGTTTCACTTACTTGGGTTCGGTCAGCTGAACTTGGATTGATTTCAATGTGTGTCCTGCTCATCATAATTATGTCAAGAGTATAAAGCAAAAAAGAAAAAAAGAAGAACATAACAGAAATATTAAAGAGCCACAAAGAAGGATGATTAGTTTTCCTTAATCTGAAACTTCTCTGCACACTCTAATTCCTGGTCGGTAAGATCAGGATCAAGAATAAAGTCTCAGATGACATGGTGAAGCACTGGAAATGGGCTCATATACACAATATGAAGGGAAGATAGAAAGTAAAGAGGCTAATGATTATTTCTTCATTTTGATGACCTCTATGAGTACTTGAGTTTTAATGCTTGTTCCAATCTTGTTATTCTGAGTTCCACCTGCTGTTTCTGTGTAGGAGATGGACATGACACACCCTCTTTGTATAGTTCTTGTTTTTCCCATCAAGCTACAGCTGTGGTCACCAACGGCTGGCATTGGTGAAAACAAGGACATTTACTAAAGAAGAGTAAGAAAACTTTCAAAACTTGAAACGTTTTTTTTTTCTCTCCATTTTATTTGTAAAATTGATTAAAATCTTCGTAGGCGGGCCACCCGGCCCGAAGAGGGTGTGTTTGTCTGTCTGTCTGTCTCTCTCTCTCTCTCCCCCTCTCTCTCTCTCTCTCTCCCCCTCTCTCTCTCCTCACACTGTTTCTCTTTGATTTGTGACGATATCTTCCACTTATGTGATTCTCAGTACTTTTTCCATTTTGATGTTAACCTTTGTCTGCCCGTATTCTTTTTGAAGGTGAGGCTAGTGCGCTCCAATCCCCCTAGCCCACAGTTCAAAGCCTCTTTCGACGCCTCCTACCAGGTGTACAAACTCTACCAGATGGCCATTCACAAGGACCCTCCTGACAAACCCTCCGAGAGCCAGGTCAGAGGGTGGGGGGCATAGGTCGACCTGCTCAAGGGGTACCCAGGGAGGGTGGGAGAGGGTCAACACGTTTGGGTACCCACAGAGGCATCAAAAGCATTTTTATCTTGCTCGAATTTCTAATGAATATTTTATATTGTTTTTTTTTCTAGTTTTATATCATCTTATGGACTAAAATGTATCATTCCTCAACAGTTTATTTATTCTAAGTGCTGGGTGTGATTTATGTTTTTAAAACAAATGCAACACATAAAAAAATAATTACCAATTGAATAACATTTTTTTATTTATTTAACCCTCGTGCATCCCTTTTAAACACGTTGCTCTAATGTCCTGAGAAGAAAATCATCAAATCATCAAATTATCATCCAATTATATATTTATATTATTTTCCACTTTCATTACTCTTTTAGCTAACATCAGTCCTTATCATTACAGCCAAATATTATACTAAATGTGGGGGAAATATACTTATATGATACCATTTTTTATTTAAAAGCTTTCACTTAGTTCAATTATTTTATCTGTCCCGATTATAACTAATAACTTTCATTTTCATGATGTTAAAGCCTTTTAAATATCCGGGGGAAAAAAAACCACAAAAATTCTATAATTTTTTTGAATACTAAATGCTTGGGGATTTTTTTTTTCACAGTCTGGGATATGTCAACACTCGGCAAAATAGATTTTTCATGCATTTTTTATGTTATGGGAAGGAAACTAGGAAAAATAGCATATAACCCCCAAATGGCAAACATGAGAAAAAGGCTCAATCTGTTGTAAAATAGTAAAAACTGAAATTTCTAAACCAGGGCTTGAGATTGAAAGCCTGAAATGATGGAATGCATGATGGGTTTCAATGGGGATGGGGACATTTCTGTCCTTCAGGGTTTGTCTGTATTTTGGTTACACAGTTTATTATAGTCTTATTATAGGAGACAAGGTTAAACACGGAAAACAAAATGTATACCCTTGCCAAAATGTATGCCATATGCATTGCACCGAAAAATATCCCCAAAATTAAAAAGCTAAAATAGCCCAGAGTGATGCATAAGGGTTAAATAGGGACGGCACTGTATCTTCAAACGGTATGAGACTGAACATTGATTTGCTCTTAAACCTGGCTGCATCTAACAGACAGTTGAAACATCGAGGGGGGAAAAAAAAAAAGTGAAAAAAAAAAAAAAGTGAATGTGTTCATATTAAAGAGGGTGTATGTGTATAAGCGCGAGAGGAAGTGGAGGGGAAAATGCTTCCATACGCCGTGGTTGAGAGCAGTGTTTCTCCAGGTGTCTTGAGTTGGCCCTCGGTCCACCGGCCGGGTCGTTAGTCTGTCTTGAGCTGTTTCAGTTTTGGGGGGGGGGGGGGGGTTCGTCAACTGAACCTTCTCGGCCTTGACACGCCATAGTTCACAAGAATCACAACTGTGTCTGAACTGGAACCGCATTTGAGTTTGAGGATCAATGTCATTACCACCGCGGTAATGACACGTTAATTGTCTTTGTGCGTGTGCAGTCTGTTTTCTTTACCTTCTTGAGAGGAGACTCTGGTGTCGAGCTGAGATGATTCACGGAGTCCCGATTTTGGATTTTCTGCTGCTCCGGACCATACACACTCCGACGCTGTGTTAGCTGCAATCTGCGCTAGAAGCTGGGCGGTGCACTAGCCTCATCCTCAAGTCATTTTATGATTTTTAAACACTCTCAGTCTCCTAGAATCCCATTGTTTTCTTTCATCCATGTGTCCTTTTTGCACAGCAGTCCGATTTTAAAAATCCCTGTATCAAGTTTGCCTTGAGGACTAGGAGACTGACGTGAACCTTAAGATGCCAAAACACTTGTATAACACTGTTTTAAAACCTCTGTCGAATCCTCCAAAGCATCTATGATTCCTCCTCTTGTTCTTCTTTTTTTATATATTCATTTTCTACCAACTCACCGTCCTTTTTATTCATTGTCAACCCTTATAAAACCTCCCTCCACCTTATTGCTCCTCCCTCCCCCACCCCCTCCCCCCCACCCCCACCCCACCCCCTACACCTTGTGCTTGAAGGTGAGGCTAGTGCCGGTCAACTTTGAGGACCCTCAATTCACAGCGTCCTATCAGCAGTCGGTGGCGCTGTACGCCCGCTACCAGATGGCCATTCATGGTGACGACGCCAGCGAATGTAGTGAGAGCGAGGTACTGCATGATTACTTTTCTGCACCTACTGTAGGCCACTACTGCACACGCTTGTTCCAGCACCTTGCCGCTTTTTCCAATTGCTGTCGTTTTCATCTCAAGTAGCAGTGTGTAGGATTTAGTGGCCTCTAGTGGTGAGGCTGCAGATTGCAGCCAACTGAATACCCCTCCCCTTTCCAAGTGTGTTAGAGAAACTACGGTGGCCTTCTCTCTCTCTCGGGCCAGTGTTTGGACTACTGTAGAGACATGGCAGACATTGTGAAGAATTACCCGCTCCTGTGCATATGAACGGCTCATTCCCAGCTAACCAAAACACAACCAATGTTATTTTCAGGTGCAGGAGTGTATACACTGATAGAAACATAGTGCTGAATATTATATTCCAGTTTTGCCTATAAATCCCCCTAATTCCTACACACAGGACCTTTTTTAGTTTTTAGTATTTTGGACGACGCCTCAGATGTCACCGTGGACTTTTTCTGGGATGAAATAATAATCTGCATCAGTGATCGTGGAAATTATTGACGGATAAATTGATAATGAAAGTAATCCCTAGTTGTGGCCCAATTTGATACTAATATCTATGTTAACTTGTTGTCTTTGCACCTGGATCAACGACAGTTCTTCCCACTGTCCTTCACATGAGCGGTGTGCATGCTACTGGGAGAATTTGCAGCATTCACTGGGCCTCGATAAATACTTTTAGAAATAACGTTTTTCTGCACGCAATTCTTTGAACGTGTGAGCTGCGACTGTAAACTCTATAAAAGACAGCGAGAAGAAGTTCACTAGTTCACGCAGTGAATGAGAAGCATTGTCTGGTAATGAATGGGAATGGGCATAACCAATTCTAGATTCATAAGGTCTGAAAATTATTTTACGGTTCCCAGTAAATTGGACTATAAAATATATAATCGCACACCTATATTTCTACACTTTACATATGAATAAAAGAGGAGAAAATAAAGTCTGGTCAGGATGCAGAACTGCTGGACATGCTCACCAACCTGAGAGGGCCTTTTGTCCCTCAGGGCTGGAAAAACAACCTCCTCCTCTTCCTCCTCCTCCTCCTCCTCCTCCTCTTCCTCCTCCCTCCTGCCAGCAGGCCTCAGTAAATTACTTGAATTCGCCAGCTTGTAAAAGTAAGGTAATTAATAAATAATAAAAGCTGTCAGGTTGGGCAGACTGTGGCAGATTCTTTCCTAGTGCCATAACACCAGCTCTGTTAAAGGGAGCGTGTGTTTGTGCGTGTGATGTGTGCGCACTTCACCTTCAGCCCAGGTTTATAACTGTCCTGGGATCGGATGGGTTCAAGAACTAGAGGAATCATTTAAAAAAAAAAAAAAAAGAAAAGGTGTGGGGGCTGCGCAAACAACTCTGCTGCCTGTCTGGGTGCCAAAAACTAAAGTTATTCTCTTTATTGATGGATGGAAGTTGTATACTGACTGAATATAGTGTAGTGTAGTGTCGAAGCACGGAGTGAATTAATACTGGGCTAATTACTCCGAAAGGACATTCGTCGTAATTCACCGTGACATCTCTACCACAAGGAACGGTGCATGCGGGACTCTAGATTGCAACTGGGGCTGAGCGATAATTCAATATGGTGTCAATTTGCTGTCGTTCAATGGGATCACAACACGATGAAATTATGTATCGAGAGATATATTCACGGCTTCCATCCTCCTGGGATGGGCCTCTTCTGTTGTCTCCTCAACACGAGAACTGGAGTTGCCATTCTGTCCTCTCTCTCCTCGGGTCGTCTCGTCCCACTGCAGTTAACTTGCACATGGTCGTCCCTAGCTGTTCGCACTCAAACAAAGCTATCTTTATTATGTTCCCCTTTGCTGGACTCACTGCTGTGGCAGCCACTCCTGAGCCCACAGCGGTGAGGACTACTGATTTTTATTTACTTGCCCGTCAAGCTCCCGGTTAACTCGCCCGTTGTCTTCCCAGAAGCTCAGGGCCTCCCATCGTCCTGTGGCATTGGTAAAGAAATGCAAAACACATTGTTGATGCGGTGACGGCAAATCTTGGTGCCATACCGTTCTCTGCCTGCTGCTGCTACCTAGGGAGTTGGGTCATTTAGTATTTGTTGAGGTATTTATTAATCCATTAAAGTATTACCTTGGGACAGAATGTGGAATGCCGTCAGCGATAGGGGGGGGTGGTTGTCTGTGTGTGTCTGTGTGTGTGTGTGTGTGTGTGTGTGTGTGTGTGTGTACAAGTTCAATTACCCTGCCCAAATTGTACTGCCATTAGAAGGTATGATGTCCTAGAGGGGACTGGCTTTGTTTGTTTAAGGCTGAATGCATTTCCTGTCATACCACGACTGGAAGGGAGCCAGACATTATTCCTTCCACAACCAATCAGGGTTTCCTGATAGAGTTGAAGCACAGACTTGCAATTATTTAGACGCACATATGCATACACACACGCACACGCGCACACTCTTACTCACACTTAGTGGTCTTAACTGTTTTGCTGAGCCGTGACTCTGAGTTCCTGCACATGTGGCATTCATCTTGAGGAAAACAAATCCTGTTAAATCTGTATTTACTCTTCTTGATGGCCGGGACCTTAACCAAGACACATGAAAAAAAAGAGAAGTATATGGAAAAAGCTGCGAAATGGCAATAACATTTGTCAGTAAAAAATGGAAGAAATGATTGAGGAAAATAACTTTTGGCTTGGCTCAAAGCTATTTGCAACATGGTTATGCACAGTAACGAGATATTCAATACAACTCTCTATAAGCAACATACCTCTTATGGCTGAGAAGTATGAGAACAAAGTATTTTGTTTGTATGTACCCATTGATCTGTGTACTGCAGCTAGGATCCTGCAGCTCCTCTGCTGCACCCTGAAGTAAACAAAGATCTAGTCAGCAAATGTTTGGTGAAGAGTGGAAGAAAGGTTTAATAAATAATAATAATAAATAAATAATAAATAATAAATATATATATATATTAAGTTTGTAGTTGTTTTTATTTTCTTGTTTTATTTTAATTAGCATTCATTCATCAGCCTGTATAGTGTATTTAACGAACCTATTATTTTTGAAGACACACTAAAACGAGTGTGGTTTCTTATATATATATTTATATATATTATTTTTTTAATGTGATAGAGGTAATTCAGGCCCATTGTCACTGAAATAAGTACAGCCATTTGAGCAAAAGAGCACGATGACGAGAGGTCTAAGTAGCAATTAGGCCTAAGCAGACGCATGTGTTTATATGTACTGTATGTGTGCGAGTGAGTGAAGACACGACAGCTTGTGCGTGTGTGTCTGTGTGCGTGCGTGTGTGTAACGGCTGCTTGCTCTTCTAATCGTACACAGATGAGTGTTTACTTTCGGAAAGGGAGAGTTGGAGAGGAAGTGATGGGCTCCATGTGTTGTCGATGAGAACGTTCCAGAGGGCACTGTGGACACGGCTCCGTTCACAGGCATATGTGTCGTCCTGTTGGAGATGCAGAGAGAGAGAGAGAGAGAGAGAGAGAGAGGAGGCTGAGATTGTATTCACGTTGGTTCCCTTGCCATCTCCATGCCTGAGTGACAGTACCTACACATTAGTGTGTGTGTGTGTGTGTGTGTGAGTGAGAGAGGGTCTGTGAGGGTCTGTGTCAGCCGGGCAGGGCCGCGGGGTCTGTTGATTGTCAGTGGCTAGAGAGGGTCTGCCAGGCTCCAGGAGAGAGCGGCCTCGCCCAGCCAAGCAGTGGAAAGTTGCTCTGCTCCTTCCTCTTGGTATGATTACCCATCAGCCCCCACGGTGGGTGCCTGGTAAAGGCGGAGGAGGAGGAGGAGGAGGAGGAGGAGGAGGGACCGAGACCGAGACCGAGACCGAGGGCTGAACTTAACGTGAAAAGCGCATCCAGGTATGCATTTGCATACATTAACGGGCTCTACTGTGTAAACGCTCACACACACACACACACACACACACACACACACACACACACAGTTACTTGTCTAATGAAATAATACGGCACTTCACTACAAAGTCAATTGGAGATTCACAGTTCCACACACGCACAGCAGCCGGAGCCCCTTTCATGGCCTTTTCATAAATGATGTCATCTAATAACTCCAGCTGTTGTTCTGTTGGTAAACCATTTAGTTTTTTTTTTTTTTTTTTGTGAGGTTTAAACAAAAGTTTCATTTGTGCCCACCGGCGGTATAGCACATGAGGAGGCGTTGCTGTTGGTAATTTGTTAACTGGCAGAGTGCAGTAGTCACAAGTAGTCAGAGTAAGGAAGGGGAAATTACACTTTACTGGCATGGTTTACACAGGTGGGGAACTTGATCAGCATGTTTTTGCATGAGCAGAGATTATTATCAACTAAACAGATGTCGTCATGGAAAAGTGTGAAGTGTGCACAAAATACTCCGGTTTAGGTTCATACAATTTTTTAAATGCATTTAAATGAAAGAATATGCACGAGTATAATTGCATTCCGTGAGTTGCCAATACCTCACTACTGCTAACGGTCAGCACAGGGGTAGACGTAGGCTGAAGGACTGCTGCATGTACAGGTTTTGTAAGTCCACTTGCTCCTCACGGCATTGAGCGGGAGCACGTCGGGGTAAAAAATACAGTTCACGACGCGTTGTTTTCTACTTCTCTCCGTCCTGGGAGGAGGTTGAGGGTAAAGACGGCGTTTTGGCATCATGGCGAAGTCTTCGGGCACCGCGGGGTGCCCGGTTTACGGGTCTTTTATAGCTCCCGACATTACCTCTCAGCAAAAAAAAAAAAAGAAAAAAAGGGCATTCATTGTTTTTATTTTACTTCTGTTGCTTTTTAGGTTCGGCACACTAGCCGTCTGCTCGCCTAATCCTGACGTCTTATGGAGTCACTTATTTTCCTGACTGGAACTTCACTAATACACTTGGTGGATTTAGTCATATTTATGACTGGAATCCAACTCAAGTGGGTGAAAAGGATTTGCCTCTGGGCCTCGGTAAAATAGAAATGACAGACGACAGTGCATCATTCTGCAGCTGCTCTCTGCCAAAACATTCCCCGTGTTGGAGAGCTCTGCGTAAGTGTCACGGACACACACACACACACACACACACACACACACACACACACACACACACACACACACACACACACACACGCGCCAGCTGTGGCAGACCAACGGAGGACCGGCTCAGTCTTTTTTGGATGAGTTCGGGGAAGCTGTCAGGGGTTCTTGAGTTGCACCTCGGCCAGGACCGTCCCGCCCAGCGAACCATGCCGTCAGCAGTCGAAGCCGTTACTCGCCGAGCTGCCGTGCACACAGACGGAGGATGTCGCTGCGCTTGTGGGAATTTCTTCAACTTGTAGGAGCATATTCGTTTTAATGAGAGGGAAAGAGCGATATCCCTCCGCGGCACGGGGCTTCACAGAGCTGCGGTGTGTCCAGGATGAACGTGGATTCATCCATTTATTGGGGAAAAACAAGACAAAAAAAAACCTGCAGTATTACCAGCAGCCAAACACGAGAGTGTGATAATTGTAATGACATAATTCATATGCCCCCCCCCCACCCCCCCCTTGTCCTGATCACCTGACAGTGGAACCCAGGTTGAACCCAGGTTGCAAAAAGCTGTCCATCACTGCTCCGCTGTGGCCGCGCTGGTTCTCGTTATTCTCGGGTTTTCGGGCCTGAGCCATGGCAGCGTGCTCCGTTTGGTCTCCCGGTCCTGCAGGTCAGCTCGCCTGGAAACACACTGCTCTCAACCCCGGCGCTAAAAAAAAAGAAAGAAAGAAAGAAAGAAAGAAGGAAGCGCAGGAAAAAAAGTGTCGAGAATGGAAGAAAGATTTAATGGTTCCACGGACACAAAGTCCCCCAGGAGTTGATATCTCATGTGCATTTTGCGGTGTGTTTCGGGGAGGCTGATCATTTAAGCTGTCACAATGTCCTCCCTGGATGGTGAGCCTCAGTTGATGGGATAACTGTTTTCATTTGTGTAAATACAGCTTTTATTTTCACGCCCCTTTGTGAATGTTGTGGGGGGGGGGGGGGGGGGGGGGGGGGGGGGGGGGGGGGGGGGGGGTGGGCTGGGCTTCATTTTAGATGTGACACCTGAGTGAGAAAAAAAAAGGGAGGGATAAGCTATATATAAAAGGAGACGTGTGTGGTTTTCATTTAAGCCTTCTCAAAAGAGTTAGTGACCCAGAGAACTAACTGTTTTTCTCTCCCCCACCCCCCCCTGCCTCCCTCCACAGTTCCGGAGATTTCTCTGTGATTCACCACTAGAGGTATGTATTCCCTTTGGCCTGTTGACAGTTTAATAAAACCCCTTTTTTAAAGTGTCTCTATTCATCTGTATGTGTTACCTGTAATGATTTAACAACAAAGAAAATGTCATGGAGATGATGATGATGATGATGATGATAATAATGATAATGATTTGAAAAAGGTCCAGCCTTTCAGTTTAGTTCGTCATCAAACGCACTCGAAAGGGGGCAAAATGTACACCAGTTTCTCTCTCTTTCTCTCTCTCTCTCTCTCTCTCTCTCTCGAGCGGGGGGTTAAGGGATTCAGGAAGGGGTTTTTGTTTCATATCGGAGGGGTTTTAATTTATCCCGTCTAAGTGAAAGGGGGTGCTGAGGGAGGAAAACAGTGAAATATGGTGTCCAGATTGTTTTGCACAAGGTCTTGGGACCAGTCCTTTCCTGTGGCCTTCACAGAATGGGACTTACCTTCTGCTCTTCACTTCATGTGGTGTGGTACAGATTAAAGCACCAGAAGCTGTTTTTGCTGTCATAAGGCAAAACTCCACAGTAACCTTGGAGGGCTCAACAATTAAAGAGATGAGGAGAAAATGTTGCTCGTCATTTAAGCTGCCTGCTTAGCTGACTGCTTAGCTGGCTGCTTAGCTGACTGCTTAGCTGGCTGCTTAGCTGACTGCTTAGCTGACTGCTTAGCTGACTGCTTAGCTGACTGCTTAGCTGCCTGCTTAGCTGACTGCTTAGCTGGCTGCTAGCTCACAGTAACGGTCTGCAGAAGGCTACGTTCGTTTTTTTCTTTTCTTTTGTTTTTCTATGGAGCATATTGATACTGCTTTGCAGTGTAGGCAGTTGTTGCCAATGCTGGCTTTTCAGCAGCTTTTCCTGCAGGATATTCCGCCATTGAATCGGACTTTCACTGAAGTAATGTGCAAGGGCATCTGCATGTGTAAAGCCACCAGTAGGATTTACTAAAGCCCGAAAACGGAGCCAAGAGAAGGTGCAGAAGCCTAGTTTTCTCTCAAGACCACTTTAATTAAAATATGCTGAAGGCTGATTATAGTTTTTTGCCTAATGACGTCACAAATATACGGCCTATCCCAGCTTTAAATGAATACAATATTGCTTCAAGTCCAATTGGCAAATTAGATTTTTTCGATGGTTATAATATGAAGGGTATTGATGGCGTCTGGAAGAGGCTTCTCCGTTGAGCTGTGGTACTCTCTGTGGTCACTGAGTGAGAGATGCAGCCTTCAGCAACACCAGTGGACCTGTTGGGTCAGGACAATTACACCAGCAATTAGACCCAGGATGGGCACTTATTACAGCCACTTTAATAGGCTTGAGGTCCAGGAGCGCACACATACCGACTGACAACGAGACGCACAAACACAGTCACTTTGTGTTGCCCCGCGGGCCCCCTCAGGTCTTCACTAATGAACATCATTAGTGTTTATAGGAAACAGGCTTTTATCACCTCGTCAAGGCTGGCGGCAAGGCACACTGAATTACACACACACACACACACACACACACACACACGCGCACACACCGTGGCATACTGCCTCACATATCTTCCTGCCTCCACTGTCCCGGCCTCTCAGACTGGTTCAGGGGCCCGTCTCCGTCCCTTTGGCCTCCTCTCGCCCAACGTGTTTTTATTTCTTTCTCTGATCCCCCCCCAACCTCCCGGCCCCCACCCCCCCGCCCCTCCTGTCTTCTCCTGTCTCTCTCCAAATGCTCTCCATTTCAGAGTGATTATGCGCTACCTCTGCGTGTCGGCCTACATCTGTCTCCAATCAGAGTGCTATTAAAATACACACACACAGAGACACTCACCACATGGAGCTGCATACTCTGTGGTTCATCAGCTCACATGTTAGCCGGTATTTATACAAATGTATGCAAACGGAATACTTACAAATCCAAACTGCAGCTATTTCGGACCCAGGTCGTCTGACTTGTGACCGTCCGACTGAACGTCTTCTTTGTGCGTTGTTGTGTTTCACTTCACCAAATCTGCAGAGGGTTTCGGGCTGAAAACTCTGAGGTAATTAACATCAGCTGTCCCTGATTCCTCTGGGTTTTTTTTTTTTCAATTGAATTCACGCACACAGACACGTAAACACATTGGTGCAGTCTGGTAAACGGTGGCACACCATCAGTACCTGCAGCCACGGGGAGCAGCAGCCATGCAGGTGTCTGTCACTGCACTTGACCTTGGTGAGGTCTCAGCGGCATGTGCTGTAGAAACTCTCGGTTTTATGGGCTGTGTGCGGGGTTCGTGCACTCATTCTGTTTCTATTTATTTTTCCTAACGGCCTCCTAATGTGTCTAACCAAGGGGCAAACACTCATTAACAGGGGTGTTGGCCAATTAGTCACCGGGTTTCTTTTACGGCCACAGCTCTCAACCTCTCTCTCCGTCTGTCTCTCTGTGATTCCGTCTCTTTCGCGTTTCCCTGAGAGATAAGAGAAAGAGAATTTCCCGTTTATATATGAAAAAAAAAAACGAGATGCACATCAGCAGGGAATGCACCAGCTGACATGCCATAGTAGTGAAGACACAGACCCCCACTGTGCGTGCCTCAGCTGTACAGTAAGCCAAAAACCGATAAGTCGACCAGCTGTATTTACTGTAAAACAGAAGAACTGTTCTGCAAATGACTTCGAGTACATTTCCCTTTTGTCCTTTACGGCACGGGAGAAATGCATATGTCTGCCGACTGACGTGTGCGTGATAACGGTGGTCATGATGTGAGCCGAGCTACACCTGCGCGAGGGAGAGAGGGAGAGAGGGGGAGAGGGAGGGAGAGAGGGAGAGAGGGAGAGAGAGAGAGAGGGAGAGAGAGAGAGAGCTGCAATAGGCCTAACTACTCAATGTTGCAGATTTGCACGGTTGATGTTAAGCATCCCCCAAAAAAAATTGCTGACATGGTGACCCCTCATCCCCCACTGATTTAGATTCCAACCTAAAAGCCATGAATAGACAGAATGCGCTGTACATCCAGAGCCATGACCCTCGCCACACTTAAAATAAGAAACCACACTCGTTTTAGTGTGTCTTCAAAAATAATAGGTTCGTTAAATACACTATACAGGCTGATGAATGAATGCTAATTAAAATAAAACAAGAAAATAAAAACAACTACAAACTTAATATGATAAATAAAAACATGGGAAAGTCAATACCAGGGGGGGGAAACAAATCTGAAAAACAGGCAAGAAACTAAACGAAACCATATTCATCCCAAATAGATTTGGTAGTATTGTTGTGAGGAAATGGAATAAACACAAAGCTATTTCCAAAATCTGTTCTTCAGCTAATATCTGTCACATTGTCCTAGCAGAAGCCAAGTCTTTGTCCATTCTGTTGTTGGGAAAACAATTATCCCCAAAAAACTGCTTTGATGGGATGCTTTGTGGAGTCTCATCACATCGACTGAAACGCGACCCCCTCTGTCCAAATTGGGGGTTTCCATCAATGTGTTACTCATGAAACACATAAATGAATGTTTAAAAGGCATCAGTGCCCTGCAGAATCTAGCGAGGCCACAAATAGTCCCACTGACTTTCAACCGCATCCAATAATGTCCCTTTGAAGTGTTTGTGAAAAACATGGCTGGAAAAAGCACCATCAGTAGCGAGGGAGGACCTTTTCGTTTCACACACACGACACAATTCAAACCGGCGTAATCATTTCTTAAAAAACGGGAGTGAAATTTGTCCCGTTTAATGTTTGGAGATGTTATCAATATTATGACATCATGTTGGAAAATGTCGCACCCAGTTTTTGATTAAATAATCGTACAAAACGCATTACAAAATACTGTTACCACGGTCCAAATGTTCTCCCACGTCGGAGCCAGATCAGGCTTGTATTCGGGCGGGATCGGCTAGAAATAAGCAACTCGACACAGATGCTCCCACAGAAAGTGTCTGAAAGTCAGCGGCGTGCACTCGGTTCCCGTTTCTGACATTTCTACATGGTTGAAAAGAAGCACGCGGCTCACAGGGCCCCCGCGTTTAGGCCATATGAGAGCGATTTGGGGCTGGAAGGGGAAACTCTGGGTGGTTTGAAGTGTTCCAGAGAATGTTTAGATTGTTGTCACAGTGGCAAGGACGCAGCCATTAAGCTGTCGTCTGAGGTGACGCACAGGTCAGTCAGACGAGATGGGCCTTGAACACGCTGTGAACTCACAAGCGAACGCGCGGGCGCACATTGCTTCCTTTTTTTGGCGCGGGCATTCACGGCCGTATAATTGCGCTCGAGCATTTATACATGGAGGTGGAGTAAGAAGAGAGGAAAAATAACCCTTTATTACACCCGCGGATCACCTCTCGCTCGTTCCCTTTTTACTTACGACTTCTTAACTGACACAGAAGGGCCTCTGACAAAGCCTCCAGTGTTTCTGGGGGAACCGGTGCCAAGAAATAACAGGCGGCCTGCTTTCACAGACGGACAGTTCCCCCAACCTTCGGCACACTCACAGCCACATAGAGTGCTTTTTTTTGCTCCAGATGTGGTGCCTGTCACCCTTCAATACCCCCCCAGCAAACCCCCCCCCCAAGTAACTGTTTTTTTTTTTCTTGTTCTCTTGATTCTTCCCTCCTTTTTGCCGAAACCCACAACATTTTTATCTCATATCATATGGCCTCTGATGTGGAGCAGCGTTTAGACTATATTTAATCATCCCGTCCCACCCCACCACCCCCCACACACACACACACACACACAAAAGTAAATGGACTCTGGTCTATATTGTGTCGGACAGGTAATCAGACCTGAGTGTTCAAGAGGCCTGAGTTAGTGGGATATCATTTCTTTTATTTTTTACTACCTGCTCTACTTAAGAAAACCTTGCATGGTGTTAAGGAGGAATGTGGCCCACAGTCACCCCATTGGTGATGTTCAGCCCTGTGGTGTCACAGAATGTGTGCGCGTGTGCGTGTGCGTGCCTTGTTTTTGTTTGGTCAGGTTTAATTTGATCAGAGTGTGGGCCCGGTGGCGCGATGGATTAGCGAGCTAGCTCTCTCAGTGTTGTGATAACTAGCAGCATCTGCGCTACTTAACTGAATCCAGATGAATGTTGGTGAAGGAGAAGGATCCTGTTACTAGTGCAGTGAAGAAACACACACACACACACACACACACACACACACACACACACACACACACACACACACACACACACACACACACACACAAACCAATACCCCAGCTTGCTCTGACTTTTAACCCTAACCCCGAGCCTCTAGTCTTAAGCCTCCGTGATAAAAGCAGTGAAGTGACTTGATTTGAAAAACCCAGCATGTGGATCCGTATGAGAAACGCAACGTGTGTCGAACACTTAACTGTTTTATTAATGGGGTGGACTCAAGCCCACGGGTGGACACCTACACCCACATTCTTTCATGCCACATGGAGAGAGAGAGCAGACACAGGCGTAAAGGAGAAAGCTTGGCAACACTCCACCACCGCCTGGTGAAATGGATTTTTGCTCATGCAGGGTCTTTTTATTAAAAAGTCCTCTCCTGGAGTGTTTCTGTGGCCAGCCCATCCGCCCAACCCCCCACAACTCCACCTAGCTCTCGCTCCACATTTGGGAGCCATTAGCGGGCTGAATGTGAGGCTACTGTACACCCCCACACATTATGTGTGAGGCCTGGCGGGGAAAAGCCTGGATTATGATACACCATCATACAGGTGTGTGTGTGTGTGTGTGTGTGTGTGTGTGTGTGTGTCTGTGTATATAAGACAGTATAAAAACAGACCTATTAAACCCTATATTCACATTCCACTGTGATTTATATATTTTTCATACAAACTCTGAGGCACCCAAGATGACAGTTTTGACCCGTGACCACCTTCTCTCAACCTTGTTCTCTCCCTGTGCCTCTCTCCAGGCGGAACATTCTCCCGATGGGCCCGAGGTGGGCTACGGCTCCTTCCACCAGCAGTACTTGCTGGACGGGCGCATCGTGGCGGTGGGGGTGATCGATATCCTGCCCACGTGCGTGTCCTCCGTCTACCTTTACTACCACCCGGACTTCGCCTCGCTGTCTCTGGGCTCCTACTCTGCTCTCAGGTTGGTTTGCCAGGACTTAGACCCATCCGCATCATCCCTTTCTCTGTTGTTTTTCGAAAGCCCCCTCCCACCCTCCCCCCGAGTAGTTGTCGTAAAACATTTTAGACGGCAGAGATCATTGGTGGCGCCGATGGCATGTCAGGGATGGCGTTCCGATGCTCATGCTTCATAATATCCATACTTTTGTTGCTTCATGTCGCAAAGAGGATGCTGCAGGTTTTTCTTTCCAAAAGGATATTAAACAAGAATTTGCAGCAGATTTCCTGTCGAACGTAGTAACCCAGTGGTGCTCGATGCAAATTATGAAGAAGAAGGCATTAAAGCTTTAGGAGTATCCAGCTTATTTACGGTCACTCTACTGTGTTTTTAAAACGAATAGTGTAGCGATTCGCTGTTGCTTCGCCTCTCCTTGGTGACCATTCCCTTCTTTGTTCTCGCGTTCACTCTTCCTCCCTTTTCATCCCTCATATTTGCCCTCCTCTCGACCTGCTCTCTCCCCGTGACTCTTGATCTTTTCGTCTCCTCCCAAATTTTGGTCCTCCCTTAGAACTGTATACTATAAGTGCCATAATACTGTAGGTTGGGGAAAAGTACCGCTTTCTTCACACTTGATTGGCCGGGGCAGGGCTCCGTTTGTGGTTCAGCTGACGACAGCTCTCTCGGCCAAGATGAAACAAGAGAACACACACACAGACACACACACACACACACACACACACACGCTACAGGCGCACATATCTGGCGTTTCCTGTAAAATGTAACCCAATAATGTGAGAATGGCTTTTTAGAATATTTCCGCACAGATGTGGGGGAACTGCGGGATTCTCGTCTTCAAAAGTTTGCCGCGTGCAGGTGTTCGTATGCGAGTCGCGAAGCGGTTCGGACAGACGGGCTCTGCTCGTACGGAGGGGAACACCCTGGTCATCACTTATTATTTTAAGAGTCTGACTCCAAGAGTAACACAGAGAGCTTGGTGTGTGTGGAGGAGGCCTCGGAGGAGGGAGCCAGCGGGACTAAAATCCTCCCGTTTGTTTACAGACACCAGAGCCCGGGCCTTTGATCGGGTCTGGACACTCCCTAGTCTGCTCGGCCTGGCTGACTCTGTCCAAGACTTACTGTTCAGAAAGCATGTGCGCGCACCCCCACACAACGTGTGCAAACATTTATAGCGTTAGACGGTGGCTCTTCTCCACACTCAGCCCAACTGGATTGGAACCCGGGGCTGTTCAGCCGTGTACAAGTGCACTCCTTTTTAAAATAACAGTGGAGCAGAACTTTGTTGGGCACGTTTGCCCTGTCATCATCTGAGAAAACAGACGTAGGCTTTGGATTACGTTACCGTTGTGGTCCAAGTTGTACGTTTCAAAAGTACAAAAACAAGTACAGCACCGTGTGTATTTCAGTCCTCCGTACTTCGGTATGTGTGTCTTTGTGTGATTCAGCAGTAGAAACAGAAGAGGGGGGTGTTGAGAAATTTCTTGCAGGCGTGCAGCTCCCCCTCTGCCATGGGCCCAGAGGAGAGGAGAGGAGGAGGAGGAGGAGGAGGAGGAGGAGGAGGAGGAGGAGGAAGAGGAGGAGGAGGAGGAGGAAAAAGAAGAAGAAGAGGAAGAGGAGGAGGAGGAGGAGGATGAGGAGGAGAAGAAGAAGAAGTAAATAGCCACATAATGAGGTGCCTGAGGCGCTGTGTGTAGGAAACACAGCTGGTGTCCAACCTCGATCACTTTCTTATGGGGATGTCCCGATTATGTTGTGTTGCCACTGATCCTCATCCAAGTTCTTAAATATTCAGTAATTGCTGATACTGCACTCATTAAAAAGAAAAAAAATGTACATAATAAAGTGGCAAAATGCACATATTGGCTGCGGTAGGCCTACTTTAGAATAAGTAAAACCGTTTAGAGTTTACATCGCTGGAAAAGAATCTGCATTGCAGCTTCATAATAATAAAGTTGCAAATATAATTGCATAATAATAATGTATTTTAAAGCAATATCTTGCGTAGCGTTATACGAATAGTTGTGCCGAGTTTGCATTTTGAGTTCAATGTCGATGTCGAACCCCAGCAACACGTTGTGTGGTACACCTGCAAAATGTAGCAGATTTCAAAGCAACATTTAGTTTGAACACAAAGGGGCTCTGCACACGGCCTGCTCCGAGCCACGTCGTTGGTTTAAACCGCTGGCTGCTGTTTGGTTGTGTGCTACTTAGTTCACTTGCCCTTTACCTCGCTCACAGCTTTGCACAGCTTCCATCTTTCAGGGATCCCGTTGGAGCATTTATTAAAGCTGCTGTGCCGGAGCAGATAAACAAGGGATTGGAAATGGATCAGGCTTTTACATAAACAATAAAGGGCTGGATTTGGATTTCCAGGCCGGCTCGGGACATCCCTCGTTTAAAAAAAACAATAATCTATATATACAGTAGGTACATACACCATGTGATTTCTGGTTAATTTCCCCAGTTAAATGAGCCTCTGTGTGCTTCTCATCACTTGGATCTCTTGTCGTGTTTGGTAATGAAATGTTTCTGCATGCATGCGAGGCTGCTATGCACTATTAGAGGATCTGTGTGTGTGTGTGTGTGTGTGTGTGTGTGTGTGTGTGTGTGTGTGTGTGTGTGTGTGTGCGTGCGTGTGTGCGCGCGCGCGTGTGTGTGTACATCAGTATGAGGGAAGCTGTGCAGGAGCGGAGGGCTTGATAATTGGCTTGTGCTGGAGTGTCAGATGGCTGAAGAGGGGATAATGGCGGACTCAAGCTGCTGCCATGGGGGTGGAGGTTGGGGTGTGAAGGCCTCAAGTGAAGGGGGGGGGGGCGTAGGGCTTTTTTGTGAATGGGCCCCTCGCCTCTCTTGACCCCCCCTCCCCCAATTCAGGCCCTGCCGGGCGCTTTTGTGGAAAGGGGCTGGGAACCCGGGAACCTGGCAGCAAGCGGGTGACCTTCTAGCACCTCGCTCTAGCTGCCTCTCCTCTCCCTCCCTTTCTCTTTCTTGACCCTCCTCTTTTATATTCTCCTCCTGCTCCCTCTCTCTCCCTGTCGCTCCCCCCTCCCCGGCCTGGCCTGCTTTGTCCCATGTCTTATTTTTCAGTGCATCCATTTTATTTTAAGGCCTCTTTCTCTCTCTTTCTCTGTTAAGTTTTGTAAGAAAGGGAACGCTCCCCCTTCATTTAAGCGGGTGAAACACAGAGGGTGGAAGGAAGAGTGAAACAAAAAGAGAGAAGAAAGCCGAGCGGGAATTTAGTTATGGAATACTGAAGGAAACGGCAGAGGGAAAGGAGAAAATGGCCTTTTAGAAAAAGGATGCAATTAAGGAAGAAACTATTGGGGGGGGGGGAAATAAAGCAGGCAAGACATTTACTGTATTTGAAGAAGCCATATAAATCTTCCAAGTTCTAAATCTTTATTTTACACGCTCTCTCCCCTCCCTTTTCACCTCCTTCTTTTCTGCTGGGGGGGCTCAATGCCGATGAAGAGAAGGCAGTTGTTTTTGTGTAATGAAATGAGACCAAGAAAAGCTGCCTTTTTGAGTGTGGGTGTTTACTTCCTTCAGCTTCGGCACTGCTCTAGTCAGAGCTGCTCGCACCGATTTTATTCCTTAATGCCCTCATTTATATGCTGTTGATATATTAAACCTGTGAGAAGAAACACTTTTTTTTTTTTAAGTTAGTGCACACTTTGACACTTCCGTTTAGGTATTGCAATATGAATTAGTATATTCAAAATTACTCTTCACTCTGTCTGGCTTATTGTTCTCCAAACTGCTGATCATCTCTGGTGTGTCTGTTGCTGTTTGTTTGTCCCTGTAGCGTACGCAGTCTTCCTGCCTGTTGCTCAAACACAGTGCAAACTACTTTGTGTCAGCCATCACAGACGTACATTAGAAAACTATGAAATGGTGTGTGTGTGTGTGTGTGTGTGTGTGTGTGTGTGTGGCCTGAGCCGTTTCTTCCAGTGCCTCTCTGATAAGGTGTGTCCGTGTGTTTCCCGCCACAGAGAGATCGCGTTCACCAGGCAGCTGCAGAAACAGTCCGCCAAGCTGTCCCACTACTACCTGGGCTTTTACATCCACTCCTGTCCCAAGATGCGGTACAAGGTATGCATCGCCTCACGCTGACATGTACGACAAGTTTCTCATGTTTATCACTTTTTATATTTAAACGGCATCTCCGTGTGCTGAAAAAGACGTTTGATACTGTGATCAAAATGTAGTTGCTGAAACCACATTTCCACATCACTTCAGGCATTTTTCACATGGTATTATACATGGTAGTATTAGGGCTGAACAATATGGGGAAAATGTGTTGTGACTCTTCTTTTTTTTTTCGACCAATATTGCGATTCAGTATGTGATTTAAAGATGAGGAAGAAGTTCCTTATCTTCTATATTATTCACTCTACACAAGGAATAAGTCATTCTATAGTATGGCCAACACAACATTTGATACAGTCAACATATATCCTGCTCTTTCATGTCGGCCAGGTCGACATGTTATGATGAAATGAGATTGATCGTTGATGCATGAATAACTTATCTATATTTAGCTATTGAACTGTAAAAAAAAAAAAACTTCAGTCACAGTAGAATATTGATAACTTCGAGCCTGGTAAACATGTAGAATGATCCTCGGGACTTAAGTCTTTAACTTTTTATCCAGAACAACGGTTCTGGTGTGAACATCAATATATGAAAATAAATATGAATCTTCCTGAGATTAAGACTGCATCTTAGCAATGCAACGATTACCTGACTCTGTCGAGCGTCCTCATGTCTGAACCCAAAATCCGTCCAGGTAACGGACGTACTGTTCCTCTCTGACAGGAAAGTCGTGTCACATGATGCGTTGGGTGAGTGCCTTTTGCACTTGAAGCCCGCTGGGCTATCTCTGACCCTCCGATCGGTTTGATTGCGTAGCATTTAATAAAACAAAACATTTATTTTATTTATTGCAGCTTTTGTGATTTGAAAATTTGCATTCTGTTCCATCGCAAAGGCGTTTTTTGAAATTTGATTTATTCGTTCGGTCCTAACTGGTTCTCCGTTTAATATTTTATTCTTTTGGCAACATCGAGAGGATTGCTGCAACACTAGATGGTCCGAGTGTGAGTTAAACTCCTGGCGGCGTGTATGCAATACCACATGCAAACTTTGGATTTTTATATAATATATTTCTGCCCCTAAAACCTGATGGCAACACTGTTCCTGTCAATGATAACCAGTTGTAATATAGTTCCTATGAAGTACAGGTCTTTGTCCTGCTCCCCAAAAGGCCACGATGCTCTATGAGAGACGGATGTTTCTTTTGGTGATTTTAAATGTTTCACGCTGAGCCTCTCTTTCACAGCGTGTCTCCGTATCCGTCCTTTACTGTGTGGAGGACGGACAATAAAGCTGCGAAGTTTAGCTGTTTTATGGACGCATCAGATTGATGAGTCTGTGTCAGTCTCCGATGTTGATGACCCCTGTCCCACACTATTTACCTATCTCTCTCGCTCTCTCGCTCTCTCTCTCTGGGTCTGTCCACCTCCTCCCTGAACTGGTCCTCGCCTCTCAGGCCAGTGACAAAGTGGTTTCTTCTGCTGATTACTTTTGCAGATTTCCAGCCCATCTCTTTTTCCTCTTCAACAGGGGTCTACCTATGTGCTTTTCTCTCTCTCTCTCTCTCATTTACACACCTGCTCTAATTTCTCATTCAATTCAATTCAATTCAATTTTGTATAGCCCAAAATCACAAATTACAAATTTGCCTCAGAGGGCTTTACAATCTGTACACATACGACATCCTCTGTCCCGGGACCTCACATCGGCACAGGACAAACTCCCCCAAAAAACCAACAGAGGAGGATCCCTCTCCCCGGATGGACACGTATTGCAGTTTGGAATTCTGCTTTCCTTGAAGCTTAGTGACACACATGAAGTATACTTTTCAGGAGGAAATAGTAGATCAGATGTGCAGCAGTGGCTTTACCTTAAAGACAAACTTTAACAATGTGTTTGTAACGATTGAAAGGCAGATCAGGGACGCATCGCCAGAGAGCCACTGTAGCTGTCAAGATGACGTGTACATGCATTTTACTCAAATGCATACGGAAACATGATTAAATCCAAACAGCAGAGTCATGTGCAGTAAACCTCAAGATAGGAGCAATGTTAAAAACAAGGAGAAATGTAAGTGAGAGAGAAAGAGAAATAAAAAAAAATAAAAAAACAGATAGAGGGGGAGGGGGAGGTACAAGCGAGGACGAGAGGCTGCTGAAGACATTAAAGGTTGAGAGGAAGGTCACACTGGTGACGGCAACTGTTTCTCAATAGCAAGGAGTGTGTTGCACACATGCTCATATGTTCTGTATATGCATAGTTTTACACAAGTGCAGCTGATGTACTTCGACACAAAACTGCATGATATACATGCACGCACATGCACACAGGAGCCACTAGTCACGAACGCGCTCACATTCACACCCAACGCCACTTAAAGATCTATAGCTTCAGAAGTACGGTGAAAGAAAGCAGCCTTTCCAAGTCCAGCGCTTTGGCCAAGGTTTGCCATTCATCCCTTCTTTCTCTCATCCATCTCCTAATTCATCCATTTCTCTGTCAATTCATTCAGATGTTCCCAGAGATTGTTCTTGTTCATGGGAGACTGATGTCTTGTTGAGGATTATGGCAAAGTGCCACGTCTTCGTGTCCATTTACAGCTTGTTTTCTGGTGGTTTTGCATAGCGCTTTGCCCATTTTCTCAGTTTGGGAGTGAGTATGGAATGCGTGTGAGCGCGTTCCCTCTGTTTACGTGTCTGTGTGTTGAATCCTGATCACGCTGTTTGTCTGAGAGCGCTGTAACCACAGCGCCTGACCCCCCCTGCGCTGGTATTTACTCCCCCCAAACCCCCATATCTGCTCTTGTGTGTTTGCCATCGCAGCGTCTCGTTCCCCGCTTCTTCCTATTTCACCCTCGTGGAGGAACACAGAACAAGGGTGAGAAGGTTGCCCGGTTCCCACCTTTTTAGGGCTCTCTCACTCCCACAGAAACACACCCGCGCCCCAACACACCCTCACCACATGCACAGTGTGTCTCGCTCCATTGTCTGATTTGCATATGAGCCCGAGTAGTTCATTAATGCACAGACATACTGTGGAATTGTTCAAGCCGCTAAGATGGGGAGCCCCATAAACTCCGCTGTTATTGTGTTGGAGGTTCTCTGGTTTCTGGGTCTCAGTCCTGCTGCTCGCCTCCTTAAAGACCAAAACACCGGCACTTGAACCCGACTGGACACCACTCAAACCCCTTCAACACCCCTCCCTCGCTCCATTTTGACCCACGTACACCCTCCTTCCGCCCGCTGCCACCTCTTCAGGGAACTCCCTCTATCCGTTCACACTAACGTGGATACTTTAAAAAAATACATTTCGGCCATTTTAGCCCTCAATGGTGGTGATTTTCACACCCAAACTCGGAGCTTTCGGGAAATATTTGAATACGTATGAATGTACTTGAATAATGTAAAGGAAATATTTAAAAGGGCTGATATATAATTGTCAGCTTGTAAACGCTTCCGACATACTTCACTCCGCAAAATCATTGAGGGGCTTACTCTCCGTCACCTCCAACTCCATTTTATTACTGTTTTTGTGTTTTTAATGCGACCAGTTATCTAACACAAGGGTTAACATTTATGTGTTTTGATTTGGTTGGAGGGGCTCAGTATTGCAGCCGGAGCGTTCCTGTGAAGGTTGGCAGGTATCGCAGGTATGACCCTCAGGCAAATCAGTGCTATATGTGTGGAGTATCTAGTCAAACTTTTCAAAGTGGTCTATGATTATCATGGAGGTCGCCATCCTTATCAGATGGGGACAGCATCAGGTAAGGATTCAAATTAGGAGAAAACAATATATTTTGATATTTATTGTTTTGTTTTTTTTTATTTCCATATGGACAGCAAAGCTTAAGATCACAATCTGAGTTAATTATTTTAGTCCTTCATCTGCGTTAATGTGGTAGATATGCCCTGAATTTCAGTGGAAGCTTAGATTGCCTTCCTCAACTCAACATCCTGAGAGGAATACTGAAAACATCTTTCCATCTATCTAAAACCAGTTTTCTCCCAGTGGAATTCCACACGGTATTGCATACAGCACTCTCATTCCCTGGGGAGCAATAGAAGTGCATTGTTTATGTAACTGACACCAGCAGCATAATAAGAAGGCTTTTTCATGGTGACTTTATAAAGTGTTCAAAGACATACCGGAGAGTTTATAAAACTAGAAGTAAGGTAACTCTGTTTTCTAAGCCTCCACCTGAGCAGTTATTTTTCCAGTGTTGTCCCCTTGAATGCTTTAGGCTGTGTAAGGCTACAGTCTCAGAAAGGACTGACTCCTTTCTGGGTTTCTTTTTTAGAGTGTTCTTGAGATGGGGGAGGGGGGGGGGGGATCTTTTCCGCCAAGTCACATCTCTGCATGCCCGGGCTCCATGTGTGATGGGTTTAAAAGGTCTCAGCAGTGCCAAAGCCTGGACATGGTCCTGTAGAGCAGCCTTAAAGGGTCCTAGAAGACTTGGAGTCCAGCCAGGAGCAGAGGGCTGCCTGGCCAGCGTCAGACCCTCACCTTTGTTCTCAAAGCTAGGACGGAGCGTCCCACAGAGCCTTGCTGGTTTGGCTGCTGGGTTCAGGGTCAGACGTGACATCCTGCCCCTGGCTCCTGTCCCTGGTCCCTTGGCCCTCCCATGGCCCTCCCATGGCCCTCCCTTGGCCCTCTGATGTTGCGCTGTAGAGAGCAGAAGGTGAAGCAGTTGGAGGCTAAACGAGACCAAAGGTCTTGGCCCTTCTGCCACTCTTTTTCTTTTCTTTTCCCCACTCCACTCTCATGTGAGGCTAAAAGTCATCTGAATGAACCGCTCTCGTGACTTCAGACAGTAACTGAGACTTTGTGACTCAGAGTGCCTATTTCTCCGCGTTGTTGATGATAACCTGAAATGTCACGCAGCATACGCATATGTAGCTTGTTTGGATGGTTTGGATGGTTTGGATGGTTTGGACGGATTGTGGTCAAATGGTAATAAACACTGAAAGTGAACCGCTGCATGGTGACGAGAGATGGGGCTCCCATAACAAACAGTAAAAATCTGGCACCATCAAGACATTTTGCAGTAGACTAATATCTAGATGTCATAGTTGATACATTTTCTTTCATCACCTGGGGTTCATGTTCTTGACATGGTCTGCCTGACCCATCACTTCCACTCACACGGTTTTTCTCACCATGTTTTATTCCCTCGTCCTCCAATTACTCCGCCGTCCAGCTTCAGCAGCTCGCAAAACGTACTCAGAGTCTCATTAGCTTTTCATTTGATACATTTCCACTTTTCATTTTTGGACGGAGCGAGGAGTTAAAGATCCATGCCACGCCGTAGTGATTTTCCATTTTCTTTTGCAGAGGTGTGTGTGTGTGTGAGCGTGTGAGATTGTTCGTGTCCGTTATGTTTTAGTATTGAATAAGCAGACTTTGATGGTAACAAACGAGGCGGTCACCTACTTTGGCTTTACCGATCTGCAGTACCTGGTTTTAACGGATCAAGCACTTTTCAAGTGTGGCACACACACACACACACACACACACACACACACACGGACAGAATACCCAGTTCGTGAGGGAGTGAGAGAGTTATATGAAGTGGCTCTTACTCTTGTTATTATTGTTCACAGTGAAAGAATGTCTCGTTCTCGAGCCCAGGAAACCATTACATTTTCCACAGAGGGGAAGAAAGAAGGAGTGAGCAAAATAAGTGAAAAGAAGGAGGAAGAGGACAGATGGAGGGAGAAAGAAGAAGAAGAAGAAAAACAAAAAAAAAAAAAGAAGGAGTGACAAAATGTGTGCCAAAGAAGGCAAGATGAAAAGGTTTATTCGTTTCCCGGCGGTACTTCACTGACTTTTAAAGAGTCCTTCTTTTGCGGCAGCTGCACCTCCGCTCCCTTTCAAACCGGCTCCTCCTCGCTCACAAACAACAAACACTGTCAGAGAGGCGGTCAGTTCTCTAGCAACAGCCCCGCAGTTTACCACATGGCTTTTGAGTTCAGTGGACCTGAAATGAATCCGTCCAGGTGTCAGCCACTGTGCGGAAGAGTATGTTGGGAACACAACGCTGGTTTCAGTCAGTTGCTGCTCCGCTCATGTTTTCCCTAATCGGTGTGTGGCTGCAGGCTGTTCTGTCACCTGCTGCATGAGTTTAGTCCTCATGACATCAATTAGACATGACAAATTGCCTCCCGGCTCAGGCATGTACACAGGACCTCATTTTCTCAGGACGCGCATGAGCTGCACACAGATGTGTTTTTTTTTTTTTTTTTTTTTTATTAAAAGTTGAATAGTGATAAATACAAAAGGACCCCTTTTTCTTGCCAATTTAATTTCAGATCAATCAAATCCTGAATAGGTTTCCCGAAAAGGAAAAACAATACTCAATCTTTTGTGAATCATTGCAGTGTCATTGATGACCTGCAGCGTTTCTATTGATGTAGTGAATCCCCCCCCCCCCTGTCAAACAGTCCCCGCCCCCTCTCCAGGTACGCAGTTGCAGGTTGTGACACGCCGAAAGGCTCCGAGCCACAGCTCTCAGGACCCTGCATGCGTGTTATTTACACTCGAGGGCCTCATTCAGACAGTATGTTGTGTGTACGTGTGTGACCTCGCATTCTGCGTGTCACTTGTTTTACATCCGGGCAGATTAAGAGTGACAGTGAGTGACTTCGAGGCATCCAGAGGTGGGTGTTTCCCGCGGAGCCCCCATCCCTGCGTACCATGCTGTACAGTACGCAACTTCTCTTTTTTTATACACATATATATGTTTGTTTTGTTCACGAGGTAATTCCTTTCTTCCAGTCGCCTCTTTTCTCGGCATTAAACTTTTCGAAACCCTTTTGGTAGATTTTTGACGAGTTGTATGGAAAAGGGTTCCCGGTGAACAGCACAGTTGGTGTGGAGCTGTGGCTTTACGCTTCGCAGGCCCTGCAGGTCCAGGCACAGTACAGCCACCCCTTCTTCTCGGTTTGTCCCCTCCCTTTTTTTTTTTTTTGTTTCCGTTCGCCTTTCAGCAACTGTTTAAGAAACCAGCCACCATGCTGGTCAGGATGAAAGATTGATAGAGAGAGAGCGAGAGAGAGCGAGAGAGAGAGAAGGGATCAGACTGAACAAACTCCCAAAGATAAAAACATGGCATCACATTTTGTTCATTTTACGGACAACTCTCACGTCTGCATGATGCAGTGCACCAAGTCACGACGGCTCTCATCGCGATGCTTTGAGGTCACTGTGCTGAGTGCAGTGTTTCACGTCGATGCTGATGGGCTCAAGTGTTTACTGTAATATTATTTTTTCTTTTCTTTTCTTTTCTGCTCTGCTTTCTTTTCCCCCTGATGAAACGATGTTCAGTTGGTTTACATACATCATTCTTTTTCTCGTTTTTTTTTCCCCCAGTCACAATACCTTCCAACAATCCTTGAGTTGGAAAACCTGTGCCCATCAAAATAAGATCAAACCCAACCAGGCCCATTTTCACCCTCTCTGTAAAATCTCTAAGCTGAAGCATACTCCTTCTGCTCCCCTCCCCCCGTCTTTAAATTGGAGCCTTTCTGACAGAAATTATTCTGTTTGATTTAGCTCGACGGGAGACCACCAACAGTGCACCTCTCAGCAGCAACATTTATTGAAGTTTTTGATAATTTCTCTTCTCTTTAATGGCTCATCTCTCTTTTTTTTTCTTTTTTTTTTTTTTCACCATGTGTCCTGCCACGGTTGTGTTTTTAACAAATCACTAGCAGGCTACAGCAGAGTCGAGGGGCAGCCACTGCTTGCCCCCCCCTCCCCCTCCTCCCCCCAGGAGGAGCGCTGACAGGGTGATGGTCTGAGGGGGCAGAGCTCAAGGGGTCAGGTCAGACGATTCAGTCGTACTGTGTGTGGAAGGACGAAGTTGGGTGGGGAGGAGGAGCGAGGGGTAAGGTGTGAAGGTTACAAGGGTGAAAAATGAGAGTTTGGAGGCGGGGTCATGCTGAGGAGTCCCAGAGCCCACGAGCTGCCAGCCTGAGGTGTTTGCCTTGCCATTAACTTTCCCCACTATTTATTTTCAAACCTGCTGCAGCTGCGCCGCTTTGTCTGAAACGCCTGGTTTCTTTTTGGCAAGGGAATGCAGGCAGATCTTTTGATAAGCACTACTGCACAGAATGAGCCGGGTCTCATAAATGCAGTCAGACACTTATTCCGAGTGCGGGTGGAGGGCCTCGCAGTTAGGAGTTTGAGGTGGGGTTTTAAGACCGAGATTAGGGGCTGCGGCTCCGACTGCAAGTCAGTAAGCTGTGGTCTGTGTCAGACAGGCGTAACAGCTCGCCTGCCCATAAAGACCAGAGGAGATAAAGAGATAAAAGTGCCCCAGTCTGTGAGCTGATGCCCATAAAAGCGCTGCCATTGGTTCTCAGGGCTCCGTGGAAATGTGATCCTGTAAAAATATTTTCTCCTCATTAACCTGTCATCCGTGGAGCCATGACGCATAGCCCGGGCCAGGGGAGTGCTGGGACAGAGTGGGGTGGGTGGAGGGAGGGAGGGAGGGGATTGCGCGGGTTGTCTAGGGGCCCAAGGGGGAGACTTACCAGCCTAGATGCTTTATCTGAAGGTCGCCCTGTGGTAATGTGTTGAGCAGGGTGAAAAGGCCTTGGTGGGCTCGGAGTGTTTAAACAGCAGCAGTTAGCGTAAATCTCCTCAAACTCAGATCCAATCACACACACACACACACACACACACACACACACACACAAATGTATGTGTACACTTTGTCACGGACTGTGGTGAAAGTGGGTCTCTGTGGTCTATTCCGGGTTGTTTGGACATGTCTTTCATTGGTGCTGTCCCTCTGTCCAGCCTGCTTCGCTTTTTCTGCGTTATTTGTCTAGCTGCATGTGTGTTTGTGTGAGCTGCGCTGTTTACGCGCGTCCATCAGCAGCAAGAGGCCCCCCTGCCATGCCCCCCTTGTCTGGGCAGAACGTGTGCGTTTCAGCAGCCCTAATGCGACAGAAGGGGTGTATTGTGAGAGCTGTGTGTTCGAGAGAGTGTACGGATGTAGGGATCGGGGCCTCTGTTTATTTCTTTTATTTTCTTTTGGGACTAAGATTGGATGAATGTGACCCTGGGTCAGAGTGCTGGCCCGGGCCAACATAGGTTAGGTCTGCTCGCCTCTGGGTCACATTAGGCCCCCTTTGTATACCCACCGAGCTCAGGCTTTGCCCTGAGTGACAACCAGCTGAATAACGTACTGCAGGGAGACCACAAATGTGACACGGTCACCGTATTTGTCCGTTTGGGTCAAATGTCCTTGTTTCTGCTGAGAGCGCTTGACAAATGTTTAATCCTGAACCTAATATCCCATTCACTATTGTGTTCAACCTCCTATAACATCAATCAGGCTGATTTTAAAAAAAAAAAAAAAATATTTATTGCACGTGTTGTTTTTGGATATCTTTTGCCCGAAAGCAAACAGAGCAGGGTCTACCGCTGGTGACCTCATCTATTTTGCGACCAGCCTGACATCACACTCCTGGAGCCGCTCTGTCTCGTACTGAAGTAGGTGTTCAGCTGACCAGCAGATCACGGTATAACTTAATGCTCTTTTCTGTGGAGATTTGAGCCGTTCTGACACTGTTGACAAGAATGGGCTCATTGAGACGGCATTCAGACATTCGGCACAGTGCCTGAGTTGTGTGTGTGTGTGTGTGTGTGTGTGTGTGTGTGTGTGTGTGTGTGTGTGCGCACACGCACACATAAAGGGACACCTCAGCTCGGGGTAGGGGTGGGTGGAAACCAAACTGGAGATGTGAGCAGGAAATCAGCAGCAGATGTGGGTGTAAAGTAACGCAGATGGAGGCAGGGAAACCCTCTTGCTAGGACACCAAGTCCACCCCCCCTGTCTTCTGCGCTTTCTTCCACCGAGCCTGAAAGAGGATCACTTTGAACCGTGACACTGCTGTGCAACTGCAAAGCAATGAATGAGCTCACCCTCAACAAGTCTCCCTCCAATGCAAGATGTGCTAACGTCTGAGATCTAGCCTCGTGTCAACACACGGGTGCATTAGCCTCGATGATATTGGGACTGATGCGTTAGCGAGGTAATCTAGATTGTCTTCGTTAGGCGTAAGCGATAGACTTGCATTGAGAAGGTGTTTTTGTTTTGTGTATTTTTTTTTTCAGACCAAAAAAAATAAAATGAGAGAGCTCAATGCATCCTGGTACATGTAGGCAGAGCCGGCACTGCTCCGCGAGCAGCAGTAATCACTTTTCTTGGTCAATACAGCGCCCACTGGGAAATAGATCGATTTTTTTTTCTCCATACGTCCATATTTCGCTTTAAGGTGATATTAATTCTGCTGGCCTTCGCTCCTCATTGATTTTCCATTTTCTCAATTTAATGATTAATTGCTTGGTCTCTGTAATGTCAGAATAATGCCGGAGGCCCAAGTAAAGGTTTTTTTTTTTTTTTATTTTATTGTCTGACCGATAGTCCACGACCCAAAGACGTTCAATTTCCAATGATTTAAGACAGAAAAGCTGAAACCAGAGAAATATTTGGCATTTAAATGATTCATGGTTTATCAAAAGTAATTGCCGATTCATTTTCAGATTAATTGATGAAATGTTTTCTTTCAGCTCTACATGTAATGCCAAGTCAAAAGATGGCTGCAGTCATCCACGAATCGGTCCATTTCGCTTCAGTAGCCAATAGAACTCACGCTAACGTCAGAGTTCTTCCTCCGTTCACTTCCTGTGCTGCCTAGAGGATGTTTGACTCAACCATTTTACTGGTGATGCGCTGAGTAAGAATTTGAATTCAATATGAATTTGTGTTTTTACCCGTCGACCAATTTTGGACAACCTGGAGATGTGAAGGAGACTTGTGGCTGATGGTCACCCACTTGATGAAAGCCGCCTCAACTCCACCCATACCACGCTCATAGTCAGGCGAGGAGGAGGAAGAGAAGCAGCAGAAGGCAAAATAGCGGTGTAGGTTTTCACGAGGATTCCTTGGCTGCAGCGAGGCCCTCCATTCATGTGTCTGATTAATTGCTTTTCATATAAATCATAAGGTACGGGCCTGGGGGGGGGGCATCGCTCCCTATCTTGAGGTGTGTGAGAAAACAAGACAGGAATTGGGGGGGGGGGAGGAGAAGGGTGGCCAATGAAGAAGAGGAACAAGGTGACAGCCATGCGTCTGAGTGGTTGAGTTGGTAATAAAGTTCCCTCTGACAGCAGGGCCTCTGCTATCTGGATGCATGCGCGTAAAGTCTGTGTGGCCTGAAAAAGAATGAGTGATGCCGCCGAGGGAGCAGCTCGGAGTGATAATGGATCCGCAAAGTATTGTGTAACTGCACGTCGAGCCCTGGTGGAGAGATGGGTTTATTTGCTTTTGATGAATGAGGTTGTGCAATTTTTTACTCGGGGGCGGCTTGTTACTCAAATGAGGTTGAGTCCCGTTAAAGTTCAGCACATCGGGAGACCTCGCACTGCAGGAGATTGCCTCCCCGATAAACGGTGACCTCTGCGCATTAATTACCCGAACGCGCTGCAAAGCAACCGATCTGAATGACTGAGTGGATTCTCGGCCTCCATTTTGTTTGATGTGTGGCGGCGATTGAATGCAGCTCTTTATTTTTCGAAACCGTCTGTTTTCGCTCTCTCGTCTCCACCTCACCCCTCGGTCTACGTAGCTCTTACCCCGCGTCCGTCTCTTTCCAAGCCCCTCCCTCTTCATCCCAGGCCCGTCTCGTCCTGGTGCTCGGACGTCTCCTATCCCTTCCATCGGTCCTGGTCTCGGTCCTGGTCTCGGTCCTGGTCTCGGTCCTGGTCTCAGTGGCGTTAAATACCATCCCCGTTGCCCGTCTGCACCTCATTTTTCTCTCGTCCCTCCCCGTCCCCCGTCCAGTCTTCCTCTCATTCCTCACACCTCCTGCAGCAGCCCAGTCCATCCCGCTGCAGTTTATACATGTCTCCTTCTCTCTCCTTTTCCGTCTCTCTAAACAAGCCTTTCATGGGTTGTCAGTCATCGGCATCACCTCCATATCTGTCTGAACATGCGAGCACGGAAAGGAGGAAAAGGATGGAGGGATGGTGACGGATTGAGGGAGGGTTTGAGCTTTTAGAAGCCACTGAAGAGGGAAGAGGGAAGGTCCAAACCAAAGAGATATTCTTCGGCTGGGAAACCCTCAACCCGTTGATCGGTATAGCTAATTCAGTCGAATAAACACACACACACACACACACACACGCACACGCACACACACACACACCATCACTTCCTGTGGCCTTTTTCACGACACTCGCTGAGCTAACAGCTGCTCAGGAACATAGATTTGTCTGAAAAGGCCGTTTCACTCCCAGCTATTAGATTGTCTCTTCGTCTCTTCACGTCGGTCTTCTCTCTCCCAAGGATTTAAGTTTCAGGAAACCATTACTGCATCCTCTTAAGTTCTAAGTTGTAAGTTACTGTTGGATAAAGTGATGGATGCTGAAGCAGCAAACACTGGGCTGAGGAGGAGCCGAGGGAAGCTGCAGGCGTAGCTGTGAATTACGGGGCCTTCAAGCCAACCTGGTGAAGGAAGGAAATAAGAGGGAAAATAAAGACAGTCAGTGGTAAGCTCGGTCTTCACTTTCGGTCCAATAAAGAGGAGAAGCTGACAGATAGGTTGTGGCAATCCGAGCTTTTCGTTCCTCTCGTCTTTCTTATTTTCTCTCCCTCCTCTGTCCAGACCACTAATAGCTGTGTCCTCTCACACTCCGCTGTCCTTCTCTGCAGCCTTTCTTCTGTTCAGGGGGAGAACTGAGGAATTGCGCACGTGCCATGACTTTACAGTTTCTCTCTCTCTGTAAACACAAAACAGAGGCCTTAAACCAGGATCCCACTTTATATCGGTGTGCATTTGTAAAAAGGCAAAAAGAAATGAAGTGCAACACAAAAAACACACCCGCTTTTCTTCGCGGAATAATGGCATTCCCGAAAGGTTTGTCCTCGCCTGTTTTCATTCTTCCCCCATCTCTCTCACCCTTTCTCCTGAAAGGCGAGCTACTCCGCTCACACCTCTGTTCCTGCTCCGTTTCTCCCTGTACGCACCCACGTTTGGGTTGAAGTGCAACGTGTGTGTGTGTGTGTGTGTGTGTGTGTGTGTGTGTGTGTGTGTGTGTGTGTGTGTGTGTGTGTCACTGTCGTGTTGAAGGACACCATAGAGGTGTGGCAGAGTGTGCGAGTGTCAAGCTGACTGCGCTGACAGTAGTAGAAGTCTGTAGGTTGTTGGGACACGGAGAGCATCCGATCGATGTGTGTGTCCAGCGCGGCTACAGATGCGTAGCATTCCACCGCCATCCATCTGTTAGCAGAGGCACTTAAAGTGTGTTAGTGTCTTCTGCTTCCGTCTGAATTGCCAAACCCCCCCACCCCTCCCACCCCCACCCACCACCCACCCACCCTCGCGCCTCTGCACAGCCTGTACATCACTTTTTGGCCTGTATGAATTCATGAATATATTTTGGCGTTTCTCCCCCCTTCACTTAATTATGGCACGTAGCAAAAAAAAAAAGGTGGCGGAAGATGAGGAGGGGAAAAAGCCTGACTGAATGAATCCTTCAAACTCTACCGTTTTCCATTTCTCATTGCTGTAAAGCGGCGTAGTTCATTCTCATGGCATCCTATCCTGCATGTGAAAACAGGCCGCATATTTTCCATAAAGGCCCACTGACTGACGGATGGGTCGTGGTCAGAGCGCCAGGGATGATATTTCCTTTATCTTGCTTTTTGATTTTTAGTTAGCAATGCCATCCGCATTTATTTTTTTTTATTGTTTTTGTCCTGCACTTTTTGAAATCCTTTGTGTATAAAACCGTGTGTTCATGACATTTTGGGGTCTTCGCCCTCCACTTTAATTGTGGCCGTTGAGCTGGTGCAGAGGGGCCTGTTGCAGGCGCCTGCGTGTGTACAGCGCTATCTCAGACGTTTGTGTTTGTTTGGTGGCGTGTGATGGAACACAGGGTCTCTGATAATGGAGTCTCCTCCTTTTCAGTTCATTCAACCATCTCTCCGCTCTATTTCTTTTTTTTTTTTCTTCTTCTTTTTTTCTCCTCTGTAGCCTGCAGCTGTTTTTGTTCAGCTTGGTTTACTTTCCATCCAAAATGTTAGGTCAAATACAGACTTGTACCAATTTCACAAGCACACATTACAATATGCTGGTGTGTTTACGTTTCCTGCTCAGCCTCGGAGACAACATAACACTCCTGACACAGAGACTCAAACAAAGAACTTAAACAGAGCAGAGCTTGATCCAGGTCTCACCCCTGATCCTGACCCTGAGGTCAGTTTACAACTTGTTAAACCTTTAACCCTCAAAGGTTACCAGCGGAGTGTGTAAGGGGGCTATCCGCGAACCAAAGAAATTCTTCGACGACTTGCACTCATAGGATTTTGTTGATTAATTGACTGGTTGACTAAATCTATTATTGTATATTTTCCACACAAAAGCACCACTTTTAAATATTGTGTTTACCAGAGATATGCTCAAACGTTTCTTGGAAATAAGTCATTCAGCATGAATAAAGCTAATCGACAAAATTAGCCTGAGTCGACTAAGAAGGAACAGCCCTAGTAGTGTCAGAATTAATGAGTTACCTAGGCGATAACAAATGATTGTTTTAAATATTGATTTATCGGTTGTGTGTATTAATTAATTAGTCTATGAAAATAGTTAACAATGCTCTAAAACGAAAATGATGCAATTCAAATTGCTTGTTGTGTCCAAAGAAACGGTATCGAATGAATTAATGGCGATACAAAAATAATGAAGGCGATCCTGACGTTTAAGAAACTGTTTAAAAAGAGTTTATGGGTAAAATGGGTAAATAACAAATCGATGGACAAAATGGGTAAATAACAAATTGATTTTGAAGATTGTAGACATATTGCGTTGATTTGATTACACCATAACAAATCTTTTCAGCAGGAGGCCTGACCCTCGTTCTCCCCCTCTCTGTCCCTTCTTGCGTCCCCAGGGGCAGTACCGGCCTTCAGACCTCCTGTGCCCAGAAACCTATGCCTGGGTACCAATAGAGCAATGCGTACCCCAGTTGGAGAACTCCCGCTACGCTCGCTTCAACCAGGATCTTGATGCAGGTAACATGTGACGCTCTCCCGTTACCATCATTCATTTAATGTCTGAGACTTCCTGACCCGCCACCCTGAGCGCCGTCTTAGAAACCTCCACTTCTTCCTCCAGTTCTTCCTGAACGAACCCATGAACGTTGCGTTGACATCTGACCCCGTTTCACTGTGACGCCGTATTGAAATCTGTGGGCTCGCTCCGAGCGAAGCGTGCAGTCACTGAGAAATGGTAAACAGAGGGCTGGCAGATCTGATCACACAGTCCTCTCTCCCCGTGATCCTTCAGCATGGGCAGAGCAGAGCCAGAGCTTTCATGATGGAAGGACCGTGTTGCCATTCGATGAATAGTGATATTTGCAATAATAAACCACATGCAGAAGGTAGACTGGCAGACGCCCATCGCCGGGACTGGCGAGCTGTGAGACGGGGGCCAGGGAGCGAGTTTTAATGGAGTGAGTTTGAGGGGAGAGTTTTGAATGATATTTTGCTTGCATGCATAGATGGATAGCTAGAGAGACTGATGCATTTTCGATCTCCTTAGTTCTCCTTTAATCGGTCTTTGCTGTATTGATTCTGCATTTTTGCTGCTCTTGGTGGTTTTCAGTGAATGTGCAGGGAAATTCCTGGAGCTCCCAGAAAGAAAAAAAAAAAAATGGAAATTGTTCGCGTCTGAAGGACTCCAAGCTCATGTAGACTGACGGGGTCCAGGGTAGGGCACTGCTCAGCCTCGGAATGAAGACGTTAAATGAGGTTTACTGTACAGATACTCTGATAGGAGATGACTTGAGGTTGTTGGTATGGGTGCACGCTGTGCATGGATTTAAACGTACGCACATACATAATATGGATATTGCAAGTGTTTGCAACCTGAGTGGTTGAGTGTGCAGGGGCCAGCCATCTCCTGTTTACTCATTACCATTAATCTGCATCACCAAACAGGCACCGCACAGGAAAGAGCCACTGATCGACAGTAATGGGAGATGTCAAATAGACGAGGATTGATAGATGAAGGGCAAGAGATGGAGTAATAGAAGAGTAGATGGAACGAGAGAGACGGGAGACGTGATAAAAATGATTTTTACAGAGATTTGAAGTGAAAGGGAGAGAGGCCGGTGGTTGTCTGCTGGCACTAGAAGAGAGAGTACAATAAAATGAGAGACAGATTGACAGGAGGGTGGAGGAGGAAAGAAGGATATGTGATTCTGGGGAAAGGCGGCTCAAGAGGCTGTTGTCGTGAGGTCATACCTGGACTCGTGCCAATGCGGAGATGTAAAAAAAAAAAAAAAAAAAAAAACCAACACAAATGATGAACTTCAAAGAAAAAAGGGCCCTCTGGCACTGATCAGGAGGCAACCTCCGGTTCTGAAAAGTGAAGCCAATGCTGAAGAGCCTTGAACTTGCATTCTCTCTACTGGCCAGCAGGGGGCGACTCCTCTGGTTTCTAAAACACGAAGTCTGATTGTATAGAAGTCTATGAGAGAATGACTCTACTTCTCACTTGTTAAACATTGTGAACATGAGTTCATGGTCTCAATCGCTAGTTTTCAAGTCGTCTTCAAAACAACACGGTGTTCATTTAGTAAGTTGGGGTCCCATTTATTGTAAAATAGATGATAAACCACCCCTATGCTTTCGGGTGGGCTACCACGGAGTTGTCCGGTCTTGGAGTTGTCCGTGTTGTCGTCTCACAACTTTAACCCTTTCACAGTGTGTTTTCGGTTTGTGAAAGTTAATTGTAACGCTTTTGGTCGTTTTAAAAGAGTCTTCTATTGTACTTAGAGCCACCCTCTTGTGTCACTTCTAGTTGCAAAAAGACAAGATGGCACAGCCAAAACTAAGAACTCGATTCACTCGCATTTCACAAACCAATGGTGACCAAAACGGTGATGTTACGGTGACTACGCCCACTTCTCATACACAGACTTTCAGAAATAAAATGTTAACACCTGTTTCAAAGAAATAAGGATTCTACATGTTTGATCTCATGGCTAGCTTTTCTTGATGACTCATGTGGTGGCGAAAGCACCACACCCAGGAAAAAAAGTGCATTTAAAAGACCGTTAGTAGCGTGGTCATCTAGCACGTTGCCATAAACAGCTTAGCCAGTGGTAGGTCTGACATTTTCCTGTCAGTCACACCACTAATCCCCGAGTGGGCACAAATGACTGAGGGCCAGGTGGCGGTTTCTGAGTTCAACATTGTCACTGTGGCCAGAGTGTTTGTGTGTCTGCGGCTCTTGCGGTTTGTCCGTCGCCGCGTGGACTGACGAGTCTGGACAGTCGTTAAGGCCGGGCTTTACCGAAAGCAGTCTCATTAAATTTCACTGCTAGCTGTCCTAATGTCTAGCTCTCAGGTTTGTTGCCAAGCTGCGTGCTGCCAGACTGTGTAGTGGTTGTGAGGAGGGTTCTGTCTTCTCCTGAAATACACCCAGTGGTCAGTCTGCAGGGTCACCGTCAGGTTCGCAGCACGGCACACCGTTGAGGCCTGTGGCCCGGTCCTAACGGGCAGTCTATCATTATTGGCTTCTTTGTGGCCTCAATAACGACTTGTTGCCATCTGTTTTTAAGTCCTGGGGAAGTCCTGACTGTGTGTGATGGTGTAGGAATCTCCTCTGAATCTTTTAGGCAGTAACTTTTATTTACCTTTTTTTTTTTACTTTTTTTTTAAAATGAAAGGATTTCTGTCTAATCAAGATGCAGAAAAACGTGTACATACCTCTATCTACGTGTACATGCCTCTATCTACGTGTGCATGCCTCTATCTACGTGTACATGCCTCTATCTACGTGTACATGCCTCTATCTACGTGTACATGCCTCTATCTACGTGTACATGCCTCTATCTACGTGTACATGCCTCTATTTACGTGTACATGCCTCTATCTACGTGTACATGCCTCTATCTACGTGTACATGCCTCTATCTACGTGTACATGCCTCTATGTACGTGTACATACCTCTATCTACGTGTACATGCCTCTATCTACGTGTACATGCCTCTATCTACGTGTACATGCCTCTATCTACGTGTACATGCCTCTATCTACGTGTACATGCCTCTATGTACGTGTACATACCTCTATCTACGTGTACATGCCTCTATCTACGTGTACATGCCTCTATTTACGTGTACATGCCTCTATGTACGTGTGCATGCCTCTATCTACGTGTACATGCCTCTATCTACGTGTACATGCCTCTATCTACGTGTGCATGCCTCTATCTTCAGCAGGCTAGACTATTCAAATGTGCTGAAACTGCAAGCTGCGTTTGAATCGGGGCTTAAAACACAATTGTTTACTGCGACTTTCCAATAAATTCAGTAAATAACTCTTATTTTATCTGTAACTGTTTATTTGCTTATTGTTTTTATTGCTTTTTAAAATCCAATTTCTCTCTAATCCGTGGCTATTTATTTGCACGTTTTCACTTTGCTTTTCTTTAGTCTTTTCAATGCAATTTTAATGTTTTCCTAAAGCCTCATGATTAATATATTTTCTATAATTTTAAGCCCATTTAAAGCCCTTTTGAATTGCCTTGTGTCCAATTAAATATCTAGAGATAAAATTGCGGTGCCTTGCCTTAGATGTTTTAGTGTGTTGTGATAATGATATTTTTATACTCTGGCCTTTTTTGCTCACTAAGTTTTCATGAAATAAAGAGTGTCGCACTTATTTCTAGTTTCTTTCTGTTGACTTACAGCAAACGTTCAACAGATTGTGTCATTTATCTCAACTACATTTAACAGAGTGAAGCTAAGTTTTCAGTGCATAAAATAAATGGGCGACTGTGAGATATGTTACAAAGCTCGGTAGAGATTAGGGGTAGGATTGTAGGAATGTACATATTTTCAAACAATTCATACTACAAGTCAGAGCGCGTTTGAGGCGGATCAAAAGAGACTGTTTGAGATGCTCTGAAGTATCTCCTCCTCCTTGAAGTCTACGAGTAGTTGGTTGAACGCATGTTACTTGTCTTTTTGCCGAGCCCAAAATAACAATCACACTTACAGTACATTCTCCAGTCATGTCCATACACAGACTGATGATACAACGTGGAACACTTGAAAGTGAGAAGTTTTGTTTCAGACATTTCAGTGTCAGCAAAGTCCCCTTTAATTCCAACTCAGGCTTGTTGGAAGGCCTCGCCTCGAACTCCAAACCTCACCCAGGGGTGAAAGAGAATTTGGTGTGTGTGTGTGGGGGGCGGGGGGGAGGAGGATGGGGGGGGAGGGTATAAAGATAGCTAATCCAAAGTTTACACTACTCTGTCCAGAGCAGGCTCACATTGATTACATGCCTGTTGCTGACACATCGAGGGCCCGAGGACAGTACGTACTACAGTATGTACACACACACACACACACACACACACACACACACACACACACACACACACATTTTACACAGCACATGTGTGTTATCTCTCACACACTCATAATCTAGTGTTTTGCTTGAGGGAGCAAGAAGTAGGGGCATTGCCCGCTCAGCAGGATAAACACTTGCAAAAATGTGACACAAGCCGTCACCCCCCCCCCCGGACCTTGAGAGCGTCCAGCAGGCGCCAGACCAGACGCACACAATTACGCACTGCAACACACAGACTGCACTATGCGTATAGAAAAATATCGTACCTGTTGAAATGGAATATTGGTCCCCATACGAACACACACACACACACACACACACACACACACACACACACACATTCACTTCTCATCAAGCTGATTGCATTCGAGGTCGACAGCATCTGCGCTTTCAGCCGTGCAAAGTGAGGCCTAAACGTTAGTTGGGGTAGACGGCCTGACGGCACCCACCACCCACTTACCCCCCTCCGCCTTCTTCACGATGTTTTGAGCTTTTTACAGTTTACACTTTCATATCTTGTCTCACTGTCAGAGCCACTTTGCTCTGCTCTTCAAAGGGCTTTCTGCTACTTAGCCTGACTTGTGCTAATGTTCCCGTTCGGAGTGGAAGGGAGACGGATACCACTCCTCCCTCCGTCTCTGCTGCACTTTTACTCCTGAAGAACCTGTCCCTCGTTTTAATAACAATAATGATAATAATATCCTTTTAAAATCTTGTTGTTTTCTTCGCGGCGTGGAGGTCAAAATTCATGGTCGGCTCCAGAGATCCGGGGTCAGCCGGACGGATGCGCGCTAACACAGGGGCTTGAACCCGGGTCTTATGGTCAAAGTGCAGTCTTCTTAGTCACTCAACTACACCACCATGTTGGCCTTTTTCTTTTCAAACGTGAGCCCTGTTTTGGAACTTGCAACATTGGGTCAGAGGAAGTGGTCATAACCCGGTGGCCTGCCTTTGACCGGGGTCCGGTGTCAAGCGAGTGTTCTGAAAGTTTGGGGCGGATGGGAAGAGCGAGGGGAGCGTGGCGAGGTGTCGAGGCCCCGAGTCCCGACTCTGACCCTCTCACTCCCTCACCGACCCTCGCCACTCCTCTTCCCCCCGACCCTTGAACCCCCGACCCCGAGGAGCCGTGACCTCAGAGCGGCGTGTCACGGAATGTCCGGTGGGCCTGGCGGGAACGGGGTCTGGAGCTACTCAAAATGAGGGTCACCACCACCACCACCACCACCACCGGTCGAGGACGGAGTGAGTGAGGAAGCAGTGAAAGATGTTTACGTGAGGAGCGGATGTTTGGATTGCCTTGAGTAAGAGCGAAAGAGATACAGGGCCGATGCTCTGTATTACTGTTGAGGTTAATAGACCCTCTTAAAGCTGCACGCTGCTCTCTGTTTTGTAATCTGTAATATGTCCTCTGCTTTATATCTTCACAAGAGGACAGTGGTGCTTTAGAGCAGTGCCACGTTTGAGTAAACATAACTGTTGTGCAAGTGGGCCGTCACGCTGATGAAGAAAGTGAGGAGGCAGCTAGCATCTCAGAGAGACAACTCTGAGGGCAGCTTAAGTTATTTGGGAAGCATCGGATTTAAATACTTTGACTTTCATCCCACCAGGAACTCATTAATTCTTCATGGGCTATAATTACGGTCATGTGGAAGTTACATAACATGTTTACATCTTTAACCCCCCCCCCCCCCTCCTCCCCCTCTTCATGGCGAGAGTTAACATACTGCTGATTTTCTTTAGTTTAAAAGTTTATATCAAGCATTCCTCAATTATGTGACTCAGCAGTTTTCAGAGAAGGGTGAAGACACAGTGGTTAGGGCATTAATGAGCAGAGAAATGAGGCTAATAAATAAAATATGAATCCGCAGGGAACTTTGAAAGTGTAAAAAAAAGAAAAGTTGGAATATGAAAGTCTCTTTGGGGGGGAGTGGGGGGTAGAGTTAGGGAGCCTCGGGGCTTTGTGTTTATAACGAGCTCTCTTCTGTCCTCCGGCTTGCTTTGCAGGTAGCGTCTGTGCTACAGTCGGGATTATCTACCTTCACACGTGGCTATTTCAATTCTCTCATTTGTGAGACCGCAACATTTTCCCAGAGTGCATTTTGTCTGCAGCAAAGTCGGTTGACTCATCGTCCTTTTTTTTTTAACAAGTTTCTGATCACACCCGGCCCACGAATAATCACGGTTCAGCCCAAATGCCTCTGAGCGCTTTGTACTCCGGGGATCCCTTTCAACATCTTGCGCAAGAGAAAATACTTGTTTGTGGCATTACGTCACAGTTTAGCAGCGTTTTCTCTCTGTTGTTTTCCCCGTTTATTAGGTGATTAGGTTGCATTCAGCAGACCGACCTGTGGCGAATATTTTAGGAATTAGGCAGAACTATGTGCACTCGGCTCACTCGCACCACCTGGGTGCTCAGCTGTGAGCCACATGGGTGTTGTCATGGGGAGCGGCGGTGGCGGGTGGGAGGCCCTGAGCTCTATTAATACCAAATCTAACTCGCTCCTGTTTGACTGATGTGTCGCCATGGGCCTGGCAAGCTCGTCCACTCCATAGCCCGGCCCGAAGTTTATTTTCATCTGCTTCCTCTTAGCTAGGCCAGACCCGGGCTTGCTCCAGACAGGACAGACTGGTTGAATGAAGCACTGTAGAGTTTTGTGAGGAGGGGGCGGAGTGGGGTACATTTCAGAAGGCTCGGTATGAATTTAAAATTGGTTCGGCAGCGGAACGCTCGGAGACGACGAGCTGAATCGAGAATTGATAAGGGGGAAGATAAAAGCAATTTAAGAGGGCAATTAGAGGCACCGGAGCAGGGAGGTCCGATTTGGGATGAGGTACTTATTGAACGTCCAGTGAATGCAAATGAAGGACTCCTCAATTCTGACTGGAGCGGGAGGTGATCAGAGCTCACGGGGGATTTTGAGATGTGCATTCACACATTGATGTGCATTCACACGTTATGCGCGGTTTATCCGGGTTAGGGGGGTGATCGAGGGGGGGGGGGATCGATTGAAACGGCCTGCCGTGCTGCCCCCTTGCATGTCCCCTCGGCGCCGGCCGCGGGCAGCTTGGCTCAACCTCGCACCCCTGGAGGCTGTTTTAGTGTCAGAGAGCCTCATCTGGGTTTTTACCCCTTTTTTGTTTTCCTTTTTTCTCCCTATTTTTTATTTTTTTCCATCCGACTCTCCAGAGGACCATTTGTAGCTGCTGAACACGCACGCTGTAGAGATTAGCCGTGTTTTCACTGGTCTGATGGGAGCTGGCAGCGTACGACACGGGACCTAATGGAATGCCGAGGTTGGCGAGGCAGCGGGGAGCAGGGCCCCGTAAACAAGGCCAACTCACTGGCCTGCTCACGCACCACTGGGACTCCAGGTCTAGGGCAAACGGGGAATTAGAGCTGTGTGTGTGTGTGTTTGTGTGTGGGTGTGTGTGTGTGTGTGGGGGAGGAGGATGCTTTCTGCTCCTCCAACAGCTTCTTGGAAAACAATGGCGTATTGCCAAGTCACTCAAAGGTTAACTCATGAGAAGGAGGGAAAATAAGGCCAGCGTTAATTGTGGTTAATGTGTCTACACTGCTCCTTTATTATGTCCTCTCGTTTGTGTGCAGGAGACCCTCGGGTGCTGAAGGACGTGGGCAGAGCTCTGGTGCTCTACAGACGGGCCGTGATGCCCTACGCGGCCTACTCCCGCAAACGCAAAGGCTCCAGCGACGAGGCGGAGGTGCAGCAGTACGCCGACCTGGTGGGCCAGGACTGTGCCGAGAGGATCTTGCTCTACCGCGCCTAAAGACACACACACACACACACATACACACACACAGCGTCACACCACTGCACCTTTTTATTATGTACATGAATACGCAGCCCCCTCCCCCCCACCCACTCACCCCCCCCCCGCAACGTCCTTCTGTTTGTGTACGTCTGTGTGTCTCCTCGCTGTCTGTGAAAGTGCTTTCTGCTGCCGCTCCCAGTAGTCTCACCGCGTCCAGCTCTCCAAAGGCTGGGTCAACGCAGTAGCCAATCACTATCTATGTACGTATGTATCCATTCACCCATTGGCCTCATTCATCAGTTACGTCTCATTCACGCGTTTATTTTCACTTTATTCATCAATTAATCCTGCAGCATCCATTCTCAGTTTAGTTCGTCTGCATCCTTTTTGTTTGATTTGTCTCCCTTCAGGGAACCGGCCCCTTGAATGTAATTAATCGCTTTTATTTAAAAAAAAATTTAAACCTCAATTCTTAAGTAGCTGATGTTCCTGGTGATGATGCTGCACACGTGTGACAGCTCTCCTGTGAACTGAAACAGGTTTAGACGTAAGCATGTTGTCTATTTCATGTTCAGTGATTTTGTTTGTCAGTTGCTTCCATTATATCTCCAACCATAACTACACCACGACATTAATTTTTCTTTTTTTTTTCTTAAATTTTTTCTATCACTGAGTTTATTAATAGCAACAAACTCACTGTTTTAATCTTTTTGTCTGTTATATTTATAGCTTTATTTGATTTTCTTTAAATATTGACACTGTTCTGTTTGGTTAAGCCAAATAAATGGGTTGTATATTCCTTGCTTGGATTCTGTGGCTTTCCTTTGCATGCTAATTATTCAACACAACCCTGAATCCACCGGCAGTGGGAATTTGGGAACAATAATGGCGTAAGAGTCCTCTAGGCGCCACAAACGGTGTACATCGTTACACTTACGGTAGTATGTGTAAATATATTCACATAATAAAACACGTGCATGCCCAGAGATGAATGCTCGACTTGAGACTCGTTGAGTTGGGCCGAGCAACAGGTGTTCGATATGTGTGAGCCGGAAGAACACAAACGCCTCCTGCCGCTCGGCCTCAAACGGAGTGTCAACAGCAGCTCGTCTCTCAGCCAGAAGAAGGGCTCGGCTTTAACTTGGTTATTTCACAGATTTCGGATTCATCAGATACCCTGGTAAGAGTGTTAGCTCCACACACAAAAAAAAACTCTATATGTGTAACTGTTGTATCTTCAACCCCTTTTTGGGGTTTACACTAATCTCAGAAGGTATCTGATGACAAGTGTGTATTTTAATGCTCTGAACCAGATCCATGGCAGTTTAGAAATCTCATCCCTTGTTCATTTTCTATGCCTCCTTTCCGGCAACAGCCGTGGCTAGAGGCATCATGTTCCTCTTTTTCGTCCGTCCGGTCCTCGGGAAAGTTCAAACGGCAATTTCTTCAAATCTTTGCACAAACATCCACCTGGACTCGAGCATTACCTGCGTAGAAGTTGGTGGTCAAAGGTCGCTGTGAGCAATAACTCAAGAATTGAGTTTTCACACAAATGTCTGACGAGATGAAGTGATGATGTTTTGGACAGACATGTCCAAAGGATGTAAACCGCAACTTGACCTGGTTGGTGGAGGCATAAAACCATGACGCGATAATTCGAGTTTCAGAATTCGAATGTGAACATCGTACACACACGCTTTCTGACTCGACTCTTTCTTTACTGAAATCGTGCAAAAGACAGTCTCCTGTAACTCAAAACCTTGCCCTGATAGTCATGAAATAAAAAAGTGATCAAGTTGACTGTTGTAACATCCATAGTTACAGTGCAAATAGCAACTGTTGGGACTCCACAGTATATTCTCTCACATTATCTGTAACTTGTTATTGCGATGACGATAGATCTTATGATAGAGCAAATCATGTGCTGGAGTGTTGGTTGTGCACGTCATCAGAATTCCATGCAACGTTCCCCAAGATGCGATTAAGCCCATGAACAGTGGAGGCAGCATAATGATAATATGTTTTCATCCCACAATGATCTCAACAATAGCAGTGCCCAATAAATGTACTTTTTAAACCCTCCTGCACACATGAATGAATTTCATCGGGGGGCGGGGGGGGGGGGGGGTTAGCCAAGTTGTGCGTGGGGATAGCTCTAACTCGGCGGGGTGAGCATCCTATTCTTCTGGATGCTCACCTACAAACACCTTCGTGCAGCGAACTTGAGTGAGGAGTGCAACCACACACTGTAAAATGTCAGCTTGACCCTGGACTAAGACCTGTGTTTGTGCAGCAGCTCTGCTCTCCAGCGTGACCCTGACCCGCCACCCATCCTGCCCGTCTGCACCCCAATACCAAGAATACAGCGGAGAGAGAGTCAGTATCTCAAGTTTAAACTCAACCTGGGTTTAAAGAGCGGCCTGTGTCCTCGAGAATTAGGATGGATTGACACGCTAATTCTCCGAGAAGGGAACACTGACGCTGGCTAGTGGCCCTGTTGGATTGACTGTTTCTTTCCCACATTAGGCATGCTTCCCCTTGGACTTAATGTGCGCTCACACTCACACTCTCTCTCACACACACACACACACACACACACACACACACACACTCTCTCACTCTCCTGGCACTGTCACAAGTAGTTAGTCTTGGTGGACGCCACACATAAGGACATGTGCCAGTGCTGTGGTGGACCTCTTTCTGTCAAAACAAGTGGCCTGGACCGGTCGGCTATTTTATAATGAGGCCATAATGCTGCATGGCAGAGTTTGGACATTACCCTGATAAATAATTGTGTCACTGCTCATAATTCTTATTAGGTATGAGGTCTGTACTGTCCACGCACTGCTGCTGAAATACCGTTCAGCCAAAGGTCAGCGTTCACAGAATAAAAGGGGCTTGGAAAGAAGGCTTTATTTTCATTGTCAGACACAGAGATGGTTTAAATGTCCCTGTGGTTTATTTTAGGCTCCGTTGGTGCCAAATGGGTGGAGGTTTGTCACACTGGAAAATAAAGAGACTGGGAAAGGAGAGTGTGACCCTGTCGTGAGATAACCTAAAGAGCCATTATTTTATTCTCAAGAAAATCTGTGCCCTGAAAATTATGTTAATATGTGTATTATTCGCATGTGACATGTTGTATGGAAGTTGAATGCAAGTTGAGGTTGAAGTAGTGAGAGGAATGGCAATGCCTGTGGAATTTAAAGAGCCAAAATTTGGTAAAAAAAAAATTGTTGAATTGTAATAAGTAAAAGCGTTTGCAAATTTGGTTTCAAGTTTGTAGAAATGTCAGCTCGTGGAAGAGAATGCTGAGATGTCAGTCAATGTGGAAGCCATGAACGAGTATTTGAAAGAGTAAAAGATGAAATAACTTGACAAGTTAGTTGAGATGTGAAAGATGATAGAAATTGACATTTCAGTTGAAGAAGTTGTAGTAGTGCCAGAATTAGTTGTGCATTGTTAATAGAATAATACAAAAAAAATAAAAGGTGTCACTTGTTGTGAGGGCAGTTTAAATGTCAGCATAAGCTCAAGTAAATAATTAGGCTATTGGTTCGAAGTATTTGTATCTCTGTTCTGCCTCCTCCTCCTCCTCCTCCTCCTCTCCCTCCTCCTCTCCACTATCTGCTGTGGCGGTCTCCACACATTTATTGTGGCCAAGTGAAAATGCCAGCGGACCCACGAAGGGAAGAGGAGGACGTGCCAGCGAGAAACAGCATGGGAAGGAAAAGCACGTCCGTCGACGAAGGAAAAGAGACGGCGTTCCTTGACGTATTTCCCTTTTTCCAAACGTCCCATCCAAACTGAAAAGTGAAATTTCATATAAATATGGAATCGTACCCTTTTCTGCTGTTAACATGAATGTCTCTAAATGCGATGTGCTGCCTTGGTGACTAATATTTGCTTTGCTGGTATATAAGAGGGAAAAGTGGGCTTCGGAAAAGAACAGTTATGCAGATTTATTTTTTGTAATCATAATTTTCCACCTTCCAGTAGGAAAACAATGCTGACGGAGTTGAAGCGTATATATGCGTCATCCACAAACACACCCCACCCCGATCACATCTACTGTATGCGAGTAACCCGGGGCTCCGTGCAGCATCTGAAGGGGCCGTTACATGACGCCGGCTTCCTGTTTGTAAATGTGAAACTATCTGTAGGCAGTGAGCCTCTCTTTGTGCAGTACACACAGGCTTTGTCTCGTCATACCCGGGGGCAGAATGTAAACACTGCCTCTGCTCACACTATGTAGTATGTAGTGTGTGTGTGTGTGTGTGCCCTGTGTTTGCTCTTGCTGAGCGTGGGCTGCTTGTTTGTATTGGCTCCCCACGAGGACAGTGTGAATTTACAAGTCTATTTATTTATCTAGTATTCTCCCATGCCCACTCCTCTGTCCACCGTCCCATGTCTGCGTACGAGTGTCTGTGTGTCGTGTGTTGTTTGTGCCGTTGCGTACAACGCCGACGTGTATTATTGGCGCATGTTTGTACTGGCACCCAAGGTAGCCCCCCTCCCCAACCCCACCTCCTCCTCCTCCTCCTCCCCCACCCAGACCAGCGGAAGCTCCCAGGCCAGAGGAAGTGCTGGGCTCCTTTGTGAACTAGGCCCCGCCGGATTAAGCGTATCGCACCCTAAATGCAGGCCCTTTCTCCTCAGGGATTAGCTCGGGGACAGGGGGGCGCCCACTCCCACTGGGGCCCTGTCACCCAAATTCAACACACCGCCACTAGACCGCTCCCTAGCCCCTTCCCTAGCCCCCTCGCTAGGATACAGGACATGAGGGGACGCTTTGTGCCCCCTAGAGACAATGCTTAAGTGATTAGCCCGAGTTATTAGGGGACCGTGGAAAATGCATTTTGACATGGAGCTTCAAGTCGATCCAAATCGCTGAAAATATTCACAAGCATCGGGTCGTTGTGTACGTGTGTTTAGTCAGTCCGACGCGGGCGTGGAAGTCAGGAGTGAACCGTTTAAGCTCAGTCCGTTCATTTGCAAAATAGTTTGAATTCATCGCATGTGTGACACGACGGTCAAAGTGATGGAGAGTTCAAGTTCAAGGCAGTTAAAGGGACTTGAAAGACAACAGAAGCATATTGATCTTGTAGATAGATTTGATTTATAGTGATGGTTGCATGCTTTTACGAAGATCAATGACTGAAGTTTACACATTTATGTTCTACGACATGACTAGACAAGAACTTCACGCAGTTAATCAGTTGTTTTCTGTGCAATCTTAAAATGTAATTTAAGATATTTTTCAATTCGGAATACCAGTGGTGGACTGTAACTAAGTACTAAGGAACCACTGTAGTACATGTACTCTACCGTACTGTAGGAGTACTAGACATGATTACACGTTTGTACTTGTTCTTTACTTGTATATAGCATATCCACACGGTTGTAATTACTTTTCAGATTAAGAATTTGCATAAAAACGACAAAAAGACAGGGGTTTCCAACCTTGCAAAACTCCTTCTCAGATGCTGTTTTTTTTATATATATTTGTCCAATCCAATAAATTAATAAAAATCTGTGTGATCTTTGTTTTTTTTCTTCTTTTCGGACCCATTAATCATCTCATGACCCCTCCACTTCATGTTGTCACCATTTGAAGGCCTGACCCTAATTCGGGACCCACTGGATTAAACTAACTGTGCACGAAGCAAATAAAACTATAGTTCCACCTCCACCAGCTAGTACTTTTATTTTTCATACTCAAAGTACATTTTGCTACCAATATTTCTGTAATTTTACTCAAGTAGGATTTAAAGACCTTTGCTTGTAAAAAAAAAAAAAATTAAAAAAAAGTATTTGTACTTTGTGGTACTGGTACTTTTACTTAAGTAAAAGATGCCCGCACATGAGGTTGAACTATAACCAAAAACAAGCTTTGCAGAACAAAAGCTGCAGGGTAATTCATCAGTATCAATTCATTGTGTATCCTTCAAAGGTGAACCAGGGTGCACAGGCATGAGAAGAGAGCCCCTCTGGCCTTAAAGTGCTGCTGCGTCGGCATGGATACACAGACAATGACTGTGGGGAGATAAATGTTGTCTTCATATAAAACCCCCTCTATGGTGTTAATGCTTCCCTCCCTACAGGTCTTTACCACATTAATGTCTCTCTTCTGTTTACCCCTTCATTGTCCTCTCTCCTGCTCCTCTGGCACAGGCTTGTGCATCTCTTTCTCTGGCGGGCAGTCATACATATTCCCACTGGCATTAGAATACTAATGTGTCAGGGTGAATGGAGTGGAGCCTTCAGCGGTTGTGGGAGTCGACCCACCCCTCAATATGTGCGCTGTCTCTACTGGGTAATCTAAATCTTCTTTTGATTGCGCTCTCTCTCTCTCTCTCTCTCTCTCTCTCTCTCTCTCTCTCTCTCTCTCTCTCTCCCTCGCCCTTCTGCTTTTATGCCTCAATCTCATTTAACTCCGCTACGGAAACATCCCCTCTCCCTGTCACCTACCCCCCTCTTTCAAAGTTTCTACTGGATGTGGGAAATATCATTTCCAGGAGTTTGGACCAGGTAGAGGTGAAAGTCACAAGCAGCACCAACTGCCTCCTAAATGTCTATGTCTTCTATTCTTGGCTCATGAAAGCAAGCACAGCTAATATTTGCAGAGCTCTAAATCTCCGCTTGTTGAATGCGGCTCTTGTTGCTTGTTGGGGGGAGTGCTTGGCATCGTCACGGCAACCCGCTGGGTCTGAGGGGGAGCTGGCCCGTGGAGGAGAACAGAAAAATGTCTGTATAATTAAGATTATAAAATGCTGATATTTATGGCCTACGCGGGCTACATAACTCCAGCCTGGAGAGTGAAGTCGTAGCAGAGAAAGTGATTCCTTTTGACACTGTTTTTCCTTCACTGCCTCTTCATGGTGCTTTTCCTGACGGAGGTGTTGTAGCAGACAGTATAACATGCATTTGCTGTGCATTTCTATGAAGTCTCTATGAAAAGCCAAAAGACGCTTTTTAAATTTCCTGCACAGCATCTCACTTTCCTCCTTCACTCCTATCACATTTTAATGTTCTAAATGCAGTTGGCCCCAAAATCCAACCGATAAAGAAAACAATCTTCACCCCTAATAGTTTATAATATAATTTTCCCACCAATAACAGTTGTTTTTTTTATGATTAGATTTCACCCAAGTACTTACAGGGGAGGTTCCTAGTTGTCAAAGTGGCTAAAAAGGGGTTTGTTCCACTATGTCACTACAATAGTACACAGAGTTCATGGATTTATTCACAGCATGGCTGACCCATGCACTAATATTTTCATAAAGTTATATTGACGTGAACAGCCTATAAAGCTATAAAAATATATAAATCACTGGAAGATCGTTTTTCAGAACTACATGTTCTACCCCCAAAGTTATACAGCTGTACAGCATCACCCCCCACCCACCCCCACCCTTTTCTCCCCATGTCCCCCAGTTAGAGAATCCTCTACACATGAGCAGCCATTCCTGATTAGCCACACATTTGAGAAATGCCAGAAATGCTTCATGCGCCTTGTCTCAGGAGCAGTCCGATGTCCATGCAGGACGGATAAAGGCTATGGGTCGGGGAGCTTCATGGCATGGGGCAACTATTAGGTTTCGAGGATGAATCCTCAGCCAGCTTCTGCTCCTCTCGATGTTGCCAGGAATCATTGTTTGACAGAGAAACGGATGTCTTTATTAAATTAAATTAGTCCATCATTCAGGACCAGACCACCTGAACTCCAGGCTCCGACAGCCCATGAGACCGTTCAGCCATTTGCCGAAACACTTAACTGAACAAATGTTTTTATTTCTGAAAAAAGTGGGCACAGGCCGTCAAACTGCCTGGCTCGGGACGACGGTGGAATATCATGAAGGCTGCTGGTGGAGCTGCCTTCATGATATTATTTATCAATAATATCACCCCACCATTGTGTGTCGTATGTGTACTCTCAAAAACACTCCGGAGAATAACGGTAAACTATGCAAATCTCTTTAAAATGTCAAGTACTGAGAGTTCAGGTAACAGCCAATACATTAATATAAACCACAATTGTATTAAAAACTTTGGTTGATGTGGTTTGCTTGGATAGTGTGCGCAGAGAGGGAATTCTTGTCTGGGTTTTGACTTTGCGGTTGCAGCATGGCGCCCATGAAATCGAACCAAATAAGGGCCGTGGCCAGATATCATGCTCAATGCAGAAGAAGGAGCCTGTGGGCCATTAGAAGATAGAAGGAGAGATTCACTGATCCCAGAAATCCCCCCGTGGCTCGCAGCATGGCCTGCTCTCATTCAGCCACCAGTGGGCCCCCTGGATCGGGGGTCGACCGGTGGCTCGCAGAGCCTCACAGAACTACAAATTGCAGACTTTTGCACTGATTATTTCTTCATACCAGCACTCATCCAAGTAAAAAAAAACAGCTACATTAAGTAGAAATATCTCCCTACTCATTTCTTTGACATTGTTCTACTAACTTATGCGTCCATGTTCAGCTCGGGGTCACTGCTTTCTAAAGACAGCTTGGGCCAAAGTCCCTTTCAGTAGTGATTCAAAGGACGCTTGCTCGGGTCAGCATATGAGGCCGCAACAAGGAAAGTTGTTGGCAGAGGGTATTTCTCAGAAAATATCCCCTCCGCTGGTTAGCAAGCCACAAATCCCTGCTTTGGCCAGATGACTTTGCTGAATGTGCAAGAAAAAAAATGGGGGTAGCAGATGAGAAAAAGGGAAGAAAACAGTGGGCTGCCGTACAAATTAAAGGCAGATTCTGTATGTATGATTTTTACGTCAAAGAAAGAAAAAAAAAGGAGAAGATGAAAAATGGAGAGAAATAAACATCATCGGGCTGGCAGGGCCTCTTGTTTCATTTGGCGAATTGAGTCTCAGTACCATTACAGCCCAGTCATTACCCAGGAATCCAGAGTTAGGGAAAAGAAAACCAGGTCTTTCCTTCCTCGGTTTCTCTCAGCCTCGACATCCTATACTTCTCTTTGCTCTTTTGCTGTTTCTCCTCCGCTCCGTTCCTTGTTGTCTTACTCATCTCTCTCTGGTTTGTTCCCACTATCTGTCCTCTTTCTGTTCCCCATTTTCAAGACAGTTCAAATGCACTTACTAGCCCCGAAAAGACCCCCACATGCTGTGTAGAGGGCCTATTTCAGCCTGATTGGGGTCTTCAGATTACATCTACTGTTGGTGTGAGCTTGGACTAAGAAAGATTCTCAAGTATGCCACTTTAAAAAAGCACAAGATAATTTGGGGTTACAGTTTATGAGCCACTCTGGCGGCCAATACTGTAATATTAAGAATAATATGACAAAAACCTGATCTGCAGAGCTGCGGGAAAAAGGAAGTGTTTTGGTCTCTGGTCACGTTATTAGTATTATTCTTCATGGGCTCCTTTCTGGTGGGAATGAGGAGCCCCAGTGTGAGCCCACGTCGGTCTGTGGCCTCTGGTTTTACTGTTCAGTAAACAGAGCGGGGATGGTCTACGCCACACATGTCGAAAAACCCGAGAAACTTCAGCTCTTGAATCAAAAACGTCTGTGCAGGAAAGCTCTCGGAGCCCTTTGCCAGCTTCACCACACAGGATGAAGCAGCTTGGAGTGAGGGGGGGAGGAGAGGACCGTCGAGGTGGGGAACCAAAAATTGAGAAGAGGGGGGGGGGGGGAGAAAGAAAATGAATCTTTTGTTGCAGCCGTATGCAAATCACAGTGAAGATTTTGTGTCTCCTTCTTTTCCAATCCAAAAACGTATAATGATAAAAGTAATTGGTGTCATTGGATATAGAGACAGATGGAGTGAGACACACAGAGACAAAGACAGAAACAGTCATGCACGACTTGCATTATCCCCGGTCACCACACTGGAACCAGGTTGTCGTCTTTTGTGGCAAATTACCGTAACAAACTAGTCCCTGGAACTCGCTCTCATTCGCAGGGAAAGACATACTCTCCCTTTAAGATAACACCCCGTGTGTCTCTTTAAAAATGTTCTTGCAGTAGTTTCTCCATTGCTTTAACCTGTGTGTGTGCATGCGTGTGTGCGTGCGTGTGCGTGCGTGTGTGTGCGTGTGTGTGTGCCTGAGGCCGCCCCTTCAGATTATCTCATCTTCTGACAGAAAGACTCCTCTCTCCGTTCCATTAGTTCGCTCTTAATTCTCCTTGGGTTCTTTAAAGCAGCTGTCTTCAGACAGGGTGAGCTGAGTCTCTGGCCCGCTGAGGCCACTTTCCATCACGCTGATGTGTGTCTGGAGACAGGACCGGGGCCTCTGTTGGCTGGGATACCCACCCCCGGCCCTCAATGAAGGGGTGAGATATGGGGCTGCGGTCGGGCACCTGCATGGTGTTGGGTGCAAACTTGGTAACATGGAAAGAAAGAAAACATTTTGTAGAAACTATATCCTTTTGGGAACAAGCAAAAGATTAAAAAAATATATCAGCAGCCACAAGGTTCTAAATAAAGCAGTAGGCACACGCTTCCCTAGACCTGGAGAATATATTAAGGTATCCTCGCCAGAACATCAACTAAAAACTATTAATTTCCAGAAAAAGGTTGGCATTGCACAGTGAAACAATTATTGCAGCTGTCACAAATTCTTTTTTTTGTCTTCACTATCACAGCAGGCATTTCTAATTGAAGTTACAGATACACAGAGGCCTGGAACATATAAAGAGTTTGATATGGATGGAGCAAAATGTTCAGTTAAATGGCTGAGAGGTGTCTGTTCGACAGAGATGTCACGGTTTAGAAATCTAGATATTTAAAGTAGGTAAACAGCTCAATTAGTGAACTGACAGAGAAACCATAGTAGTATTAATAACATGTTGAAAAAAAGTTATAATAAGGTCAGAGTGTATAATATGTCAAAAAAGTTAATAATAAAAGTCATAGTACATTGTATGTCGAAAAAACTCATGAAAAATATATAGTATAGTTTAGTTATAGTATAATTTTTCTAAACAAAAGACGAGGAAAATAAAATAAAAAAAGTCACAGTATAATATATCTGATGACGTCAAAAAAAGTAATTGAATAGCATGTCTAAAAAAATCATCAAAAACTATTAGTACAGCATGTCGAAAAAAGTATTTCGAAAAAAAAGAAATGAAAAAGTCTTGGTAAAAAATTTACAAAAAAGTCATGTTGTCTACTTAGACAGTTGTGTTTGTGTTTCCTTGGCACATTATACTTTGACATCTTTTTATGTCAACCTTTTTATGAAATACTTCAATATTATTATTTTTGTCTGTAACACAAGTTAAAGCCATTCTCTCACTCATATATGGCCATTAAAGGAAATAAAAAAAAATAGAAAACGGTCGAATGTAAATATTTGCTTGACAAAGCGATTCGCGATGCTTTCCCGTTCGGTTCGTGCAAACCAGTTGTACTGCTGTGATGAGCCATTTCCAATTATCCGAGTTTACAGAGCACCATGTAGTTTGGCCTCTGTCTAAAATACTTCCACACCTAACTGGATCTTAGACACGTTTATCTGCAGCTTGTTCTCCGTGGGAGTTCATGCTCTGACCGGACGCTTCCACTTCTTACCAGGCAAACGGGCGTATCATTGATTACGTAGACGAATGGCCACCGCGCCTACTGTATCGTGACCTAAAGTGTCACGCAGCAAGGGAAACAAGTGTCAACCATTTCGCTTCGTTATTTTTTTATTTAGTTTTCGGACACTCTACAATCTGACACTAATTGTGAGCATTGTGTTTATTATCAGCTGTTTCCCTCCTGCCCATCCGCCACAACCTTTTTTTGGGTGGCGTTGATGTCCTCTAATATTGAACAATCAGGAAAGAATAACAAATGGGATATGAAATAGCATGTTACTTCTCGCCGTGTTTATGTTTCCTGACTGACCTCATAATGCAAAAGAAACTCCAGTTACTCCTGTTGTTTCTCCCCCAGCGTCTCTCCTTCTACATCTTGCCCTCCACATGCCTTCATGATGCAGATTCATAAAAGACAGGTGTTGCGCCAAAAAGCAATCATCCGGCAAAAACTAATTGACGTCCGCAAGGGTTTATAGTCTATGGCTGCCTTTATTATGGATCAAACAGTCATGACGTGCCAACAAGGACGCTCTGTAACACAAATTACACTTTACAAGCTCTTCCAATGGTTTGAAATAGGATACACTTCCTGTCTCTTAAACGGGCGTGGTAATGGCCTCTACCCACCCTACCCCCATACTACTCCTACTCTCCTGATTTGTGTGTTCGTAAAAATGCCATTTTAGTGTCAGAATGTTCCGAAAATTGTGAATAAATTCTCAAATATTTACTTTGGTGACCATGGAGGGAAAGGATCTGTTCTAATCCGTGTCCACGTTCACTTCTCCCATTGGAGTTAATAGAGTGCTGCAGTAATGAGCCCTAAAACCCGGAAATTAGTTCGCAGTTTTGCACCTCCTGTTCCCTCTTCTTGAAGTAAATGTTTTTTTTGTAACTATATATGTATATGTGGAAATGTGCGTGTATCTGCATTGTATGCTATCCTTTGTTCTGTTTATGTCTTCTCTCTGCGGTTACAATATCTTCCTTTACTAACCTGAACTGACTTTTGTGTATTCGAATTTTAGATCTGCGTAAAGCATTCAAGACAGTCTTAATAATTAATTAATAAGTAATTCCACTTTCCATCGAGAGCCCCAGCGTGGCTGTCTTCATGTTGATCAGATAGGATGCAGTGTGCGTTTGTTTCTAGCGCGCCGTTCCAGTGACATGACGTGCACAATGGGTGCTCCACAAGGGTCAGTGTTCGGTCCCGTAATATTGAGCCGGTATATTAATGATGTCACTCAACAGTGTCATGATATAGAACTGCAAATGAACGCAGATGACACTGTTGTATACACACATGCAAAAACAGATGAGTTAGCAGCTCCCGAGCTGACAATTGTGTTGGAAATGATCACGCACTGGCTTTATCCATCACTTCTGTCTAAATATTGACAAAAGGTGTGTTTTACAACCTTCTAATTGTGATATTTTCATCATAGGTGAAAGCTTTGATATAGTCACGGATTTTGTATATCTTGGCGTAACACTGGATCCCAAAAGAAAAAGAGAAAATGGTTAAAACCATAAAGTGCAACTCGGCAACGATAGGATATGAATGAATGAAAGAATAAATGGGAATGAATCTTTCCCTTGAGTCATTACTGAAAAAAAGAACACTCTTGCGTTGGTTAATAAGAACTGAAAAGTATAAAAACCCATCCGAGCCAAATCGCTACCAAACACTAAATATCCTGTGATGTTGTCGGACACAGGGCTGTGCTCCTCCTGCCAGGAGCATCTGTGTCATTGTGCCAGGGGGAGGGTGGCATCAGTGTCAGTCTTTTCACACCACCCACCATCCCTTGTTGGTAGATTTAGCATGGTGCTTTCTTTCTTTTCAAAGAGTCTGGAGGGCCAGAGGAAAAGACAGAAAGAGACCCTGTTCAGGACTGGACGAGGTGTAGCCACTGGGCACCGTGCCCACTTGCTCTCCTCTCCTCCTCCCCCCACTGACAAGGGGCAAAAGTGTGAGCCTCAAACTTTTGTCGGTCATGTTAGTGAGTGGCAGGCCAAGACCAAATGATTTTTAATGTGTGTGTGTGTGTGTGTGTGTGTGTGGGGGCGGGCTTGTCAGTCAGAGGGGCTGACAGACAGGCGGGCTGTGGGAACGGGTGACAGAGGCCATCCGAGGCCTTCATGGGCTAACTTGGGGGCCTTTTATGGGTTTATCAAACCGCTGACCCCCCATCACCCCCGTACACAGGAAACGCTCTAGCAGATGAATGGAGAGATCATGTCAATGTGGAGGATGGGGCATGGGACAAGAGGCCGGGTGGGTTTGAGTCACGGAGGGGTGGGTGGGAGATGAGCACGGGGGAATGGGGGAAGTGTGGGGGAGCTTGGTATGTTGGGGTGGTGGTTCTTAGAGAAGGATTTAGCTCATCCCTCTCTCATTTTAACATCATAAATGGAGAAATTCATACAACTTAAAAGCTTAAAAAAAAGGGAACAGTTTTGTTTTCTTGCCAATAATTAGATGAGCAGGAAGTTGAGCACAAAGACTGGAAACAGGGGAAGACAGCTAGCCCGCCGCTGTCCAGAGGTAACAAAATCTTCTCATCTAGCGCCCGGCAAGGAAGACAATAAGTATATTTTACATCACGTCAAATTATTCTTTCAAACTACTCTTGGAGATTAAACGTCACAAAAAAGATGTCCCTTCCCTTGAGACCACCGAGTAGCCTTCACGCTGCAGTCTGTCAGACACAGAGCTTGAGGCTAACTGTGCGCGTCGATGCTGATCCCCTTAAAACAGTCTTTTGTCGTTTCTCTGCCTCGGCCCGGCAGTTAAGTACACTATTGGTAAACAGATCATGTAGCATTGCAGCAGTGAAGCGAGCAGTCGCAGACAGATCAGCTGGATGATAGAGAAGGATGGCAGAAGTTAGCGAGAGGGAGGGGGGAGTCGTGAAAAGAGAAGGGAGCATTTTGTAAGAGTTCCAGTGTGCGACACAAACATTACATGGAGCATCCAGTGTGGGGCCAATGCTTGTCACAATAAAATATCTTATATCGGGCAAAGATCGTAATCTGTGCGTGACTTTGTAGTTCATCCCTCCACAAATCTGTATACTGTAAATCCACGTTTTACATAAACTGCTTTTTATCAACCTTCCATATGGGAGTTTAATACAGAGCATATCTCACCCAGAGACAGATATGTGAAAGAATAACATAAGTAGTGGAGCTGAACATCAATCTTACCGTTCAAAGCGTGGAGAGCTGGACACATTTATATGAATCTGACCTGTGACCTCTATAACTGAGTTTAAGGGCAGTGAAAGTGAGCCGCCTGCGCCTCTCTCTCTCTCTCTCTCTCTCTCTCTCTCTCTCTCTCTGGATTGGTTTGGTCCAAGCTGGGCTGTCTGGATTTAAGGCCAGGGCCCCTGTACTCTGCGTCTGTGTGTCTGGGTTCGGGTGTCCTCCTCAATCCAGGCCGGCTTATTTATGACCTGAGCCAAGCCTGGTCCAACAGCCAGAGACGGAGCGGAGAGGAGGGGAGGGGAGGGTGGTGGGGTGGGAGGGGGGGAGGGATTGAGCACCACATAACCCCAGTGCATTCCGCACACACAAGACCTGACTGACACACATTTGCACAAAACACACACAGACACGCCACAGATAAGACATGGAAATATCTCCCATGATCTCATATCAGAAACTTTGAGTGCTAGGCCGTAGAGTGGGCCACTTTCCCTCCCTAATATTTGTTCTCACCCCTTTTTCTCTCTTTGTCTGTTTTTCTTTGTCCAGTAATCACCTTTGGCATCCATTTCAGGGTCATGGCCCAGGGACTTACCCTTCAAGAAATTTCTTCCAGCCCTTCAAATTGAGTTTTATTTATTTTATTTTTTTAACACTTATGTAAGCAGACACGCATCACAAAACACAAAACACATTTTTAATTACAGTCACACCTGATGAAAAAGAGCGAGTGTTGCGCAATATCTACATCACAGTCTTCTACAGTGTGCTTTCAATCATGCTAAATTGTGCACATTTTCGATATTTACTACGGGAGAAAGCATTTCACCCTCTGGTTGGAGCCAACACGGTGATAAAGATTCAAAAATATCAGCAGGTCTGGCTGCAGGGAGAATCAATTCTGTGACCCCACATTGCTTCCATTTTCTGCCCCATTTCATTTGACCTTTGAGACGTTTAGATGGAACATTTTGAACCTCAGTGCTTTATCTTATGAGAGCAGATACACTGGAGATGCTGATGGCGTAGAGCTGTTCTCAGATGGAATTGGGTTTCATGCTGATATATCAAAGTCCTGATTCTTTGCTTACCTTTCAGGTTCTGGAGCCTCTCTATAGAAGTTTGGATTAGAGAGGATACAGCTCAAAAACTGGATCCAGGTGAAGGCCCACGCTGCTGTTGTGTGTTTCTTTATTTCATCCCTCCCAGCTGTTTTTTCACCCTTTCCCCCCACATGCAAAGCTCAGCCCTACCTTACATCACTGCTCAGTAATCTCTGTGGCGGCGGGCTATACATAATGTGGCTGGACAGAGAGCCAGGGGCACCAAAACATCTCAGCAACAAAACTGAGGCTGTTGCTGCTGACGTTCTGTGGTGGATATGTAAAAAAGAAGGTACGGGTAAGAGAGTCCTTCCTTTTTTTGTGGTTAAGTGCCGCGGAAAATTGGACGGCCTGGCGAAGCAGAGGTGGATGTTTTTCCCGAAGCAATGCACGGATGGAGCACATTCCAGGGGAAAGCTGTGTAAATCCCTCCATTGATTTGGTGCGAAACCCTCCTGACCTCTGGAATACATTAGCAGATTAGCCATGGAGCCCATGTGCACACAGCTCTCTTAACTCAGCCGCCAGCCTATTCAGACTCCACGCCAGCAGCAGTCTGCCCGTGGCCCCCCAAACACAGAGCCTGGATACCAGGGGCAGATGGGCCCGCAGCCACTCTCATGCTCTCAAAGCCCAATTACAACTCAGTGTGTGTGTACTCAATGTGTATTCACTTGGAGTTATGCGCACGTTGTTTGCGTCATACATGTCTTGGAGTGGTGCAGCAAGCTCACGATTACCGAATTTGAAGTGGAAAGGTTTTGAGCTTTCTTTATTAACTGAAGATACTCCTTAACCCTCACGTTCTAGTGGCAGACTCCCGTCTTTATCGATTTACAAATAGATTTTGCATCGCACAGTCTGACTCAAACACAAAAACACACAGCTACCTGTGATCGATCTCATGAAAATGTTACAGTATGATGTCCTATTACAACTGTAGCTGTATAATATTTTCAATATGTCTTAATGGCTGCATTGTGTGTGTGTGTGTGTGTGTGTGTGTGTGTGTGTTTGGGGTGTGAGGTCTGTGGTGTGTTTTGGAGCTTTCTTTGGTAGAGCCTCACAGCTTGCAATAGGGAATGGGGCCAATTCTTCATCCCATCCAGTTTAAGACACCGGTGGTTATGTGTTTCTGTGTATGAAGTTGGGACCTACATATGCAGGTTGGATATATTATGTTTTAACACAGATTTATAGGACCCTAAAAGCAAAACAAAAAACCTTCAACTAAGGCTGTAAATCAATGAGCATAGGGAGCATTTCTAATTTTGTCCTGTTGTCCTGAACAGTATATTTTTTACCAGACCCCAAATTTGAATCTGGTCGCCAGCTTTCCCATTGTATTGCAACCTTTGGACATGTGCTTCTCATAACATCGTAAGCTCATATAAAAGCTAACCGAGTGTTAATAGATTGAGCAAGTGGCCATTGACCTGGCATTGTGCACGTGTGTGTTTGGATGAGTGCGCCTTGTTTGGGGTGAGGGGTGGTGCTCTGGGTCAGGGGGAACAGGCATCATGGTCACAGGCCACAAGGCCCACCAGGACCCCTGTGCCCCCCCCTCGGTGGGGACACATGGCCCCGACGCCCCGCGACAGACTCCCACACCATAGGCAGGCGGTTCACCCACCAGCCGAGCAGCCTGACGCCCAGATGGTGGCTCCATCTTCTAGCGTGAGGCCGAAGAAATGAAATCAATTCATCTGTCATCAGTGTGTTCTCTGTTTGTTTTCTCTGAAGACTGAGTGATACGCTGGCCTCTGGGAATAATAAAGACATGGCCCGTTCTACTGTACTCTACTTAACTCTTTACTGCCCTCTTTACTCAAACCACCCTCGCACACTTTATTCCTTATAACTGTACCGTCTACTATTCTGCTCTACTCTACTCTACATCTTTACTCACAACACGTCATTCTCTACTACTGTACTGTACTTTACTCTACTCTACTCCTCTATTCTACACTACCATAACTCTATTATATTATATTGTGCTGTCTTTTTTATGCTTTACTGTACTCTACTTATCCGCACTGACATTTACTGAATATTACTCCCTATTCTGCTCTACTCAAATACACTCTATTCTACTCTACTGTACCATCTCATCAGTTTCAAAGGAACTCTATTGTGCAGCACGCGTCGCTCCACTGCCAGTTGTGAACACGCATACTGTGCACACAGAAAGCATAGCTGATGTTCCACATAACAATAACAATAACCACAAACTCAAACATCCTCTCTTATCGATAGCATTGCGGGCAGCTGACCGTCACTACTGACCACAGGGGAAATGTTGCAGATGGGAGAATTTGATCGTGTGCATGTCTGTGCTGCTGCAGTGGAGTAAACAAGTTGCTCGTCTAGACCGGCTCGGGGCTGTGATGGTGGAACGCGGAGGACATTCAATGAAATACACATGGCGCACATATCACCACCACACGTTTACCACCGAATGAGTTATCGCTACTAGACATCTATTCTGCAAAGACAGATTAATGGTGGAGAAAATGTTCCAAAAAATCTGATTGTAAAAAAATCAAAGAGTCTTAAATTTAATCTTGAAAACTGCTCTATTTGTCATGCCTTGTGTGAGGGAATTTCTTCTTTTCCCCTGGCTAATGCTTACACAATGATTGATTTAGCACGTCGGAGTAATGCTACATAAACAACAACTGATCAGCACCATTAGCACATCAAGCCTCAGAACCGGCTTCGCTCTGCTGGAGAACAATTTGGCTCCTCGGTTGGAAGGCAAAACAGAGAGCCCAAAGGTGCCGTGTTTTCACGCCATCTTTGATTTACGCCTCGTCTCTGGCTGAACCTTGGGTCATGTTCCTTTTTCTCTTTCTCGCCCCCTTTGCTCCCAGCCTTCCCTCCTCCCTCCTATTTCCAATTCATTCCTATTTCTCTACTTATTGGTATTCTTCCCTTTGCTCCCATTTCCCTCCCTGGCTTTTTTGTCTACTTCTTAAGCACTTAAGGTCTCTCAGGGAAAGAAAATGCTCCTCACACTTGTACCAAACCTTGAACTAAGCGCTGCATTTGAGAAGGGGTGTGAAACTTAAACTGCCCTCCCCCCACACCACCTCTGTGGGTTTTTTTTCTATGCTCTATGGTCAGAGGTCACCAGCCTACTATTCCTCAAGCTATCAACCCCTCTGACAGGACCATATTGATTGTCAGCCTCATGTGGCCCTTTGGAATAACAACAGCCGTACAGAAAAATATTATTTGTGTTTTGTGTTTTTTTTTCTCCAACTGCAGCAATGTGACAGGATGTCATATTGTGGAAGGAAATATTAAAAAGGTTTTGAATAAATATGACAGATAATGGTTATGGTTTGTATACATGACAATAGCTTCCCCTCTCCTTTGCCCCCCTTCCCCTCCCCTTTCTACCCTTTGCCCTCTCTCTCTTCTCTTTGTCCCCTCTTAAATGTCCCCGTCTGCCCCCTCTCTCTTCTTCCAAGTCTCCAACCCCCCCTTAGCGTTCTGTGAGGGATCATGGGTAGTGTGTAGCATGGCCAGTTGTTTGTTGTCACTGTGAATTACGATGACACACTAAAGGAGTGACAGCTCGTGCTGGGTAGCACAGGCAAGGTTGGGATGGGTGTTTTGAGTGTGTGTGTGTGTGTGGGGGGGGGGACAGGGGGAGGGGGAGGTAGCTTTCTCCTGCAGCTTTACCATGGGCTTAGCTGTGCAGCTGGGGGAAGACACAGTGGAACGACGTTCAGTGTGAACATCAGGATTCTCAGGGATCAGTTTACAAGGTGTGTCTCCTTGACTTTCCCTGTTATAGTAATTACAAGGTGAGGCTGAGGTTTTCCCACACAGCAGGCATATCATCCTGTCACAAGAATACATCCACTCTGTTGCAGATTGTTCATAATGACGGTTTACCTTCAAACACGCAGTAGGTGAAACCAACCAGTACATCATAAATGTACACAGAAAGTGTTTGGTTAGTTGTTGTCTTTTAATCGACATAAGTTGTAATTAATGGCATTCATGAATAGTGTGATAATGATTTGCAGATCAATGATAAGCCATTAAAGATTTGTTGTTGCTCCAAGTTGTGTAAAATCCATTTGGCTGGTGTAGGTGACACAACTAGCGTTTTAAAGCTAGCTCCGTAAAGGTGCATTCAACCACTTACTTTCTGGAAAACATCTGCAATTTAAGAACTTGTGGTTTATTAGAATGTGAGGTTATCATTAATCAAGGGTTCTTCCAAAACGTTGTTTTATAAGCTATAACTGATAACTGTACATATGAATAGATTATTTCTTCTTTTATAGCTGCAGTTAGAAATTATTTTCCAGAATCCAAGTGGTTAAAACCGTCCATCGCAAGGGTCTTCCAGATTATTTAAAGACAAAACGACAAAGGCAATTATGATGAAACTGGATCTACAAGAGCGGAAGGTTTCTTTTTTTTGTTGGTTTTTATAATCTGGCACCCAAGATGTTTTTCTTTCAAATGGACTATTACTAATTGCATTAATGAATGATTTATTGGCCATTAACAAAGCCATTCGTTACAGCTTGGAAACCCCCTTATAAAGCATACCTTATTAGAAAGTGGCACAAACTAAACTAAATCAAATCCTTTACTGAGAAACATTTTATTACGTCTCAACTCACAGATGTGTTTCTTTGCTGCTCTCTGTACTTTTCGACGCAAACCACATTTACAATTCCACCATTCTTTGCAAAAGTCCCGCTCCGTTGGAACAGTTCTGCACGTTGGCCCCGTCCCATCTTTCCAGAGTGATCTGATCATGATTGATGGAATATGCACTAACGGGGCACCCAAACTGCTAAGTGCTTTGAAAGGAAGTGTAGCATTCAGCCTGATTAATTTATTTGTACTGTGCAGTTTTCCAACGAGTGAAGTGTACATTCGTCGACACATGTTCATGCATGAACGTCTGTTTACATGATGGTAATTGTAAAGACTTTTCCCGGCAAGTCTCCAAGGTTGGTGTAGGTATAATCTTTTATATAAATGAATTAGTCAATAGGTCTTTTGTCTTGAGGGGAATTCAGTTCTTCAGAGGAGTCTATCCAGGTGCCTTCACAAGAGCTTGGTTATTTTATAGGCCTAGTAGGAGTTTTTAATCTGCCCTGCTTTACACAGCTCAGGGTTTCTCCCATTGCCATGGGCAAGAGGGCGGGAGAAATAGAAATGGGTAGATGCTGAGAGATGAGTTTTTATAGGGGATGCCATTATTCAACACCGTGATTGAAAATTGCACGTGCAGAACAATGTGGTAGACAACAATGTATATCTGTCGGTCTGTGCTCCGGAGGTGGGCATGCTCCAACCTGAAGCCGCTTGCTCACAGTCGCTCCTCTGTTACTGAGTACGGGAAACTGTGCAAACAGCTGAGGAAGGAGAAAAAAAATGAGTGGAAATCTAAGTTTGTACTTTCTAAACTTGTGTTTTGAGAGTTGTGGTGCTGTTATGTGTGCACAGGGGTTATTTGTCAGGATGTGGGACGTAGAGATGTTTAATTAATAAGACATATATCTCGATCACTTTCCCTTTTCTTCCTCTATCTATCCCTCTGGATGTAGTGCAGAAGCAGCTTGAGGGGGTCAAAGGTCAGGGCCCTGGTGAGGCGGTGACTCCTCATGAGACCGCTCAGCTTAAATTAGGCCTCAGATTGGCGTTCACGGTCAAAATTGTTAACCTCAGCTCACCTCATCGTCTCTTAAGAAAACATATGCTTTGCCTCAATGCCACAGTCGCGTCTCAAAAAAACTCCGTCAACCACACATGGGGCAAACATGCCCACCGACACGTATCTAAACATCTCCTGGATTAACAGCTTCTTTCAAAAACCCATATTAGGACAGAACAAAAAATAATTAGGAACTTGAAACCAAATGAAATGATGTTGGAGCAATATTGTTTAATGCACCCATAACTTATTTCTTGTGCCTCTGCCACTGGCCAGAGCAGTAAGCGGAGACACAGAAAAACAATAAACACAGTTAAATGTGGGAGCAGGGAATGGAAAATAGCACCAGGCCAAGGTCAAGTCTATAACTGCCGCCCTGCAGAGTGATTTAGGTGCTGTGGCCAGGGGGCTCGTCCAATAGCAGCTGAGCGGTGTGACTTAGGGTGGGATGGTAGAGGTGTTGAGAGCCTTGGCAGTAATGACTTGCTGATGACATCAGGACATAGAGCAGAGTCTTTTCTCTGCCCAGGGGTTAAAGGTCAGACAGCCCATTCACTGACCTTGTGATTTATTCCATGGGCCTCCCTCGATCTATAATCACAATGAAAGCTATGTGTATGCTGGGAATGCATGACTCTCTCTGAGGTGGGCACTCCAGAGCGACTCTAAATGCTTTTGGTTTGTTTCTTTAGCCCCCTTCAGTCCTCGCTTTATCACCGTCTGCGACGGCGAGCGTTCTCTAAAGATCAGCCAGATGACAGGCTGACAGGCTGTGCTCATCTTCAAATGGCGTAAAGACTCTCAATAGAAAACACCTGCTTCCAAAATGCAGTGAAAGTCCTTTAGAAACCCCACTGCCTTTAAAGAGAGTCCATGAGGACATCCTCAAAGATAGCATCAGTTCTCTTCACAGCAGCTGACAGTGCTGCTGGTAGGAGGTAGAATACAAGTACCACAAAGCACACATCCTGTGAGTTGTCACTCAGAGCTGCTGCTTGTTCTGGGAAACAGTTTGTCTCCGTACACCATGTAATGTTTAACCTGACTTCCTGCAGCTCCGGGTAGAGGAACTGCAGGGATCACTGCAGTCTGCGCTAATGTCTAACTCCCTGGGACAACATGCAAGCAGAACATATACATTTGTACAAGAAATAACATTGAGCTTTTTCAGTCTTACTCTTTCTACTGTAAAACACACGTGAAAAGATGTTTTTAAATGACGAGAATAAGTCTCACTTGTTTAGAACTCTTTAATTGTTAGAAAGACGTTTTTTAGCCGAGAGATAGATGAGAAGATCAAAACCGCTCTCCGACTTGTATGTACAGTATAAAGATACAGCCGGCAGCTGGTTAGCTTAGAACAACGACCACAGGGAAACATCTCGCCTGTCTCTGTCCAATGGCAACAACATATGCCTCCCACCACCTCCAAAGCTCTAAATAAAATTGATGTGTGAAAATGACAGTTTGCCAATTTACTGGAGGTTACTTGCCAGACTATTTCTTGTTTCTGAGCAGTTCAACCCCAACTAGTGAAACCTCCAGGAAGTTGCAGTGCATGTGTGCATGTGCTTTAGATGTGCAGGTAGACCTATTTTGTTAGCTTTAGACTTGGCTGTTTACTGCTGTTTCCGGTCTTCATGCTAAGCTAAGCTAACCGGCTTCTGGCTGTAGCTTCATGCGGATACCAGAGTGGCATCAATCATCTCATTTAACTCTTATTTAAGCAAATAAACGCGTTTCCCTAAATTATTAAACCTTTCCTGAAATTGAGATTACATAATGCCTTTACAAATAAAGAGAATAACTTAAAATCAATAAAAAAGTACCACAGTACAAAGGTTTTGTTTCTACAACTTTACATGGTCGGGTGTTACCATAAGCGCAGGCGTTATTTGTGCTTGCCACATTCGTGAGGATCGCGAGTGTCCACACAGCTAAAGTGACGTCACACCATCAGACACCGCCCTTGTGGCAGGTTTTCGCCTGTACGTGCACATCCAACATTTTCCAACATGGGGACGCGGATAGGTGGAGGAAATTGAGTACTTAGAGGAGCTTTGAGGATGTCAGTTTTCCGCAAGGAGAAGCAATCTGAGCACATCAGATCTTGTTCTTTCCACTGTCCTTGCGGAGAGTATAACCTATAATAATAATAATAATAATAATAATACATTTTATTTGTATAGCGCTTTAAAAGGTACTCAAGGCACTTTACATGGTATAAACAAATATTGTAACTAATGTTAGCAAACTTGAGGCAAAGTAGATGCTCTGTAGAATAGTTTATTGACTTAATTATTTTGTCTTCTTGTGGTACTCTTATGCTTCTTGTGGTACTCTTATTCATCATTACGTAATTCTCAGGTGATACCAATCGTGTTTGCTCAGCTAAAGGTTAATTTTGAGACATTTTATGGTTATTGTCACACAAAAAAAAAATAAACAGCAGGAACAAATAGTCGGCAATTTGTTCACTTTTTGTATAATAAAAAAAAAAATACTATTTTTCAGTCTAAAGACTTTCAATAAGAACACAAGATTAACTTAATATCTTCTCTGTAGAAGCTCTTTACTTCTGGCAGAAACATTGAGCCCTGAGTCTCTGAGCTAATGAATCTCTGGCTTTGCAATGGCAATGGGCACAGCTCACAGTCACGACGTGTGCATTCACTAAAGAGGAATATTGAGCCGTTGTAAATAACTCTTAAAAGGAGCGTTAGCTCGGGGAGAAAAACAAACCAAACTCCAACAGCGTCAGCAGGCTGAAGTCCTGACTTGCACACCATGAGTCATGCCCAGAACGACTGAAGTGACCTGTTCTCTGAACCAAATGAGCTGTGTAATGTGTTTGCGTGTGTGTGAGCATAATGCTTATGTGTTGTGTGAGCATTGGACTGTGGGAAAAATGGAGGAAGGATAACGAGAGGGACAAAAATAGACAAGAGAGTAAAGAAGTGAGAATAATCCCTTGCAACCGTTAGAATTCCAGGAAAAGCTCTATTCGCTCTTCATTTAATATCGAGGTAAAACGCTGACTCAGCATTTCTCTGTGTTTCTCCCTGGAAAAAGTCCTGTGTTGTTTTTATTCGGAGTGCTGGTGCCAGTCAGGTGGGAGGGGAAGCAGCACTGCAGCGCGTCACAACTTTCTGCTTCTCGTGCTGCTCTTTGCCGTTTTCCACTGCAGCTTGAGGGAGTTGAAACTACCAAACTCCCACTTTAGAGCTGGAAACATCAACTTTCCCTCTTCGCTTTGTGCTCCCCCCTTTCTCGCTGAGCGCCACCGCGAGCTCAATCTGCAGGCATCCCAGCTATTTCAAACACTCTGGAGTACTGAGGTGGAAACATGTGAGGAATCTGGATGATTGACCCTCCACTCCCACTCCATCCCCCTGCTCTCTGATACCTGCTGAGGGGGAGGAGAGGACAGCGGAGGCCTGGCTCTCTAGATGAGGTTATTACGGCATATCAATGACGGCGAGGAGGACGATACATACATAGATACGTTATTAATCCCGCAAAGGGACATTTTTTCGCTACAGCAGCAGCATTTGCACATATGGGGCGATGGCTCCAGAGCTAAAGGCAAAGGGACTCCGCTCCGTGAGAGGGCTCGTGTCGGGGGCCTCCTATCGTTGGAGTGGACGTCGAGAGGGGCCCACATGAGAAGGACAAGAGGTTTTCCTCAGAATGCTTTTCATTTTCAAACACATTTCGTGTACTGCTACTGCTGAGTCCCGCCCCCCGTCTCTAACCGAACACCTAAACTTTACTCTCACACCGTCTGTCAGGGTCCTCTTGCATCGCCACATGGCTGCAGAGAAGCTACAGTATATGGTTCAAATTAGAGCCCGGAGGCGTGCGTCTACTTACGACTTCTCTCTCCAATCTCTCCCCCCCTGCCCCTCCCCCCCCCCCACACCACCGCCACACACAGCCCTTCGCATTTGTTTCATATTTTGCACAGGATATGACTCACCCGCGATTGTTGTTTTAATTATATGGTGTCAGTGATATATTAGGAGAAAAAGGGGAGGGGTCTCACTCGGATTTGGCGTTGGGAGGTTACAATAACATATCACTGTGCCATTCATTATTCACAGCAGCACCCTCAAGGAAGAAGAAAGAATGATCTCCGAGAGGAGAACAAGTCTGTTTTGTGCTCGGTGATTCTCAACAGTGAATAACTCTGTTTGCCTTCGACAGCATTCAGAAAGACACGGGGAGGGGCTTCTCCCGTTCTGGCTCAGCTCACTGTAATGGGGGTGGATTGTTTATGTGCCACTGCAGTAATAAAGCACTGTATGATGGTTGATCGCCTCCAATAGAGGCGTACACCCCAGCCGTTGCACGTGTTATCACTGATAGAGCTCTGCTGGGATGTGAGGCGGTGTACACTGTGCGACGACTGCGGCTGCTTGAAATAGTCTTGTCGGAGATATGTCCCTCAGTAGAGAAGAAGCGGCAATAGAAACGTTTGAAACAGCTTCATAACACCAGAATAAGAAACAGATCTGTTTGCCATGTCTGCGGTCATGTGCTTGAGACTCTGTGAGGAGGAGGATCGCCAAAGTCATTAAAATGCATCCTCTGGGAACCATGAATGTCTGTACAACATTTCATCCAACGTTTGTTGAGATATATATCTCAGTCTGGACCGAAGTGTCCATTAACAGATTCATGCTGCCGGGACGGCTGCAAAGGTATAGATGTTACTGGCACCAAGTGAAACATTATCACTATAAAGAGATGAGGATTGACATGTAAGGACTGGTGAAACATCTCCTCCACACACATGAAAATACTCTTCTTCTGAATAATAATTTGTGTCTTTTTTGGTTCGATACGAAAAAATATTTTGAGTTTGCAGGTTTTGCTGCTGGATGCTAGATATCCTCCTACTTCACTGACAAGTCTGTGTGTTTTTCAAAGTTTCCAAGTCGCACAAGGGCGCACGATTGACTTCCACATTAGTCGTGATGTCACAAAAACACTTTAGTGCGCACGCGTCTTAAAGGTGAACTAGAGAAACGTTCTCTCCTCCGCAGATGAATGTGAACATGTCGTACTCTTGGGTCTGCTCACACACCGCTCTGCGCGGTGAAAAACGGCAAACATCCAAGTTAAGTGACAATGAGCAAAACACATTTTTTTTTTAATAATAGGGGGGACTTTAATGTGAACCAATTAGCCGGTCCGTGCGGGACAAAGGGAGGTAACGGCTATAGTTGTCGGTGCGCTCCCTTCAACAGCATCTCGGATTTCCATAGCAGCGGGAGGCCATGCGTAAAGCTCAGCCACAAACACCACCCGCGGCTCCAATGAGAGGTATGCACCATCAACACGCGGTTATTGGAGAGCCTCCCCGACGCGCCGCCCTCCCGATGATTTCTCCCGACAGCGACGCGGGCAATCAACGTGTTCATCTGCGATGCTGACGGCCAGCTATTAGCTTGTCACTTTCTCTTCCTCCTCTCGCCCTGCTTCCTAATTCCAAACAGCGCGGCTGTTGGCGCAGGAGGGATTAAGGAAGAAAGAGGACTGAAGAAAAGATCGGAGATGAAGAGGGACAATGACAGGTTGACGGATACCACAGCGCGAGGGGGGTATTGAGTCCATCCAGTCCTCAGTCAAAGGCCCATGAGACTCTGCTTGATGAGGTTTCTTTCAAACGTGGGATGCCCGAGCCGAGGAAAATAAATTGGGCGATTGTAAATAGACTTACGTGGTGGGAGGAAAGAGACACCCAGAGAGGGAGGAACAGTGGGGGGTATTTTGTGCCACTCTTGAAAAATGAGTCAAACTCTCTTTCCTCACCTCTCGCTCCCTCTTTCTTTCTGGCCAACCTGTCAGCCCCACTGTTATCTGATGGCTTTACTGGTGGAGGCAGAGATGGGAGAGGAGAGAGGAACAGACAAAAAACACTCTCCATTCACTGGTCAAACCTTTACCTCAGGGGAGGAGGAGGAGGTGGGGTGGGGGGGGGGGGTGTAGCCTTGTTAATGCCCCTTTTCAAAGTGAATGGAAGAGTTGTCCCTCCCTTGTTTTTAAAAAAAAAAAAAAAAAAAAAAAAAAAAAAGAGGGCTTCAGCAGTGGAAGTGAGACGAAAATAATAAAAAGAAGAAGAAGAAAAAAAGTCTGTGGAGATTAGAGTCTTCCATCCTCCCCTGTGTCTCTTTCAGAGCACTTGAACCAATGCAGGAGACAGCTTGAAGCCGTGGGGGGACGAGCTGCAGGGGGCCAGCCTCCAGTCTCCCTCTGGGGAGCTGTGGACAGAGCTGTTCCTCTGAGAAGTTACCAACTTCGGTTATTCCCAACTCTGCAGCAAAGCACCACGTATAGTAGCAAAAATCCTTCCACTTCTCTCTTCAACTTTACTTCTGTTCCTTCTCATATTCCCTGTGATCACATGCTGTATTATTTAAAATGAACCTGCAGAGGACCTGTAGCAGAAGTAACGTAGCATGAAACACTAAAGGCAAGTAAAAGTATACCTCAATTAATTGTTTTACTTAAGCACAGTACTACTACATTTCACCACTGTTCGTAAGTTGCTCTTCATCAAAACGTGTATACTCCCATATGCAAAGGCATTCCTCCACATTATATACTCCCAGATATAATGCTGAAGCATTTCAATGTACATTATGTTGCAATAAGAAAGACAGACTTCACTCACCATCTGCTCTTCTTATAAAAGTGAGTGGTAGATGGCATTATAGCAAAGTAATTGGTGCAGGATTGCTGAAGTGTCCTTGAGCAAGACTCAAGCCTGAATTAAGATGTGCAGGCATGTCTCATCCCTCATGCCGCATCTCAGTAATAACGTTTTTACTCAAGTACTTCATGTTTTAAGTATATACCTAAATTCAATTCAGCTGGATTTGTTCTCGTGAGTATTTCCATTTCATACTTAAACTCCATTTCAAAGGGGACATATTGCACTATTAACTGCTACTATACATTTATTTGACAGATATAGTTCCTAATTTCATGTGACTTTATATAAAGTATAACAATAATAGTACTTGTTATGATAACTTATGATGACTTTAAAACTGTTATATGGTATGAATATCTTAATATTGTTGTATTAACTTTTTGCCTCCTTTTTTTTTTTAACTGGTTTGCTCCATAACGAATCATATTTAGAAACTGATAATATGCTCTTCCTGCCAACTCTTCACGTTCATTTTGCTGATAATACTTTTTTTGAAATAGGTAATTTCTTTCGGGATACTTCTTCCATCTCAGCAGCATCTAAATATGCTGATATATGTATTTCAGTATATTTATATATATTTCAGTATATTTATATATACTGTGTACTGTGTGGATGCTCTGCGCGTCTCCCTCCCGCAGATGTCGTGCCTCGGCCACTGAGGGGCGTCGTTACTGCGGGCTGCGGCTCCGGAGCGGAGCGAGGGGCCCTCGCGTTGTGGACCCAGTTTGAGCGCATGCAGGCAGGCGGGCAGCGCTGCAGTCTGATGGGCGGAGGAAGGCAGGGCCCAAAGGCACTGCGGCCAGGAAGCGGCTCGAATTACACTCGGGGTGCTTGAGGGGAGGGAGGGAGGGAGAGGGGTGTATAACATCCACTGGAGTGAAGGAGGAGGGCAGTGTGTGTGGAGACGTAAGGAGGAGAAAGAACCCTGGTAAACCTGACAAAGCGTCTGAGGAACAGTGCGAGGACAGTCGGCGGAAGGAGAGAACGCGGCTCTTCGCTACAGCGGGGGAACGCACACTGATGGATTTTATGACATTTTGCACCGGACGACTAACCTCCTGTACCTTTTAAAGCCCGTCTCCCGTCTCCCGTCTCCCGTCTCCGCGGTGGCTGCAAACTTTTCCGCGTAGTTGACAAGTGCGCTGCTCGGGAACACTGGGCATGTTTTTGCGCCCCAGAAGCAACTTGGTGACGGCGAGGAAAGTTTCGGCTGGCGGGGGTGGGGGGGTGGGTGGGGGGTGGGCAGCGGTGGGGTTTTATCCGAGCTGTTTATGAAGGATAACGCGCGTGTAAACTCGGATTTCTTTTGCATGGCATTGGACTACGCTGCCAGTCGGGGTTTTGGAATATATCCTGTGATCGGAGTTGATGCCGGTTGATTGTGGAATAGTAAACTGAAGAAGGAAGAAAAAGAAGAAGAAGAAGAAGAAGAAGAAGAAGAAAATAAGAAGAAGAAGAAGAAGAAGAAGAAAAAAAAAGGCAGCGCCTCGCAGATTCTTTTTTTTTTTTTTTTTTTTTTGGTGCATTGTGGAGTTGGAGACATTCCTCCCTCCGGATTCAGCTCATGCTCTCTCCACCCTTATCTGTGCATGCCAAAACAGAGATCTCCACGATTTTATTCCTCCCTGGTAAGTATTCTCTGTTTACGCGTAAAGCTTCCTCACGGTCTCCTCATCTGTCAGTGTTTCGGCTGTCATGACAAATGCGTTGCGCTTTCCTACTATTTTCTTTCTTTACGGCTGCATGACACCATAAGAACGAGTTTACTTCTTGTAGTTGAATTTACAGAGTTTTCTCAGCAATATATGTTTTGTTTTCAGACTTCTCTGTGTAATATGCAAAGTTCTCCATAAAGTTATTTTTTTTTTTTCCGATTTCCATACATTCAACAAAACATGTTATTTTTTTTTCTACCATCCTTCATTAAAGTGAATGTGGTGCAATCTACCCTTGTTTACTTGAGAAGGCAACACAGCACCTTGCATCATCACTTTGGGGCCCATTAACAAGTGTCCTGGTTATTTATTACTTCGCTTAATTTTCTACATTGCATTTATGGTGCCAATTATCCCGTGACCGCAGTTGTTTTTTCACTGCTTGGTGCCGGAGCCCTAAATCACCGAGCAGCTCCAAATGAGCCCCCATTGTGGGAGAATCCAACTGATTTGAATGTCAATAGGAATTCAATCAGTGCCAAGAAATGTCATTCAAAGGCCCGTTTAAATGAAAAAAGCTGGGGCCATGTATGGAGCAAAGTCCCCCATGTGTCCAAATGTCATGTCGTCAGCAACATGCTAAAAGAAGTTAAAAAAAAAACTCAACTCTATACACCCTTTCTCTTTAGTTTTATGTTTTTGTTTTTATCCTCCGTTTTTTTCTTCTTCTCATTACCCATTCAGATCTACACGTTTGGTTATATTTAAAAGCTGCAGCATTATATAAATAAATATATATATATATATATATATATATATATTATTGTGCTCTACACACTTTTGTAAAATGTAAAACAAAAAAAACAAACAAATGGAGGTTTCTAGGTAATTCTGGTCTCTATTCATCCTGCTGAAGTTTTAAGACAGCGGTAAGCTCGATGGTCGATTGCTGCACTGATTGGTTTACGACACCATTAATAATTCATACGCCTGAGCTGTAACTATGCAGAATTATTCACCTTAATTGCAAACTCAAACCGGTGCACATCTCTAATAAAGTCAGGCTGTCGGGATGCATTCATGCTTCAACCCCCGACGTCATTGTGCGCGTCCACCCTCCGTGTCGCGTGCGGTCCCCGAGGGGGGACAAATCAAGAGAAATCAGGTTGCACGTTTTCAGGTCGGCTCTCTAAAAGCCAAACTACATGTGTCTTTGCGGGTGAAAACCAATCGATACGTCCAGCTGGAGCAGAAGGAGCGCGAGGAAGCGTGACTTCACCAAACCCCCCCGAGACACTTGCGCACGGTTGTACCGCAGATGTCTGGCTAAACAGATCGGTGTGTGCGCGCGCGCGCGTGTGTGTGTGTATATGTGTGTCCAATATTGCAATATTGCATTTCAATTAAAGCCTTGCTGTTTTCATAATCAAATCACGCAAATGCAATAAGAGCCTCTTACAAATACAATTAACACGGTTAAGCAGCCGCGCGGGCAACAGGTCTGGCGCATCTGTTGCGCACGCGGGAATAAACGATGTCCAACTCAGCGACACCGTTCCACGTTGGCTGATGCATGATGACCACCCTGTTCCAGGGATATTCACAAAAACAAATAATTCCTCATCAATAAGGAATTTATTTCATTCTAAATCTGATGGGGAAAAAAAGGAATATTATAATGTAAAGAGGAGAAAAAATAATAATGATCTGCATGACATGTAGTGCGTCTCAGGGAGACGTCAAACTGGTTGGACTGTGAACACTTAAGACATACAGAGCTCTTAATTGCTTTCCCTAATACACCTTTCAGTGCATATAATTATAGGCGAGAAGCAAAGGTATATGCTGGTCGTGTTGACTGCTGGTGCCTCACGGCTTCGGTATGTCTGATGAATGGCTTGTTTGACAGCATTTTGAAACACTCTGTCTCTCTGTTTGCCTTCTCTCGCTTCATTTGTCCGTCTCACTCTGTCAGAAAATGAAGCAAGGAGGGAAAAATGGTGCAGAAAGTTCTTTGAAAATGAATTATTCCACACTAACACATGTTCTTCTCCCCTCCCCCCCTCCCCCTTCTTGCCGCCTTTCTGTTCATTCTTCTGTCCACCTCTTTAATCATCACTCCGCCACCACCTTCCCTTCACCCTCTCCGTTTCTCTCTCTCGTTCACCTCTCAGCCCAGGTGATTGGGTGAATTCCACTGAGTGACAGGCCGACCCGGCAGCAGTTGATGGTTGGGCGGACCCCCTCAGATGGGATCAGTGTCCAGGGGGAGGAGAAGAAGGGGGGTATGGGGAGCGCTTGCCCCCACTAACGGGATGGCCTCGTGGGCCTGGCTGCTGGCCGCTGTCCTGCTGTCCCTGCTGACCGTCAGCGTGGCCCGGCCGCCCCTCACCGCCACCAAGGAGGAGGAGGCCACTCTGGAACCTGAAGGTAAGCAGCGGGGGACGAGAGGGGACAGAAATGAAGGGTGTGAGAGGTGGAGCAGGGGGGACAAGCCATTTGTTCAGTTTGCTTTTTGAGAGCAGGTGCAGGTCTGTCAAGTTTGTCCCCCCCCCCCCTCCTTAAACCTGACTTCAGAGTTTTGAATAACCCTTTCCTTAGAATTCCTTTTCCTTGTGTCACTTTAACATCAATGGATGGCAAGCCCTAATTGGCCTCCAGCCAAATGAAGGATATTTAGCTTTCTATGTTTCATCCATTTGAAGATAGAACAGTAACCAATATAATGGTTTCACTGTTTCCAACATCGCTTACACATTCCACAAGTTGGTATTTAGTAAGTTAGTAGTAAGTAAAAGCCTAACAAGTAGAAAGAATGGAGATCATGTAAGATTTTGGGGGGGATTCAAATAAACAAACCGAAGGGAAACGACTAACCTCAGTCTCCACTCACCGCGAGGCATGTGATTCACACTCTTTTTGTTTTGTTTTACTTCTCTAGCTGACGTCCGTGGTAGTTCAGGTTATACTTGAGTGTTACAGGCAGGTTTGTGACCCCGCGTGGGAGGACAAGGGAGAGCTGTGGAGGAGGGTGGGACAGTGTTTATGCTGGCATTTCTCTCGTGCCCTGCTTGCCTGGAAAGAAGCACAAAGAGGGATGGAAAGGGAGAAATAAGGACACAGAGTTCAGGGCTTTGCTTTGTTATTTGGACTCACAATACGCTCCATTTTCCGCGACGTTTTTCAATTTCCGTATTTGAAAGTCCGATTTTGTTTGACAGAACAAAAACTTATTGAGAAACCTTTTGTGAGAGCTTTTTTACGTGGTCTTTAAAAAAAACAAAAACATTTTCTGTCTCCAGTCTGGTCAGAGACCAGCTAATTAGAGTTGTCGTGATTGATGGTAACTCACATTCCCAAGCCTTTTGTTCTCAGGCTTTAATCAGCAAGCTAATTGTAAGTTGGGCCAACAACAGAGCATCACTTTTTTTTAAGCCACCTCCCCCACCTCTCTCTCTCTCTCTCTCTTTACACACACATCTATACACTTTGTACCGCGTCTCGCCCTTTGCCCTAGAGGTCAGGCATCTCGCTTTCCTACTTTGATGAGAGGCCGGCGGAGCTCTCCTCTCCTGTCGATGCTTTTGTTGTTCTGTCGCAGACGGTTTGGCTCCGAGCCGGTGGGTGCAGAGCCCCACATGGCCTGGACGCTATACGTGGCCACAGAGAGGAGAGAGAGAGAGAGAGAGAGAGAGAGAGAGAGAGAGATTTCCAGAGAGTTACACAATCCTCCAGGAAAGGTCTAAGAGGATTTGTGCATATTTGACTTCTCCTTTAGATGGAGAGATTACTGAGCCGCGGTGAAGTCATGTGACTGGAGATTAAGTGGCTAGACCTGGGGGGTCACATGATGAGGGATCAAAGGGGCACAGAGAACCTGGCCCGCTTATCTGATCCCGAGTCAGTTTCCCCGCTGCACATGGCCAACGTAGATTTAACCGCAGCTGTGTGTGTGTGTGTGTGTGTGTGTGTGTGTGTGTGTGTGTGTGTGTGTGTGTGAGTGAATGCATGTTTGTTGCGGTCTCCTTTCGGTCACTGGTGTCAGCTGGAGGGCATAATGTTTAATGTTAGGGAGACAGATTGGCTGGTCCCACCTTCTACACAGATTTTTAGGATCCCCGCCCCCCTCAACCCCTCTTTCATCCCAGATTCACCAGATTGCATATCAATGTTGTCTCTATGGAGCACACGCCTGCACCCCTGGTGGCCCTGCTAGTTTGTTTACCTGTGGCTGCTGTAACACTAGAAGTAGAGCGAGCGCGCTGGTTAAGGCCTCCACAACAGAGCTATTGTTGTGCTTTGAGCCACTACAGTATCTAGAGTGTTTACCTTGTCCAGGCACTCTCTGTGATTATAATACTCTGACTGAGCTGAATAACAATGGAAGCAAACACTGCAGGTGTGTGTGTGTGTGTGTGTGTGTGTGTGTGTGTGTTTAACATCGGTATTCTCTGCTCTTCGGTCTGTTCTGGCCCCCACATTTTGCTTATAACTGCGTAATAAATGTGGCGTCAGGCCCGTCGGAGCGAAGGCTGAATGTGAGTGCAGCTGACAAAAGTCCTGATGCACCTCCGCCCGCTCCCTGTGCCAAACTCTGTTCTTCAGAAAGCGCTCCGATTGGGACGGAGGCGAGCGCGTCAAAAGAGTTGCGTGGTTAAATAAGTAAAAGTCACAAGGACGAGTCTTTCATGCTCAGACAGACGGCGGGAGCAGGATGAATGCTTGTCAACAACTGGCAAGTTTTATTTCAAGAAGAGTTTCTGGGCACCCCGCAGGAACATAATTGCTTTCTTGGCACATTTCTATTTTAATGCGCTTCATGGTTTCTACTCGTAATCAAGTTTCCACTGCCCTGCTGCACCTTATTTAATAAGATATGTAGTCAGCTTGTGTTAAACAGGGTAACAATTGCCTTTAATTAACAGCCATGACGATGATGATGATAATAGACTGCTAATTAAGATCCTAGTTTTCACCAGACTGCTGGGTGTCGTATGTGAAGGTGGGAATGTGAAGGAGTTGCAGGCAGTTACTTGTCTGTAGCACTGTGCTATCTACACAGCAGGAGAGGGGTGGTAAAAGTATAAAAGAGTCAGCTGGCAGGTTAATGACACACTGTTGTGTGTCTATGTGTGTGTGTGTGTGTGTGTGTGTGTGTGTGTGTGTGTGTGTGTGTGTGACTGACTCTGGTAATGGCAATGGAACTGAACTCTAATCAAACGCCATGTGTCGGCTGCTGGTGTGACCAGCAGGGCTGAATATATACGGCCTTCACACAATGACTTTTAATAGCCCGCCGTTGGCCGCTGTTAATCTTGAAGGTCTGAGTGTGTTGGTGGTTGTGAGAGAGTGTGTGTTGTTTGACTTGGCTAATCTGCCAGAAAGTACCTCGTCACTCCACCCCGATCTCACACTTGGCTGATAAAGAGGCTGGGAAGAGCTGCTACCTGTGCCAGCCTGGGCCTCAGGTCTCAGTGGACTGTGAGGAGGCAGAGGGGAATCTGAGCCAGCATGGATAAGGGGGCCTGATCGCAGACCCCCACCAAGGCCAATCCTCTCCAAAATGTAATGGATTCTTCCTTGACCCACGCTACCCCCTTTCACCGAGTTTCATGGAAATCGGGCCAGTAGTTTTCCTTTTTGTCTTCCTGCTGACAAACAGACAAATAAACCAAAAACACAACCTCCTGGTCAGAGGTAATAACGAAACAAAACAATAATCATCCTTCGATTTGTTTTTGTGCAAGGCCCTGAGCCTCCTGCATACTCAGCTGTCTGAAAAAAGCACCTCTTATAATGCAGATGTTTACATTAGAGCTGAAACAATTGGTCGATTCATGTATTAGTCCAACGTCAGAAAAACATCCAACTGATCGATCGTGTGACGTTTTGAGTAAAAAGTAGTGAAGCACACCAAATGTTTTTTCTGGTTGTCTGGTTCTGGCTTCTCCAATGTGAGGATTTGCTGCTCCTCTCTTTCTCTCTTCTCTTTCTTATAATTGTAAACTGAATATCTTTGGGGTTCGGACTGTCGGATTCAACGAAACAAGACATTCGCAGATGTCAGCCTGAGCTCTGGGAAGTTGTGACGGGAAGAAAAGTCATTGGCAGATTCATCGATGATGAAAATAGAAAGTAGATTAAACGCTAGAAGCCGGAGCAAAGTAGAAGGAAGCTCTAAATCTGAGGGTCACTAGAGCTTCAACCGGAGAAGATCTTTGGAGATAAGGGGATAGCCGGTGAGTTAAAGGGGTCGGCTGGGGTTCAGAGAATGCCTTGATGAGGGGTGAAGGGGTTGGTGAAAGTGGAGGGGCGGTTGCCATGGACGCCAGCAGGAGCCAGGTCACGGAGGTGCTCCTTTGTCACAATAAAATGCCAGGGAGGGATTTGAATGTGAAAAGACACTGACATCAGAAAAGAGGGAGAGACAAAACAGGGGAGAAAAGTCCTGGGATTTGACTGTGTGAAGAGGATGCAGGGGAAAGAGGAGAGGGGGAAAAAAGGAGGGATAAGAAAGGCAGCAGAGATAATGGGATTTGGAAGTGTGTGCCTGTTGGTCTGCATGCATGCTGAGTGTGTGCCTCCAACCCACCTTTCCCAATGTGCAGAACACGACGGGGACGAGATGGCAGAACAGATTCGCAGCCGCTCAGCAGAAATAAATTCATGAGCTGATATATGTAAAGAAAAAGAAAAGAAGAAGAAATCTGTCGTAAACCCTTTCCTAGCCACTTGCCAACATCCCTGCTAACCGGCTTGACAGACGGGGCGAACAGACATCAAGGGGACGTTGGTGGGAATTGCCTGCTGCATTTTGCCGCAGACACTAATCAGACGGTGCAAATGAGGGCGAAGGAGATGGCGAGCAGTGGACACCCTGACTCTGTCGCACCCGATCCACACTTGTAGCTGCCGGAGAAAGAGAGAGATGGGTTCTGAAATGGAGCTGTGCTCGAGTAGACGAGAGGCAAAATGATAGTGATGATGGAGGGGAGGAGGAGAAAGCTGCTTGATAGGAATCGAGCAAAAGTGCGAGTGTGTGTGTGTGTGTGTGAGAGAGACACACACACACACACCTCCTGTGGTGCAGAGGGGGATGAAACTTTGCAGAGATGAAAAATCTGCAGTGAAGTGTTTCAACTCTTCAGCTCAGCATGCATCCCTGGACCCTTGTAAACTCTCTTCAAGTGGAGCAAGGTGTGTGTGTGTGTGTGTGTGTGTGTGTGTGTGTGTGTTTACGTGACATAGGTTCCCATGAATAATCAGGCATGCTGGAGGTGTCAACAGGTTTGGGAAGGGTCAGGGTCAGGTCAGCGGGGTCAGCGAGGCAGGAGCCCGGGGTGGGGGTGGGGTTGGGGGTGGGGGAGACGTGTGGGAAAGGGGAAGGAGAGGGCAAAGCGGAAGGGAAGGTGAAAGAGGGAAGTGAAGGAGCAGCAGCAGGAGCAGGAGGAGGAGGAGGAGTTGATGGAGGGGGACAGATGGACACAGCGGAGATAAGAAAATGATGAAGGCAGAACTAACACGTGCGTGCTTTCTTTAACCAGACGCACCATTTGGAGGGATTCCTTTCCGACCCTCTTTACTTATTTTCCCTCTCTTTCTCAAACCTCTCCTTGTAGTGTTACACACACACACACACACACACACACACACACACACACACACACACACACACACACACACACACACACACACACACACACACACACGTGTCTGTACGAGTATCGTCTTTCTATGAAACACCTTCTCTTCACTGTGCTGACAGACAGTGCGGCCTGTGTGTACGTTCCATGTGTTGCGTTGCCATGTCAGCCCCGCTGAAATCGTCCGTACCTGCTGGATTCCCGGCAGATACCCACACTCCTTTGTTTCCTGGTCGTTACCACATCTCTAAAAATCCTAAATTAAACAGCAAAGTAAAAAGCCGAGGCCAGTAATAATGTCAACGCGGAGGGAGTGGCCCCCGGTGTGGAAAACCGGGTCGTAAAAAAAGTAGCGGAGACAGCTCCCATCCATCAGCGCTGGAGCTCCACCTCTTATCAGACCACACACTCAGTCCTGGGTGGAGGAGGAGATGAAGGAGGTGAGAGAGAAGACAATACAGGAACTGTACCTGTGAACGTTTAGAGGCTTGCACACATGCCTCGACTGCTGGCTTGTGGAGGAATGACTTTCCCTTCCTGTTGAGGCTGGAGTGTGTGTGTGTGTGTGTGTGTGTGTGTGTGTGTGTGTGTGTGTGTGTGTATACTTTACATTTAACACACACGTCGGGCACATAAAGGGGCTGGAATGTTGTTGAAAAGGTGTGTTGAGGTACAGGAAAGGCTGGGAGAGGCAGTGGCACGCCTCTTTAATTACACCTATCAGCCTTCAGTCAAACACGACATACATAAGTTCATCACTGGATTTTTCCATTGTTGCGATTTTCTTCCAGTTTTCTTCTCACTATGGAAACATATCTACATCCGAGCGGAGTGAACGGACACGTTTGTGCATGAACGTGTGTGTGTTCAAGTCCGCGAGAGCCTCAAGGTGACTGGAATAGACTTCGGTATATATGGCAGAAGCCATCTTACATTTCAGACATGTCCCCCCCCCCCCCCTGTCTACTCAACATTCAGTCACAGTTTAGAGTTAACGTATAAAATCTGTCCTCATGTGAAAGTGCAGTCTCAGCTACGGACGCTTCCAATTCCCTTTGATATATTGGACATTCACCTCGTTCTCTCCGCCTCGTTGTACGAGTGAAGGGGACACGGTGTACACACGTGCACACACGTGCACACACATGCACACACAGGCGGACTTGGATTTTGTCCCAGAAGTGAAGGTTTTATGCACTTTGGAGTCGATATGAGTTTCTTGCTCCCTGCCTTGGCCGGCAGATCCCGTGCAGCGGTCGTAGATCCTCCGTGGCCGTGTTGTGAAAGAGAACGAAGAAGAGGGAGATGGAAAACAGGAGTCAGACAGAAGAGTCGGGCTACAGCTAGGTCAAGGTTTTCTAAGCTTAGGCGCAGAGTCAAAACCAAAGGAACGCCAAAACAAGAAAGAAAAGCAGCCCCTCCCATCCCCCCTCCCCTCCTACCTTCCCCTGCCTGACAACCGCTTCCATCTTAAGGTCTTTCTGGCTGCTTTCCTTCCTGATGGGCAGACATGCTGGAGTTACCTTTATTTCAGGCTGCAGAGATCTGTCTGTGCTGCTCCTTCTCACACACTGGCTGCTTGGCATCTATGCTGAAAGGGATGGGGTTGGGGGGTGGGGGTAGGGGTGGTGGTGGTGGTGGTGGTCTCTCAACACAGTGATGTCCAATTCTCACCTGCTCTCAAAGCATTGATTGTATTTTTTTTCTTCCGCTACACATGCTGCTGTGGCCGTAAATGCATGCTCTGAATCTATGAACCTCAATCACACTGCAAACTTGATAAGAGAACGGTGGTATTTTCTAAGGCCTCTTAATTTCAAATGACTGACGGGGGATTTGTGGTCATGACGTGTTGGTGTGACGGTTTAAAAAAATGAAATAAAGAAAAAGGCCGCCTCTTTTCTGTATTGCTCCTCCTGCATAAGTTGATTTAAGTGCATCCATTGGGGGTCATGTGGTGTTTTTGTTTCTTACACTTTGGCTTGTTTCTTCCTCTCCCACCTCTGTTTCCTCCTTCTTGTGCACCCTTCTCTTCCTCCAATCTGTTCTTTGCCTTCTCCCCCCTCCCCTCCCCCCCATTCGCTCTGCAGAGGCCTCGAGCAAATACCAAATTTCTAAGCCCACGGTGTGCTCAGTGCACCCGGGGGAGTTGCTGAAGCTGAGCTGCCCTCTGCCGCCGTCGGGGACCATCACCTGGACCAAAGACGGCAGCTCTCTGGGCACCAACAATCGCACGGTGATAGAGCAGGAGGTGCTGCAGATCCGTGATGCCACGGCCAAGGATTCAGGCCTGTACACCTGCACCAGCGTGGGCAAAGACACGGTCTGCTTCATAGTGAATGTCACAGGTGAGTCAGGGATGAGCCAGGTCAGGATGGGACAAGGTGTTTGGACAGTTAGGGTCGGACTGCGGAGCTTGGTTGAGTCCAGGAAGTGGCCATGAAGCAGATGTGATCAGGGATGAATAGCCTGGATTTTGTTCTTCCTGAACGTCTCTGGGTTTCCAGCGTGTGTCTGCGTAGCCTACAAGAGACGCGGCAAAAAAAAAAAAAAGGGCCCGAAATGTTCAAATTTACAAATTTGCGAGAAAGTGACTGCATGAACATTTCTGCATGCGATGCTGTACGCGTGTGTGTGTGTGTGTGAGTGTATGCGGGATGGCAGTAACCGTGGTTACTTTGTGCAGATGCCATCTCGTCGGGGGATGACGAGGACGATACTGAGCGATCGGAGGACACTGGGGCGGACGGAGAGCAGATAAGTGAGTATGGGAGGAACGAAAAGAGGGATGAATAAGTTAATTCCCATAGGTTAGGCGCACTGAAGCGACAGTAGATGCCAGTGGCTGCACTGATCTGATCCGTTTTCTGACCACAATCCCTTTCTCCGTTGATGAAAGGTTTCTATCGTTGACTCTACCCTCATTCTCCGAGCAAAAATATAGAAAATGCAGGACCCTCATTCTAGTGAAAATAACAGCATTTGGCAAACAACGGGAAACATAGGGAAAATAAAAGCAGAGGAATGTGCAGGGAAGATTTGACACACTAAAAATGCACATTTTGGACATGGCAAAAAGGTAAAGGAATTCAACACACACACACACACTCACACTCACTCAGCACATCTCCCCTCATCTAAAGCTTAAATCTTCCACACCTCCTTTGTTTGAAGCCATGTTCTGGTCTAAAACAATAATGAGTAGTCCCTAACAGCATGTTAAAACTTATGTCTGGAATGCTGATTGCGATAGCCAAACACTAACAAAGACTAAATCCCAAAGTGAAGTAATCTTCTTAGCTTTGTCAGTGTTTATTAGCACAATTCAGACTTTGCGATTATGATAAGGCAGGCGGGAAAGCGGATGGTTCTCTATGACAGCTGTTAGCAACAGCAAAACTCATGTCCCACATCTTTGCTTTTCTATACCTTAGCATTCCTGTCGAAGGCTAACGTGTGAGATTTTGGTGTGCGTGTTGCATTGAGTGTGTGTGTATCTCTAGGGAGTACAGAGATTCCTGACATTCCTTTAGCTAGTGTCCCTCAGGTAGTCAGGCCTCATGGAGCCAGCCAGCCAGCCAGCCAGCCAGCCAGCCAGCCAGCCAGTCAGTCAGCTGGGCTCATCTATTATAAAAGACAACCCATCTGGACCCAGTTACCCACCTGATGGGCCTCTGTGTGTGTGTGTGTGTGTGTGTGTGTGAGAGAGAGAGAGAGAGAGAGAGAGAAAGAGAAAGTTTTTACCCAAGTTTGTCTCTGCGTTGGTGAGTATCGGGGGGTAACAATGTGGTTATGTAGTCACGTGCACACGTGCATGCATTCACACACACATACACGCACTGAAGTAAAGACGAGGGCTTCCACATCTTGTTAAAATTCTCCACACGCATTGCGTCTCACCGTGTGTCCTCCTCCTCCTCCACTTTTGGGCTGACTGTAATTGCCTGAAAGCCATTAAATATGGGGGAGAGAGAGGAACTCAGCGAGAGGGGGGGACAAAAATGGGGGGAGAGGGAAAAGATCCAGCCATTTTGGTGGTAATAAGCAGTTTGAAAACAAAGGGAAAGCTGTTCTGGCAGTACGGTCGCATTTTCTCGCCGTGTGTGCTTCTGAAAATTCAAAACCAAGATTGTTATTTAAAGAAAGAGGGGAAGAAGAGGAGCGGGAAAAGAGGCAGGGGGGGAGGAGGTGGGGGGGGGTTGTTTGGATCAGCACCAGCACTTCTCTGAGCATGGCGTGGAGCCTCGGCCCGAGGCGCCGTGGACTTGAGAGTGCGGGGTGTAGCTTTATATTCGTGGCTTTTTTTTTTCTTTCTTCTTCTTCTTCTTCCCGGAGCACTCAGAACGGGGCCGGGCATCGGGCCACTTTAAAACAGAGCATTTTGATTTGACTCTGTGTCGAAGATTGAAGCACAAAAAGTGTTTGTCCATAGTCAGCAGTGGGTGGTGTTATTGGAGGAGTCACGGAAGAGCCTCCACGGGGATCTGTGAGGGAAGCTGTGTTTAGGCGAAGGGTGGGGGGGATTTGGGGGGGGGTGGAGGGGGTGGAGGGGTGGAGGGGTGGAGGAGGGCAGCACTGATGTCATGAAGAAGTTGAAAAGCCACGTGAAGCCTCGCTTTCCGCGTTCAGCCCTGTTGTTGCTTCAGAGCCTCTGTCCGTTGACGACGTTGATCGCTGTTGTTTACATCATCACTCATTTGCCATTGGGCCTCCCCTTTGGTTAGAGCTGCACGGCAGGACTTTCATGGAAGAAGAGATCTCTCTCACCAGCATCATTACAGTTAAGCTAGCGCGCTCACACACAGCCCAGAGAGAAGAGTTTTTTATATACTGTTAATGGATAAATATGAAATCCTCACTGATGTCCTGTTATATGCTGTTATGGGCACTGAAGTGAAAAAGTCCATCTGTTCAAAGGAATAAACGCACAGTATGCGAGGCCTGCAGTGTGCCGCTAAGACTTCAAGTTGGAAAACAAATTAGAGATTTCGAAACGAAAGTCATACTTTTTTGAAAAGAAAGTTTTATTACTGGAAAAAGGTTGTATGTTTAAGAGAAAAAAAATATCATAATATGACGATGAAGTTCAAGAAAAAAGTCAAATAAAGTTTTGAAAACAAGGCCCTGAAACCGTGTCTACTCAAATCAGCTTCTTACAATGGGTAATGGCAGCAACGTGTTGTCTATTTCACAACAGGGATTTCAGTGTTTCTCTTTGCTCCCGAAAAGCTGCCATTTTGGAGATACATGCTTTTTAACAGGGCCAAGACTCTTGAAACTATACTCTCAAAATCTCTGCATTGTTTTCCCAACAGTGGCCCTGAATTGCCTCGTTCAGCTGGCATAGATACACGGGAAAGAGGAGGCTATCACAGCTTTACCAGAGAACACATCAACATTGAAATACTACTCTGGGCCACGCATGGATTTTGCTCCCCGGGGGAACTTAGAGAGAGAGAGAAAATCTTGACTCATCGACAAGTTCGATAACCTCAGCTCACCCCGGGCCAGCTTTGGATAAACAGCCGTGAGTGGGGGATCCGGATGCACGGGGCTTTGGGGGAGGCGGGGGGGGGGGTTCCTGGAGTCCACAGCAGTTGGGCCAGCGAGAGCTTGGCTTCATCTGGAGAGAGGTCTGGGGGTCGTCTTGTTTGAAGTGCTGCCCCTCCGGACGAGGGGCATGGGAAACCGCACCGTTCACCTTTCATGTCCCAACCTCATCCTCCGACCCGGCTGCCAGTTTGGGGTCAGAGGTCGTTTCGGAGAGGCAGCCTCGCAATGGGCCAGTCCCCGCCTAATCTGTCTCCGTCTGAACGGACGGAGTGACGACAGGGAGAGTGACTGAAGAGAAATGGAAGTGGGACTGAGAGGTGGAGATGCAGGAAGAGAAGCACAGATAGTGAGAGTGAAAAGGAAGAAGAAGAAGAAAAAAGGGGGGCGGGGGGGTGACTAATTATAGTTTGAGGACTCATCGTACGCATCCACTCAGGAAGGAAGAGCACTGTTTACTGATTTTACTATCCAAGTATGTGCGACTTGTCCGGTTGTGCGTGCCAGAGAAAGCGGCGGGAGGTGTCTGATAGTATGCAGATTGGACAGGCGGGAAAGAGAGTGGAGGGAATATTTTTCCCTGGGATGTTAACTCATATTGGAGGGTCATACTAAAGTCATTATTTGACTTGTTATTATTGGTATCTGTGGGTATTCCCTACGTTGCTTGTTCTCCTGCTATACGGGGAGGAAGGGATGCAGTGGAAGACCGTCTTGGTTGTTGTTTGACTTTGAGTTTTTTCTTCCCCTCTGAGCCCCATCTGCTTAGGCAATCACGCTCCCAGGTGCAGAGGGAGAAGGGCGGGTGGGGGGCTCGGAGGGAAATCCAGCTGACTGAGAGACAGAAATTGGGAGGGAAGACGGAACCAGAGAATGGACAAAACACAAGGAGGGTGACAGATTTCAGCCGGAGGAGTGGTAACGGTTCGCTGTTGATGAAAAAGTGCGCAATGAGAACTCTGAAATCCCTCGTTAAACGGGACATTCACTTTCTCCCCCGATGGCACATAATGATTTTCCAAGGGTGATAAGCATCCTCTGGCCCTGCCGTCCATATTTAGCCAAGTGACAGGCGGATAAACTGGGGAGCTATGGTAATTGGAGGAAGTGGGGGGAGAGGAAAAAAAAAAGAGAGCTGGTAAGTGGAATGAGATGAAATTGAATGTGATGGTCTAGTTACCCTCTTGGCCACGCCCAGGCACATTCTCCCCTCAGAGCTGATGTTTTTTTTTCCCCTCTGCAACACCCCGCTGAGCCTACAGGGAACGTGTGTGTGTGAGTGTGTGAGTGTGGAGCTCTGGGTTGTGTTATGCAGACAGCAGATCAGTCAGTGTTGCCAAGGAGTTGTGGGGGGTGGGGAGGTGGGGAGGAGGGGGGGGGGGGGGTTTAAGGAATGGTTCAGGTTTGGCTCCTCTGCAGTCACGCTTCCATGTATATCTCTCTGCCGGAACCAATCCAAGGCCCTGAAGCCAAACTGTTAATGCTGAGGAAAATTAGGATATCTCACCCTGACTGAACACCAACTGTTCCCTGGTCGCAGGCGCTCCGTATTGGACCTCGTCAGCAAAGATGGAGAAGAAGCTGCACGCGGTGCCAGCTGCCAACACAGTCAAGTTCCGCTGTGCTGCAGGAGGCAACCCCCGGCCTAAGCTGCGCTGGCTTAAAAACAGCAGGCCTTTCCGGCAAGAGGACCGCATGGGAGGCTATAAGGTAGGATAAACAGTAATACATCATACTTTTTATTACCAACTTCAACTCACTGCCTTCTCTGGCTTTTTACTGCTTTCTGTGCTGCAGTACCTCTGGCTGTTTTTTAGCGAATGTATTTACAAGAGACTTCAACCCTTCCTTCTTCCACTCAGTCTCTGGCCGTCCTTTCACCCCTTGTTCCACCCTTCACTGGAGAGACGTGAGGAGAGCAGACCGAGGGAAAACGAGGGCTGGGTTTCTGGTGTGAAATTGGAATTGCTCATCCGTGCACCTCCTCTCACCAGGATACTTTGCAGAGCCTCTCACTGTAACTCGAAATGGTTCTTTACCCCCAACAATTAGAAACTTAAGTCGGGGACTTTAGGGTTAAATGCCCCCAGACAGTAACGTATAGAGACGGTAGGTAGCGTCAGGGTTGAACTGAGTTGAGAATGCTGAGGTAACTCAATCAGGGAGAACAGGTCCCACTGGCTTTGGTTGGAAACTAGAATGTGATTGTAGCTCGGGATGCTCTTGTTGTGAAACGTGATTTACAAACACTATTGCTGAGCTGGTTAAAGTTTAAACTGAAAGGAGCTTGGTGCGCTGCTCTGTTTAAAGCATTCGTCAAATAAAAACTAGACATGCACTTCAATGCATTCTTTGAAGCAGAACCACAATAATAATACTATATGTATGTATATATCAATGTCCGTAGTAAACATACAACTTTCTTTACTGTGGTTCCTCGTAAAATGTTCTCTCGCTCTTGTCTCGTTTTGGGAAATAAACAGTCTGAGTTGATTTATGTGTGCAGAAAATACCTGATTCTGTAGGTCATGGGAAAGTAAAGCTACTGTGGTTGTTTTTTATTTCCTCTTAGTATAATAAAAAAAGAGCCTGAAATCAGCTACAACTAGTCGTAATGTGAAGAATTCCTCCCTGATGATGGAGTCTATTTGGATGGCAGTTTAGTTATTTTGTTCCTAAATTCCTCCCTTTGTCTCTCTAAGCAAATAGCATTCACTGCATAGATGCCAGAGCCGTACTGATAGAGTGGAATAACAGTTAAATCAGACAAAAATGAAATGAACTCCCTGAAAGAGCCAGTGATGCTGAACAAGTCTGAGCTTCCTGGTTAATGACTGACGCCTTATGAGGAAACACATCTCCCTGCCAGGAAAGTTTAGGAGCAGATTATGTTGATGTAGCTGCTAATGTCGCGTCCCTTTCGGCACGCTCATTACGGCGTGACAAAAAAAAAAAAAAAAAGCGGCCGCGACGTGACGGAAATGTTACAGTGAGGCTGTCAGATACACTGCGGGCAGCTCGTTACTCTCTTTTTGTCAACAAATGTTGGACAAAAGCTGTACCTGAGCCCAGCCCTGTGGCATAATCTCTCCATTGTGTGAAATGTGGGCCTGTACAAGCAGCAGCCGCAGTCTCTCCTCAGCATTCAGACGGAAACACTATTGTTCGCTCACACCTGTGGATTCCACACGGGGAGAAATACTTTTTTGAATAACTGTGTGCAGCAGTGCTTCGGCTGGAGTTTACCTGGTGGACTCATCCGCCTCAAAATTGTTTTCCAGCTCTCGTCTTTCACTCTTCCGACCAAAATCCCCTCTATCATTTTCTAATTTCATCTTTCTCATTTAGCGCCGGCTCTTTCTGTCTCTTAATGTCTCTGTGTGTGTGTGTGTGTGTGTGTGTGTGTGTGTGTGTGTGTGTGTGTGTGTGTGTGCGTGTGTTTATTAGCGGGCGTATCAATGGCTGTGTCTGTGTAACAAGAAACCCCCTGCCTCTCATTCCCAGGTGCGTAGCCAGCACTGGACCCTGATCATGGAGAGCGTGGTGCCGTCGGACAAGGGCAACTACACCTGTCTGGTGGAGAACGAGTTCGGAGCCATCAACCACACCTACACCCTGGATGTAGTGGGTCAGTACCGTGCGCAAAACTCAGAGTGCACCTGTTATGCCAATGAAGGCAGAGTGGGTGGGGGGAGGGAGGGAGGACAAGAGGGAGGGAGGGAGGGAAGGATGGAGGGAGGGAGGGAGGGAGGGCGGGGAGGCAAGCGGAAAAAGTTCTCACGGTGAGAAGAGTGCGTGTGCTGTTTGATGGCCCAGGTGCTCTGTGGATGCAGGTGCAGGCCGAGTGTGTGGGAGCTACAGATGTAGTTAATGTAGTTTTCCGTTAATTTGTACAATTTGGGTTATTATATTATATATCATTTTATTAATTTGGGTAAAGCCTACATTCATTATGGAATTATGTGGTAATGGTCCAATTATATCATGTGTATGAGGTAGCCTTCTCCGTCTGAAGCACCAACGTGGTGGCTGTTTTGTCCGTCACCCATCTTAACTCCAGGCAGGCTCAATCATTATTTCTAAAAGTTGATTTAAAAGGTTCAGTTCACCCAAATCATACACACACACACACAAATTAACTTTGTAGTAAAGAAATAGTTCCTTCAAAAAACTGCTGACAGTGAAGTTTGCGGAATGTCTTGAGTAACAGGGAAACTGTCTCTGAGGGAAAAACACATCGCTGTCCAGTTTTTTTTATGTGCAAAAATGAAATGATTGGAGTACCACAAAACAAACTATCTGCCCGGCTGAATACCACAAGAGGTTTGTGGAAAGGTAGATACTTTTTGTTTGATTTGGATGAACTGACCCTTTCAGGTCGGCTAAAGGTATGATGGGGACTTAAACCGGCTGCGGATGATCGTTTAGTGCTGACTCCGCACTACTCTATCAGAGCGAATTCAGACCCAACTCAGTCAACCCCCTCGCGCTGACCTTTGGAGCGCAGAAAGCAAAGAGTGTTTTTCTGCTCAGTTTGCAGAATCGATAGGCAGCGGGGGGACAACAAGGGGAGTGGGATAAAAACAGATCAATGTGTAAGAGCGCCCAGCAACTTTGCCATCAATTTGTTGGGGGCGGGCCCGCTCTCCTTTTGGCCTCACTCAAATCACAATACAAACGATCAAAGTTTATCTGACGCAGGTATTCTTCTCGAGGCTGCTCAATAAAGCACAGATAGCTGTGACAGACAAAAGAGCATCTAGGTGTCACATGTCCGTGTCCGTACGTAGAATTATTCTCCGACTGTCGCCATTGTTTTGAGCAGACCTATTGTAATGACACCCTTCTGTTTTGATAAGCGTCTCCATGGCAATAAGTAGTATTATTTTCATTATATCAGATGGAGATTGATTACCTGAGGGTTTTCGCACAATGAGCGCATAGACTTTTTTTCATTGCTATTCTGTTGCTAGGGCAACAGCTGAGAACCAAGTTTACTCCCTGTCACCTCCTGCAGTAACAAACATTGCAACGGAGGGAATACAAAAAGGGATCCGCTTAGAATGTTTATGTTGCATGTCACGTTTTAAAAAAGGGGTCTATAGGCACACTCAAACACGTGAAGGTCCGCACACGCACACACATGTCCTCCCCAACTGCGGCCCCCTGCTCTGCTCCCCTCTGGAGTTAGCTCAAGCTCTCCTTCAGACTGCATATTTCAGTTTTTTGTTCTGTTTTATTGCGGAGCAGTAAACCCCCTCCACGTCTGGCTCCGCAGCCACTGCCCCCTGCAACCTCTTGCTTCATTTTCCTCCATTATAGTGGGGTGGACAGAGGGTGGGGGAGGGGGAGAGAGAGAGAAAAGGAGGGGAAACAGAGACAGAAAAGGCTGTTCTTATCACTCTCTTTTTTTCTTTGCCCAAATGACCTGCAGGATCAGCTATTAAAACCAAGAGGAACCGGTTCAAACTGGCCTCTGTAGAAAGGGCCGCGGTGGGACGTCCACGAGCAGACACACATGACGGGTAGACACAAAGGAGGAGTCAAAACACGGCGGCTCCTTCAATCAGAACTGTGGCACCCAGTGGCCATGCGGCACTTTGTTTGGTCGCCCCATGCCATCCTGTGCCATGCCGCGCTCTCTTCCTGCGCCTCTACCCCTCCCTGACCCTTAGGGCCCTGTGTGCCAAGCCGCCAGGTTACCCAGAGTTCAGCGGTCTCGCATGGGCCACCATGGAATGCCCCTGGTTTGTCTCCTCACGCTTCTTTCGGCCTCTATCCCGCCGCCGCTGCCATCACATTTCTCCACTAATGACTTAATTGATAAATGGATTCAGTTTTGTAACGGGTCACAGCAAAACATGAAAAAGCACCGCAGCAGGGTCTTCTCTGTCATTCGATTTCATTACAAGTCCTTCATTCAAAATCAACAAACTTCCTTAAAGTATTAAAGTAAAAGTACACATTCTGCAGTAAAATGTCCCGGGACTGATGTATTGTTCTGTATGACATAATGTGATCGTTAATACTGATTACATCAATGAAGTAGTGGATGCAGCTAGTTTTAGTAGCATAACATTCAGTTAGCTACTTTAGTTTAACAGTTCCAAACCTATAGTGGTCGGCCCTTCCAGAGGTTCCCAAGACATAACTGAGTGGTGGTGAGATGATTAATGGGCGACGGAAGAAAAAACAAAGTTCTGACCCATAAATCAGTTTTCAGTTTTAAGAGTTTTCTCTAATATTTGCTTTTTGGTGAAAAATTGGATGACTTGACCTCTTTGAGCACTGACGTTATTGAAACCATATGAGATGTTTCAAGGGGCCACACACCAAAAAGATTGGGAACTAGTTTTAGTACTTAAATATATAATGCAGAGTATTTTAAAAACTGCAAAGTACATATATATATATATATATATATATATATATATATATCCTCTGAAATCTGGTGGAGTTAAAGTATAAAGTAGCAAGTGAAATACAAGAACCCAAAACCTGTACTAGTATTTATGTAAATGTTCTTTGCTACATTCCACCTCTGTGTACATGGAAACCACCTGTTAGCTGTCTCTGTCTCCATTCCCTCATGTCATGCTGCAGACAGAGAGGACAACACGGCTACGTTTTTCAAATCCTTCTTCTACTATTTATTTTCTCGCCATCCTTCGCGTCGTTCCTTCCCCTAAGTGTCGTTCTTTTTGGGTGAGGTCGATGGGCCGTAAAGAAGCTTCTCTGACCACACACATGCACACACGTACAATATTCCCTTTTCTAATTTAAGCGAGAATTGCTCCACAAACTTTTATTGTTTTCGCGGTTTCTCCATATTCATGATGTGGCCTGTTTTTTATCACACTACACACCCATCTGGTCTGAGGTGTCGGCCATGCAGCTCTAAATGCTCCGGCTAACATTTGGATCAGCTATGATGGCGGTTAGAATGAATGTCCACATATATCTTTCTGCATTACTCTTTTTTTGGCTGATTTTAAAATCGACCATCCCCTCTCTGTTCGGGAAAGATTGAGAGGGCGAGGAGATTGAGATGGAGAAGGAGAGAAAAGGGGGCGGGGGGGAGCGGGGGTTGGGGGGAGGGGGGGGGTGGAGAAACAATAAACAAGGCGAACCCTAGGAATGTGCAGGAATGAGGAAGGCGATGGGGAGGGGTGGGAATCATCGGATCTGACAGATTTCAGGAAGATGGAGCAGGAGGACAGGCAGATTTCTGCACTCCCCATCTGTTGATCCCCCGTCTTCCCCTCACTCATCCCACAAATTCACTCTCCCTTTTTTTTTTAGCACTCCTTCTTAAACCCAGCCTCACCCTCTGACCATTCCCCCCGACCCACCCCCGACCTCACACACACACAAATTCACTGCACCTACCTTGAGGCTTTGTTTTGGAAAGGCAGAGCAGCGCCACCGGGCTTAGTGATGTCATTTTGTGCGCATGTGTGTGGTGGTAGCGGGTGGTTGCTGTCAGTGTGGGGGTTGTTGGGCTCTTCAGTTTGGTTGTGAGGGCCCGGGGTAGGGCTTGAAAGGGGGCATTGTTCAACAGGTCTCGCTCTGTTTAGATTCGCAGGCCGAATGTTTGCTTGTAAAAGAATGCAGATAGCAGGGGAGATGGGGTGCTATGAAGGTGTTTCTCATTCCGAGGCTGGCGCAGTTTTTTGAGGCCCCTCCCCGTTGGTCGACATATCGGTTCACCCAATGAACCGGCCTCCTATAGGTAATATTTCCCTCCCTCTCAACAGAACGGTCCCCTCACCGGCCCATTCTCCAGGCTGGTCTCCCGGCCAACATCTCCGTTCACGTCGGGGAGGACGCCCGCTTCGTCTGCAAGGTCTACAGCGACGCCCAACCTCATATCCAGTGGCTGAAACACGTCGCCCAGAACGGCAGTCGCGTTGGCCCCGACGGAAACCCTTACGTCCGAGTGTTAAAGGTACATTCCTGCAGTTCCTCTTTTAGATTGGATTGTCTTGATTAGAGTCCTTCCTTCTTTCTTTTTTTTCCCCTTGGTTCTCTGTTAGCGGTCGGAGGCGTAACATAAAGGAACCGATCATTACATTTCCTCCCTTATTGATCTGATAGGTCTCTTCCATGCTGGCTCTTGGTGGTGATCCCTGCTCTCTCCTCTCTCCTGCATATTGAGATAGTCACGATGTTTGCTCGTCTGTCTGATTGATTCTACGTACTTGTCTGATTTCCCAAGTTCTAAGTGTGTGTGTGTGTGTGTGTGTGTGGATTGCAGCGTTCAGGCATTAACAGCTCCGACGTGGAGATACTCACCCTCACCAACGTGACGGAGGAAGACGCTGGGGAGTATACATGTAAAGTCTCCAATTATATAGGCGAGGTCAACCAGTCGGGCTGGCTGACTGTCATCCCAGGTAACCCTCGAGAACTGACCCCCCCACCTACCCTCCCTCTCTCCCCGGTGTTGTTTCCTGGGCTTCCTCCCTGACCTGCTGTGCTGTGCTGGTCCTGCTGGTGGTCTCTTGGTGGTCCTGGGGCTCACAGACCTTCTCTCCCCTAATGTTTGACACTTACATTTCAGCTGCTCCCTCCACTGCTGAGACTAGCGCAGCCATGGAAGCACTGGTCGGACCTGCATACCTAGACACAGCTGGCATCTCACTTTACCTTCCCTTACGTTCTCTCTCTCTCTTTCTCTCTTGCAAGCTGTGTCAAGATGGTGTATGGTGTTGCAGTGCTCTCCATGCTCTCTGTGTTTGTTTGTGCATGTGTCCAGTCCAACGAGTGGATTGGCTTCTGTTGGCAGGTTCTGTTGGTGACGGGAACCTTTTGGTTTTTATTCTTCATTTTTGGTGTATTGGTTCTCATGTTTTGGTGACATACTGGGCTCTATCTGTGTTGATGAAACCTCGTCCTCCTTCTCCTCCTCCTCCTCCTCACCCCTTGGAAAATCCCAACATCCTTTGCTCTAGATTGGACCTCAACGAAGGACGCCATCCAGCTCCTCTTATTTTTCTCTTGGTGTTTTGGGTCTCATTTTTTTCTCTTCCCTTTTGATCTCATCTTCATCCCTATTTTTCTTCCCCTTCCCCTTCCCCTTCACCCCCCCCCCCCCACCTCCCACCTTTCCTCTTCCTCCTCTTCTCCTTCTCACCAGACCGCAGGTGTTAACACCACAGATAAGGAGATAGAAGCTCTCTACTTGCCCAATGTAACATTTGAAGATTCTGGGGAGTATACGTGCTTGGCGGGTAATTCTATTGGGATCTCCTTTCACACTGCTTGGTTGACGGTGCTTCCAGGTATATACACTCGTCTACTGTCCTCCCCTTTCTTTCTCTCAGGCTTGTCTAAAACAATTGGAATATGTCATTTCAATGACCTCTGTGGAAGGCAAGTCCTCCCCCTGGAGTCTGGAGGCACACGGCTCAAATATTAGTTTACTACTATGAACCAGCACAGTCAACATTCCAAGACAGTGTAACGTAAGAGCAGGGAGCATATATTCCATAATATTATTGGGATTGGCGAGCTGTTGAAAGCTCAGAGCAGATAACGGGATAGTTTGCAGACGACTTATTATAACTCTGAGACGGAAGTGGAGCTCCCAGAGCAGCTCGAGTGTCTCCGGACTCCAAAAGGAGGGGAGGGTTTGTCGCCCGCCTTCTCTTTTCCTTCTAATACATCTCTCTCCTGCACCTTGGGAAAAGTCTTTTGGTGACACATTTTGGTTCTGAGAATGCATGCCTCAAAATGTTCCTCACCCCTTCCCTGACTCTGATAATTGGCTTCTTTTAAGATCCTTATTTCGGTTTGAAATAAAGATCGAAAGGTAAAGTTTAACACTCGCTTCAAGTTGGCTTGCCTTTCTCAATTATCAGGGCCAAACCTCTTTCCGCTTCCACACAGTGAATAACTCATGCATGGGAATTTTTGTCCATTTGTGTGCTCTCATTTATTAACTCGTTTTATCCTATTGTTGTGCGTTGCTGTATGTCTGGCCTGTAATTATGCATACCAAAGGATCAAATACATAAAACTTTGTGTCAGCATCCGCACAAGTTCACTCCAGGCTAAACAGACAAAATGTCTGCGCTCAAGTTTGAGTCGAAAGTAGGGTGGGCATCAAGTGAGATCGATGAGAGTAGTTTACTGTCTGCAGCCCGCCACAGACAACCGGTATCAACCCTCCCTTAATGTCGTAAGCAGACGATAGTTTTGCTTCGTCTGTAAACAATACGACGTAATGATCACAGGCGAGCCATTTCCTCTGGGAGCAATATGTAATTTTTATTGCCCTTGATGTGCTCGATCTGCACTGATGGCGCCTTCGAGGCTGTGGCTTCTGTCTGTGCGCTGTGGGTTTTTGGGTCCAGCAGATACAAGGCAGACATGAGAAAGATGATGTAAAAAAAAGATGTAGCTTCACCTTCTGCCGGCTGCCTGGTTCGCTGTGAGACAAGAGCCTTGTTTGTGGTCGGGAGGGTTTTGCCTTATGGAGTGATACATCTATAACGCAAACACACACACACACACACAAAAACTCGGCCCATTTCCTCGACAGGAAGTTCGGGCCACATACAGCCACGGAGGACACCGCTTTCCCATGTTTGCGATCTGAAGTGAAGCGTGTACAGTTCCGTCGTCCGTGGGTGTGTGTGTTTGTGTTTGTGCTCGTGTGTCTCCAACATTAGCTCAGAATGCAGACATATGCAGGCCTGGCTGTACTGGCTGAGTCAAGATATATAATCTGTTAAGCCCTGTACAGGCCTGTTAGGTAAAAAAAAAAAAAAAAAGTAGGAGTGCTGCCGTGGGAAGAAGAGCGAGAGAAGGATGTTACGAAATCATTTCTGTTTAGGTTGCCTGCTGATGGTGCTTACATTTATGCATGAGTCATCTCCAAAGCATTTGTCTCCGTGTTTACCTGTCTGATACCGATGTGTGTCTATTCAAATGGAGATTGTGTCTGTCTGTCACCCACGTCTGTGTGTGTGTGTGTGTGTGTGTGTGTGTGTGTGTGTTTGTGTGCGTGTGTGAGTGTGAGAGAGTGATCAGTGAGAGTCTTCCTTTCACTTCCCCTGACCACAGTCTCACTGCTCACCCTTTATTTTACCCACAGCACTCGAGAAATCTCCAGGGCCCCTTTCCCCAGACTATGTGGAGATCGCGATATACTGCGCAGGGGTCTTCCTCATCGCCTGCATGGTGGGCATTGTGGTGATTTGCCGCATGAGGAACACCGCAAAGAAACCCGACTTTGGGGGCCAACCGCCGGTCCACAAACTGACCAAGCAGATCCCTCTGCGCCGCCAGGTAACAGAAAGTAGATAAAGAGTTCTAAAGGCATTTAACACCCCTAGAGGAGAAAAACACACATTGCAAAAATACTATGTCAGACTACAAACTCTAGATAATTCCCATAAATAGATAGGAGGCTATGGTTGCATGGTCGATTAAATTAATAATGAAAATACTTGGATTATATATACAATTAATATATGCTGCAGCAGTATTTTAAACAATCCCCCTCACTTAGAGGGCATGCATTTCTGAGCAAGTTAGCACTACAACCAGAGTTGTTTTTTTCTCTGTGTGAGCCATGCTTTTCCCCTCAAGGGAAAACCAAAAGGTATGCTCCAAAAGGTAAAAAAAGTATTGGATTACATTCCGCGGAGAGACTGATTCCTGTGTCAAGGTAAGGTTAGGGTGGAGAGACGAGCCCCGAGGACTACGGCGAGGCTCCAGGATCCACCCACATTCATCACAATTACTGTTGTCGCTCCCTTCTTAATCATCCTTGAAATGTAATCTCAGGCCTATAAATAGATTCTACTGTAATGTTAAAGCGTTAACCGAGGAAATTTAAGACGTATTCATATTAACCAACATACCTTGTCATTTCAAAAAAAGTACCGCAGTCAATCACGCATATGCACATCAACTCAGACTCCTCTAGTGATGCCTTGGAGCTTTAGCTAACCTATGAACCCAGACTCCGGTGATCAGCCATTCTTTCCTCTCCTATAGGTGTCGGCAGACTCGAGCTCTTCCATGAACTCCAGTACGCCGCTGGTACGCATCACAACGCGGCGGAGCTCTGCGCACGACGACCCAATCCCTGAGTATGACCTTCCCGAGGATCCGCGCTGGGAGTTTTCCCGGGACAGGTGAGGGCCGTCCGCCTCTCATGTACATGGTCGCTTGCTGCCTCGTCCTGTGTTGTCCACTTGTTTTGCATCAGAAACAAGTGACACTATGTGGCAGACTTTTGTGATTATGCTGGTCTCAGAGCTCATGAGGTTTGATGTGTTGCATTGAAAATAATAATTATGACCTAGCCCCTAATTGCAAGTTTTTCTTTACCTAAATACATAATTATGTAAATCTGACTCAGCTCCTGCATAAAGCATTAAAAATACTTTAAAATGCGGATTTTAAACGTGTATCCAAAAGGGGTGTTCATAATCACACACTCAGCATGCATGGCTGCATACAGTACCTGTTTGACAGTATGCATGACAACTTTCAGCTCTACACCTTTAGCCATTGTCCTCAATGCCAACTCAACTATCTTAGGCTAACAGGGCACATTACAGTAGCTGATAACACCAAGATTACTACATAAAACATATCTGTCTGATTGTCTCTGGGCTACTGAATGATCAGATAACCACTGTTCTAGGTGAAGAGTGCCATCAACACAGCAGGCAACAACGACTAACAGAATAGTGGTTGTGGTGTCTCAGATAAAGACTGCTGATTCATCCGTTGGCGCTGTAGTAAAAATGACCTGAACTTGGCACTGTGCACCGCGCCTCATCTTTACAAGTGCTGCCGCGTCACACTCTCACTCACACATAGTCACACACATGCTTCTGATGGTAAGTAAAGGAACGGTGCTAATTACTGGTTAGCGCTCGCAGCTTTCATCAGCATGTTTGGGCTAGGAGTGTTTGCTCGGCTTCATACCAGAGGAATTAGCGCCACCGAGGTTTCGATTTGTCACAGTTGCAGCGGCCGGTGATAAGCTTTAGGGTGGATTTAACAGGCCAGCAAAGGTTAGAATTCTTTAATACCCACTTGAGGCCTCTGGTTTTGAAAAACAAAAATGGGGAAATCCCAAACCATAAACACAAAGGGCTGTTTTTTTTTTTTTAAATGGTTGTAAAAAGGAGTGCTTGGATCTTAAATTCTACCATCGCCCATAAGTGAAAAAAACAACAACATTCTAATGTAAATCTAGACGCTCTTTTGCATAACGGCATTCTGGGGAAAAGTTTTGATTTTAATTGATGAGCCCACCAAACGGGATGTTTTATCTGGGCTGAATAGATCTCTGTGTGCCTCTCAGTTTGGGTCTTTATTCCTCGCTTGTCATCCCAGCGCCTGAGGGATCATGTTGGGATTGCAGAACGCGGAGGAATGCTAACGTTTGCGGTTTGCGTGGAGGAAAAAAATAACATTGATTATGTGTGGCTGGATGGACAGAATGGATGCCATTGAGCGTGGCGAGTGTGTGGACAGATAGGGGATTGTGTTACTACGGCAGGGCGCTGGGCCTCAGGCTCCAGGCTTTGCGGCATGCGGTGTGAGTGTTTACATACCCAGGACACTGGGCCTTTGGGGTGGGGCTACACCTGTCAATCACATGAAAAAGCACCTAGGTACACTGCTAGTTCAGGGTTCAGATGGTTGCTGAGCCTCTCATGGATAGTTGTGGAGGAGCGTGTGAGTGAGTGAAAATTTCCTCACCATATGAATCCGTGTCACATAGTTGGACATAAAGTTTAACACACCAGCGATTGTGTCATGGCTTACAATAAAAACCTGCTTAGATTTCCATCTGGTATTGTAGTCAGGCCCACCAGTATGGCAACACAAAGCCAGCATCCCATCCGTCACAGACTAATGTGTCAGGGCTAAGCTAAGCCCTGTGTAATGACTTGTAAAGAGTGTATATTGGAACATGCCAAGGCAGGGTAAACAGTTTAGAAATGAGTGTCTCTCCCTGGCTTTATCAGGTGATTATCAGTGCCATGTCTGCCTTCAAGTTCCTACCTACTGCCCTGGCACGGGCTGCAGTCACCACGCCAATAAAGCACTCACACTGACACAATCTGCTTAAAACAGAGAGAGTGATCTAGTAAAAAAGGAAAAAAAAGAAAAAACCCACACAGGGTGAGGTTGAGAAACTGGCTTGGTGCTTGGTTTAATTACCTCTCTAGCTCTATCTAACCTGTTTATTTCTGTACAGGGAGTGAATAGATGCCACAGTCAGGTCATGTCGAGGAATTTCAGTTTGGGTTTCAGCAGCTAAACAGCTTCCTGTCTTTCTCCCCCCCCCTCTCCCCCCTCTATGTTTGCTTTATGCTTGCTGCAGGTTGACCCTGGGCAAGCCCCTAGGTGAAGGTTGCTTCGGCCAAGTTGTAATGGCAGAGGCCCTGGGCATCGACAAGGACAAACCCAAGGAGGCTGTAACAGTCGCAGTCAAGATGCTGAAAGGTAAGCGCACAATCACAGTGAGCTTGTAATGGTAAACGTCTCGCTTCAAATCAGAGCACAGGGATAAGACGCACACTGCTTCATTATGGCTTATGGGCAACCCGAGTACATTTTATGGGCGATTTATGCTCCAGCGAGGGTTCAGCAACGGTGCGAGGCGGAGCCCGGGGCTGTCATTATTATTTGTTATTGGTGGTTGCTGAGTGACGGCAAGGGGGAGGCGGGTTGTGTAGGTGAGGGTTAGGGGCGGTCACATACCTGACCCCAGAGCAGCAGCTGGCTGGAGCTCAGTCAGCACCCACACAAAGAGGCAAGTCACACTAGCAGCACTGCTACGATTAATGAAATCAGCAGGAGGGGGCGCTGGGTTGGTTTATGGGGCGAGGGGGGTTAGATCAAGTACAGCAGCCGACCTCGACAATGATAATTTGCTCTTTATGAGCACCCCAGGTAAGGTAATGGTCCAGAGGAATGCAGGCGATGCCATTCTGACCGTCTGGATACCTGCACCGGCTCAGTCGGCCCCATGAAAAAGGAGCCTGCGCGGCAGATAATGAATCGTGATTGAGCGTCTTTAATTCCTCCTCCTCCTTACCCCTGGCACTGAAAGGATGCCTCTGTAGTCTGTGTGAGGAGCTTCCCCTCGCCGCAGTAACTTAAGCCCACATTGTCTGTCAGCCGCACTTAATCAGAAGCACCTATACAAAACAAGGTGTTGTCTCACGGGGCAGAGCCTGGGTCAAAGGGTTAAAGGGCCGACGGGACCAAGCTGTGTTTGTTTTGCTGAGGCTTTCTCCCTGACAACCTTCCATCCTACTTCTTCTGATCTTAGATGACGCCACTGAGAAAGACCTGTCTGACCTGGTGTCGGAGATGGAAATGATGAAGATGATTGGCAAACATAAGAACATCATTAATCTTTTGGGGGCCTGTACACAAGAGGGTGAGTAGGACGTGACACAACATCACACATCTTCGAGTGCCTCAAGAAGAGGGTTCACTTAGAATATTGCATAAGTTGTTGGGAAAGTATTCAGTCATTTGCCTTGTTAACTTTGTTACAAAGCTGCACTTAAGGTTGCCACATTCTTCAAACACATTTATAAAGTGTTTCATCAGACCACATCAGACAGGTAGTGAAGGACAAATGTGGCGGCAGCTAGAAGCCTTAGTGTGTCATACGGAGAGGTTGATTGGATGTGAAGAGTGGATGATGCTGAGCAATCTAAGATTTCTTCTTATTCATGAAGATCAGTGGAGCCACGATGGCGTGAAAAATGAAAAGAAATAATATGCAGTTCATCTGCAACTATGCCCCTTTTCCAGAGGTGGAAAGACTTAAGTAAAAAATAACCTCAAAGTACGAAAGTAATGTGCTTCGTAAAAGTAAAAAGTAGGTCACTTAAATGTGTGTGTGGGCACATATTACAGCAAAGGAGAGACTGCACCATTCTCTATTATATTTCTAATATATTTCTATGTTTTTTACACACCATGTAGCGTGTGGTGTACTGTCCATTCTCACAGTTTATCAGTAACATGTTTCATGTGACTCTTATCTTTACTCTAAAGATACTTACTTTAAAGGACGCGACTTGAAATGTAACACGGTACAATACAAGTAAAATTACAGATTAAAAAAAAATACTCAAAACAGTACACTAAAAAATAACTTTGTTACAGTAATGAGTGTACATGTAATTTGTTACTTTCACTCCTGCCCTTTTCACACCGAAGCGCACCTTTTCAGTCGCTGCAAAAAAACGATGAAGGATTAAATTTGAGTTTTTTTAAATGTGCATAAATGCTTAATTGCAACATTGGACAGTTTGGCCATCAGGAAGGTGTTTTCCATTCAGAATTTATGTTTTTGAACAGAAATGTCTTTCAATCCAGCATCAAATTGAAAATCTTAACATTCAAACGAGAGGTTCCTCTTCTTTATTCACTGTATTAACCATTAACCATTCCAAAAGTCTCTCTGAATTTGGTTCAGTGTCTCTTTCTCTCATTGATGGGAATCATTTATGCTCAAGAGGTAATGTGGGTCTTTTCTCCGCTGCAGGTCCCCTCTATGTGATAGTGGAGTACGCCTCCAAAGGCAACCTCAGGGAGTACCTCAGAGCCCGCCGGCCACCCGGCATGGAGTACTCCTACGACATCGCCCGTGTCTCGGATGAACAGCTTACTTTCAAAGATCTGGTCTCCTGCACTTATCAGGTGGCACGGGGCATGGAGTACCTAGCATCACAAAAGGTAAGGACGGATGGATGGACACAAACACACACACACCCACACACACCCACACACACACACCCACACACACCCACACACACACAAACAAACACACAAAATATCCTGTTCTCACATCAGTCCCCTGCTGGCTGCCGGAGACAGATCTCAGTGCCAGCACACAGAGCATTCGATGTGCTGTATCCAACAAGTTTTTACGTAGGGAGCTTGCATGTGCGTCACTGTGGGAATGTTGTCTCCTAAAAACACGTCTCTGACCCCCTGCCCAAATCCCTGCATTGTCTCTCATTCAACCACAAAAGCCCCTCTGTGTAGAAGAGCTGCGAGGTTTCTCACAATGGGGGTACGGCCATGTTGGCCAAACGCAGCCTCACGCTCCCTCTCACTGTTGGAATGTGACAGAGCGTACTGTCTCTCACGCACACACACACACACACACACACACACACACACACACACACACACACACACACACACACACACACACACACACACACACACAGGCTTGCACATGCGTGCTGATGCACAGAAACGACTTCGACCATATATGCGGTTAAGTATGCGAGGAATCCTTACTTATCCAGACACGCTCATGTCGGTGCAGTCGTGGTGGCGTCATGTTGTGCAGTCAAGCGCCACCTCAGTGCGGGAGATTTCTGGACGATTACATGCACCACAAACATCTTAACACCATTCTAAATTAAGTGCACACCTGTTACACAGTTGATTTATTAATGGAATGAGGCAACTGTCTTATTCCTCTCTTCTCTCACTTTTTCCACTCTGTGACCTCCCCTCTCCCCCCCCCCACCAAACACACACACACACACACAAACACACACACTCCCCTCTCATGTCTCACTCTCTCCATTCCAGTGTATACACAGAGACCTGGCGGCCAGGAACGTCCTGGTCACAGAGAGCAACTTCATGAAGATCGCTGACTTCGGCCTGGCCAGGGACGTCCACAACATCGACTACTATAAAAAGACGACCAACGTGAGTCCTCGACCTGCGCGGTACACACACGTCGAGGGAGTGGAGCGTTTTTTCCGAGAGCCGCTGTGTGAGATTAGTTCGCTGGTCTCTCCGTTTTCTCTCGCTCCCTCATCTTTCTATTCCTCCCTTCCCCTCGGCTGGTGTCTTGGCAGAAGCGGCAGGTTCCCAGGCAGCCTGTGAATGTAGTGCTTCTGGAGACTCTGCCTTGTTTATCCCTCAGTCTCTTGTTCCTTTTAGTTCCATGGACACTTATACAATTAGCCAGAAAAAGAGAGACAGAGCGAGAGGGAGAGGGGAGCGGCTTAAACATAATTGACATTTCCATAGTGGCCCAGTGGTGGCTTTCTTTCCCACCGCAGAGCAGCATTGCCTGCACATCCTCATTTAGTATGCATGGCTGGCTTTTCATCGCATGCAGAGAGAGAACTAGCTGACAACAACAACAACGGCAACAATATGCGATGATGTCGATGGTAATGATGATTAGGACAATGACAGCGGCGACAATGATGATCACTTGTGTTAAACTAATCTAGACAAAGCCGTCATTGTAGTTTTATTTCTGTTTCTTTATTTCTGTCTTTATGTATTAAATGAAAACCTAGATTGTATATATTTTTGTTTACATATTTTGGTTTCTCATTTGGTTTTCAGCATTTTTCCTGCATATTTTTGTCGTAGTAAGCTTAGTATTTAGGAGCTAGGAGGACTTATTTTGGTGTTATCCCTCCGTTTAGTCATTTGCAGTGTCTGATGAGATTATTCTTGCCATTAGCCTACCACAGAAATATTGACCAAGGTCGCCGTGTCAGCAACGCTTAGCTTCCCAGCCAGTGTTTTAATGGCACACAGAGATAAACTCTCCCCTTTATCTGTGACCCTGTTTATCAGCTCTATTGCTTTAACAATGTAAACGTTCCTCTGGGAAATCCTCCTCCCACACAGCCGCTCTAGTGCCTTATTCCCCGGGCTGCTTTCACGTATCGGCCTTTCCAGGAGTAATGAGATCTCCCAGCAGCAAATTAATTCAAACATCAGGCAAGAAATGGAGGAATCCGGGGGCTGTCTTGTGTGTAGATTTCGTTTGACCTCACATCTGTTTGTGTCCTCAGGGTCGCCTCCCGGTAAAATGGATGGCTCCAGAGGCGCTGTTCGACCGGGTCTACACACACCAGAGTGACGTGTAAGTATATAAGTATAGTGCGTTTGTGTGTCCCACAACCACAATTACATGAGAGAAAATCCATTTACACACACCGGCGATGCAAATAAACCTTCTCATAAGGTAAAACACACTTATCACCGCTGTTTTTAAGATTTCACTGAGTTTGGCTGAAGCCTGCAGTCAGACTCGGGGGGGGGGGGTCGTTACTCTGGGGGGTGGGTGAGGTGTTTTGGCGCTGCACTGGTGAGTGTTAGGTGGGTTGGTGGGTAGATGGGTGGGGGTAGGTGGGGGGCTGCCTATAGGGGGCCAGCACTGGCCGGTCTGTGGCAAAAGTGAGGATTTCACGCTAGACTTGTAGCCAATGCCGTGTTACTAATCTGACCGGCTTCAAAGGGCCCTGCAAGGAGCCCCAAGCCCACCAGTGCCTCCTCCCCCACCGGCTCACCCCTCGCTCCTCCGGCTCGGCTCGGAAGTCTCCCCTCCAGTTGGGGCCTCCGCACATGTCTAAGCGCAACAATGCTGCGGCCCTCCAGTGCGGGCCTCATCCTCCCTACGCCCTCCTCCTTTAACCCCCTGCCATCCATTCCTCACTCTCCTCTACTCATTCTGTTCAACACTTTGAACATGTGGCTCATCGTTTTGGAGCCGCTCCATGATCAAAATAATCCCCCCCCCCTCCTCCTCCTCCTTTCGCCCCGCCGTTCTTATTTTCATTCATCTGGTATGTGGATTGCTGACCCGTCTCTGTCCCTCTCTCTCTCTCGCTCTCTTTTTAAGTCAAGAGCACTCATTCTAAAAACAGAACAAAGGGAGAGCGTCCCTCTCTTTTTGGTGCTTGAGTCTTATGCGTCCTGACAGCGTTGTTTGAAGTTTCTGCTCCAGACACCGGCGGCCGAAAGCGTATGTGGCAATTAGATAAATGCCTTGCATGCTGACCCCTGGGGAAGAAGATTTTGTGTGTGTGTGTGTGTGTGTGTGTGTGTGTGTGTGTGTGTGTCTATGAGTCATACAGCAGTAGCACACTAAACATAGCGCTCATCCAGTTAAGCACTTGGGATAGAGGATCTCGCTACTGTCCATGTTTGTGTGTGCACGTACACATCATGCCCTTCATGTTCCACGCCGCAGCATCAATCAATAACCTGGGGGAGTACAGGGGGCCGAGTGGGGTGTGGGCAGACATGAACTGCCGACTGTGGCCCTTTCTATCAGCTCGCTGCTAATTACGTTTCATCACTCACTTTTAGTAATTGGCTTTTTCACATGGCGCATGAAGGCAGAAGGAGGAGGAGGAAGGACGTTGGGGAGGCGTAGGGCGGCGGGCTCGCACTCAAACGTCACCAGAAGCGTGGGCGATCCATACATGACATCAGATTAAATGAATACATGAATCCCAATGAAAGTTGCCGCTTAATGTTTTGACGAAATGGGCCCAGGGGACTCGGCTCCGGCTGGCTGAGGTAAAGGGAAAGAGTCGTGGCTCGAGCCCAGAGAGGCGGTATCGTGGCCAGGCTTGGTGAAGACACCCACTCTCCGAATAAAACGGAGACATGCAAACGCATTTGTTCATAGCCCGAGCTCCTATGCCACGTTTCAGAGCCTCGAATCTTCATATTAGGATCAGATCCACTGCTGCATGTACATCATGTATTGACGGGTTTCCTGACATTTGTATTCATGTTGCTCTCTTTCGATATCGAGAACGTACAGCCTAAGTGCTTGGGATATGAATGTAATGAGATTTGAATACGCCTCCGGAATACAGTCACTTTTAAACTGATCGGTAGTTTACGCATCTAGTCGGCTGGAATACACAAGTGCTCTCTGGTAAAGGTCAGATGCCAGGTCAGTTAAAGTGACCCGCAGCACGTTGGTTTTGCGTGCCTCTCTGGCGAGTCACGGTCGGTTGCAGGCCGACTGCACGGAGCAGCAGCTCGACAAGCAGCGACAGACGGTTACAAAGTAGCGCGGAAAGGAGAGACGAGTGTGTGTGTCAACAAGTGAAGAGATACAACGCGGCGATAAAGGAGAGAACAAACCCAGGGCTGGTTGTGTAAACAGATGGAGGAGCTGATAGACGCCCCGACCTGCCTGTCCATGCCCACTTGGCCTGGTTGGACCACTAGCGTGGCCTGTGGCTGCCCCCAATGCGTACGCGCAGATTAGCGTTTTGTAAACGCGTGATAATACGGCCTTTGTGTGGACATAAATCAAGCATGCTGTCAGCGCAAGAATGAAAAAAACCCGCTGCGGAGCCACACTGTCCAATATATACACGGAGCGCTCGCGGATATTTAACAACCAGCACAACAAGGATGAGGAAGTAGTTAATAGTTAAGGGTTACTGGCCATCTCTGGGCCTCTCGCTCCCGTTTTGTCGGCTGTGGGTGGTCCACTGTTTGTTTTGGTGTGGTGTGACTGGACAATGCCGGCCTGTGTGACCGGCCAGCCGGGCACAAAAGCCATCATTGAGATCAGTGCCAGAGTGGCACTGGGAGCGGGTTCGCGCCACAAGCCACCGGACGGCAGAAAGAAGGCATTGACACCACCGCGGTGTCACACTGTCAAAGTTTGTTTCCAATCTTTGGCCAATGTGACTCTATGTAAATGATCTGGAGGTTAAATGAATAACTCATGTGGCCTAATGTTATTTAAAGTGGCAGAGAGCTCTTGAACACTGTTCACTGTTTCGTTGCCATATTATAGCCTTAACGTGTATCGTGTGTTTTTCTGTCTTCTCAGCTGGTCATTTGGGGTGCTGATGTGGGAGATCTTCACCCTCGGGGGCTCCCCCTACCCTGGCATCCCCGTTGAAGAGCTCTTCAAGTTGCTCAAAGAGGGACATCGCATGGACAAGCCTGGCAACTGCACCAACGAGCTGTAAGAGTCGCTTTCTCCCAAATTTACATCCCCACTGACCACCAAACACACACTAGCCCTTACACCCAGGCTCTAATGCCACCCCAGTCTCCATCAGATCCATGACTCCGGGGCTCTGTGTCCACTCTGTCGGGCCTCTGCACAGCTGTGACTGGCTGCTATCAGTGTCCTCATTCACAATTAGTCCTCAGCGGACAATGGCACAGCTCTGCCACGGTGCCACACTGCGAGAGTGGATGGAGAACAAAGTACAGACACAATAGCAGTGCAAGACACACACACACATACATTATAGTATTTAGAAAAACCCAAAACACTGCGAGGCATGTTTGTGATCAGCAAGCAGGACAATCACTGTTATTGATGGCACAGCGGAATACATTTAAAAATGAGATGGCTTCAGAGAACACCTGCTGTTTTGATTTATTCTTTGACATGGACACTCGAGTCCAGAGGCATAAATCATTCAGCCAGTAAATGTTGAAACTTGAATACGAGGTAGATAAGGAGTGGCACAGCTTGAGTTTGGACAGGCTAAATAATGTCTGCAACACTTCCCTGAATGACTCAGTTCTCGCGCCCTTAATCCACTCTTCTCTTTGAGTAAACAGGTACTTTTTTTTTTTTTTTTTCTCTCTCTCTCAGGTACATGATGATGAAAGACTGCTGGCATGCCATCTCATCCCACAGACCTACCTTCAAGCAGCTAGTAGAGGATCTGGATCGCATCCTTTCCCTCAACACCAACGAGGTGAGTGCAGCTCTCTCATTGCTCCTCACACGCGTTCTTATTCCATAAAGTTCCTGGATTCAGGGTGGTCAGAAATCATGCTACACAAACCTTCACTTTTCCTGGCAAGTAGGAGTCCGGTATTTCCTAACAATGAAAAATATGATACATTCCGACACACAATTACATGTTTCTCAGTCCAAACTAAATCGTGCTCGTGCCAGTGCATGCAGGGTTCAGCAGAACCTTTGCTGAAAGCTTTTGGAGCATTAGCAGCCACGTCGCTGACAAAAGGCCTCCATGGTGACCGACAAAAAATGGCCAGATGATTTGATCCAGGCCCAACATGGCCGCTACGGCCCAGTGAAGTTGCCCAATCATCACATTCATGCCTCGCTCCGTACAATGGCCGGCGTTTCTTCCCCCCTCCCCCCCCCCCCCCTCCCCCGTCTCGTGTGATATCCGAGTGCAGACCTGAAAAGAGCTCGTCGATGGAAAGCTGTCAAGACTCGTCTGCTCTTGGAGCTGGAACCTCATGAATTCATGCCAAAAAAAAAAAGCCCAAGTTTGAGTTTGAACTTTTGAAATGTAATAAAGCGCCCTTTTCTTGCCTTTTTATTTTCTCCCTCCTTTCCCTCTGCCCCAAACCGCTGGCAGATGTGGAGGTCTTTAGTAATGTGAGACTTCTCGTGTTGAGCTGGGAAAATGGAAGCCAGCGCTCATTTTCTAGAAAACCCCAAGAACTCTTCCTTCCTACTAGTCCCAAAAACAGCCATGAAAGACAAGCGGGAGGGGGGGGGGGGAAGACATGAAACAACCTCACAACACTGGGAGAATCAAAAATTAATAACAGGATTTCTTGGGGGTTTTATTTTCCTTCATCCTCATTTTTTTTTGGGGGGGTGGGGGCGTTTTGTTCTGCCAGCTTCTTGATTTTTTTTCTAGCCATCTTTTAGTGTTTATGTTGGATGTTTCATTTGTCAGATTTGTTTGGACTGAACCGATGTGAAGGGATGCCGTAAAGGCTGGAGTGCCAGTTCCCTGGTCTAAACGTATCCTCTTTTCCCCCGACCGCCCCACCACATTAAAGTGGACCAAAACCCCGACTCGGCCGACCCTGCTGTCCTCAAGCTCCAACATTCAATTCGCTACCTATTATTCATGCAAATATTTTCATACAGTATCCAGTTTAAGATTATTTTTTCTGTTCTGTTTCATAAACCCTTCCAGGGTGATTTGGCATGGTTTAGATAAATATCATGATGAAGGTGATACTCTCTCACCCTCCTCCTCTGGAAAGTCCCTGGTCTTGCTGACTGGGTTTCAGCACTATATTTATGTTCTCTGGTTTTGCTGTAGGTCTCTTGCCTCTCCTCTTGCCTCCGTAGCGTCTTTTCCCTTTTGGTAACATATGAGCTTGTGTCTGAGTGTAAGTTATCTGACCCAGCCCTCTCCTTCCCTGTGTCTGTGTCTCCAGGAGTATCTGGACCTGTGCGCCCCAGCAGAGCAGTATTCCCCCAGCTTCCCCGACACTCGCAGCTCCTGCTCCTCCGGTGACGACTCCGTGTTTTCCCACGACCCCTTACCGGACGAGCCCTGCCTCCCCAAGTACCAGCACATCAACGGCAACGTGAAAACATGAGCCCACAGGCAACCCCTCTCTACCCCAGCTTTGACTTGCCCCAGTTCGTACCCCTCGACGTCCCAAAACACACGTAGCACAGACCCCCTCTCACAGCCCCCCTCCACCCCCATCACTCCTCTGGCTCCCGGTGGACTAATGGACCCAGATGGGACTGGGCTGGTGGCAGCGCTGCTGTCACACACTCATACTGCCATGCACACACACACTACATACATACGTGCTCACGCGAGGTCTTACAGGAGAGGACAGGGACCCTTCAGAAGCTGTTTTTTTTTTTTTTTTTTTACTGACTGATTGAACTGACGTTCCCTCGGGACCCTCCTCCTCCTCCAACTCTCCCTTCATAAAAACACACAGACTTTTGAGTTTTGGTTCTCATGTGTTATAGGTTTCTTTTTTTGTTGTTGTTACAATCGACGACGTTACTCATTGGGTGATCCCATTCCAGCGGCTGGCATTCCAAGACTGTTATTTGCTCCTGGAGGAATGTATGGACCGATGTGAACTCAAAATAAAAAACAAGGGACTAGAAGAGGATGACGAATAGGAAAAGGACTGAGCTTCAACTAACAAAACAGAGGAATAGAAGGAGAGCACATATAGAAACTGCTCTTCTGTTTATTTTGTAATATTGATGCATTTCTTTTTCAGTTCTCTTGATAAAACCTTCCCAATTATTCTGGAGAGAAAAAAAATCCACAGTATATTGTATAGTGCTGGGTATATTTGTAAATATATTCAAAATGTATAAATATATATTATATATTTACAATGAATTATTTTTTGTATGGACTCCGAAATAACCCCGACCCTCTCCACCGTATTTTGAGTCTGAGGCAGGTATTCTAACAGGTTATGTGTCCTTTATTTCTCTTCACACACACAAACTCACACACACAGACATGGATACACACTTTAATGTACACAAACACCTGTTTTACTCTCACTCAGTAACACAGTTGAGTATTGGCTTTCAGGGACTGAGGTAGCATGTTAATTTATTGACTTATGTTTTTTTGAAATGAATCAAAAAAAAGTCTGGAGAAAAAAAAAAGAACAAAAACAACATGGCAGAAATGATGACATTAATGATGCTGATAATACATAAATAATCCATTAAATTTATGGTAATTTAAAATGATCTTTCAGCAGTAACAGAAAAAAAGCTATTTTTAGTGGGTTTGAAAGATCCAGGTTTTGTAAGTTTTATATATATGAATGTGAATATTAAGTTAAATTTAAAACAACTGTACATTTTATAGTCAGCTAATCCCTTTCTTATGTAGCTGTTGATGCCATTTCTATCCAGTCATTTTACTCTTCCTAAGCTTGGCTTTAGGAAACGAGATTGATTCCTGGATATTTATATACAATATGATTGACAGAAAAGGATTTTGGAAATGCCTACTAGCAATCCGCTCCCTCACTTAGACAAAAAATAGACTCCAAATTGACTTGACAGAATTGAAAGCTGAAAAACAAAGTATTAAATCATTCAAGTGTTTTTTTGTCTTTTTCTACTGGACCAACTTTAAGATGTTGTTTTGCAAGTGTTCATGCCACATTTGCGAAATAAAAGATGGAAAAAATACATTATTGTCCTAATCTCTGACTTTTTTGGGTGTTGGAGTTTTTGGAGTTGTGCATTTTTTGCAGTGAATGGCAGAGATAATCGAAAGATAAAGCTGACTTTGTTTTATTTGTCTAAGCTGGAAGAATGTGTTATCATTAAAGCGCACATTCCTCTGGGCTAAATTTATTTTTCTTTGTCTGATATGGGCAGAGATGATTTTGCTGCCATTACCAAGTGGGTGCTTTTTCTGAGAGTATTTTTCTTGTATGCTTTGATTCTTTACCTACTTTGTGAGAAAGGGGTTTGAAAAACTGTACGACTCTGCAGGGGTTCACTAAGCCTTTTTCTGTATCTCAGACTAGTTTACTCCTATATGAGTGATGTATTTTTACTTTAAAACACTCACATCCTTAAGTTTTCCTGATAAGCCAAGGCTTCATGCAAAACTGCTAAGCTACGCACAAACGTAGCATAAATGTGATCAGGTTAGATACTGAATTTATGCTACTGGCCAAAGCAATTTTGTTAATGAACAGGGAACTCGTCATTGTCATGATCGTGTGTCTCTCTGTCCCGATCTGTTGGACTTTGATCAGACAAAGAGTCTTTGTTAGACTAATAGGTGCTCTGATTAGCTGATTGATTTCCCTTTTTTCTCTAAACAGAACACAATCAATTCAACGTAGAGGGCAGTTGATTTATCCGATTTGATGTAAGTTAATCAAAGTTGATCGATGAGCGAGGGCGATTGATAGTGGCAGCCGTGGATGTGGACCTACATAGTAAGGGTGGTTGCTTATCAACCACGAAGCAAGAATGTAGCAAGAATGTTCCCCCAATACCACGAAGACAGAGCCGCCCAATGGAGTGCTGCTGGTACGACGTATATTTTGTAGTTAGCATCGAGCTGCGAAAATTGCAGAAATGCTCTGTGGCAAACAAATGTTTATAATACTTAAAAGTTTTGTTCAGCCAGATAATCAGCCAGATAATCAGCCAGATAATCACAACCACAACTTTTATGATTTTAGATGCATGAATACAATCGGCATGAGAAAAAAGTTCATGTCAGGCTATGAACGAACTACACCACGGTCGCATTGATCTTTAAGGTATTTTGTCATAAACAAATCTGCAAAACATTTTGAGGTATAACCAAAGTTATTGCAACTCATTCTGTGGAAGACGTGGATGTCCACATGAAATTTCTTGGCAATCCGTCCAACAGATGTCATGACATCTGAGTCAAAACCACAACTGTCTAGATAAAAAGTCGAGGGATCCCCAAAATTATTAGAATACATCTTCTGGGAACCATGAATGTCCAAAATGTTGTGGCAGTCTATGAGGTAAGTAAGACATTTCACATCCTGGTGGCGCTAGATTAAAAGTCAGGGGATCTCCATAGTAAGCAGGGTTCATGCTCTCGGCACCATGAATGTTTGTACCATCTATCCAATAGTTTTTGAGATATTGAAGTCTGGACCAAAGTGGTGGACAAACCGACAGACCAGCTGGTAGAATATACACTGAACCCAGTAGGAATGAGAGCAACAACAGTTGTGTAGCAAGGTGAGTATTAAGTTAAACAAAGAGAAAAGAAAAATACCTTTAACATAAATCTTGATCCCTTCTATTACCATGTTTGAACTTGTTCTGAATACACACACACGCACACACACACACACACACACACACACACACACACACACACACACGCACACACGCACACACACAACTAAGTCTTCCTCCAATAGACGTGTCCCCTCATGTCTCCGGAACCAGAAAAAGGGTTTGGAGGGAAAAGTCAGTCAGAAAACATTCCTGTTTTTTCCATAGAGTAAATGGGGGGTTGGGGGCATAAAGCAGCTCCAGCACTGGAGGATTGGAGGAGGATTGGAAAAAAAGAGTGGCAGGATAAACCACAGCATCATACACCCTCATTAAAGGGGGCAGTGCAGAGAAAGGCAGCCGGATATCCACACCGGCTATTGCACACTTTTATCAGAACGCCCGTCTATTGTGCTGTCGGGTGGTGGCACACACACACACACACACACACACACACACACACACACACAGGCAGGCGAGCGGGCGGGGAGCAGGGAGGGGTAAACTCCTGGGAGACCAAATAGAGGATTAGTTTGTTCAATCTTGACAAAATGCCCTCTGAGCTGCCGTTGCGTTTACGTGAGACAAATACACTTTTTCTGACATCAGTAGTGTGATGCAATGGATCCTTTCAAGAGACACATTATCAGTTCTGTTTACATATTGATAATGATGTAAAGGTAAATAAATAGACGGGTGACCTATGACCTCAGTCATCAGTCAGTCACCATTTGAAGGCAACTAACAGCCTTCATTTCTGGTGTTCATGCTGCAGCAAAACAGCCTATTTTATAGCTTGAATTTAGATCAAGAACATTTAAATTGCCCTATAAAGTTGACTACACCATATTGCAAAATCCATGAATCTTCTTTATATGCCGCGCAGCCCTCTCATCGATTAAAATCGCATCATTAAGTGTATGATGACACATGTCCTTGCATAGTTTTGCATAACTTTTAAGAGCCAAAATAAAAAACGAATGTTGCAGCGCGGGTTTGCTTTCATACGCAATGTGAATGCATTCTGATGTTGTTTTCCCCCGAGGACACAGGGAGCGGTGACCCTCCACTTATAAACACGACCCACCACGCTCAGTCAAAGCTCTAGATGACTTTTTCATTTGGAGGGGTTTTTACTCCATGGTTTCCCTAATGCCCTCGAGATTAACCCAGTGACCCTCAAATATTAGCTTTCACTGACTTTAGAGAGACGGGGCAGTAGTTGGAGGAGACCAGAGGAATCACTATTTGTTCAGCACCGTATGTATTGAATCGAATGTGACGGGATGGATTTCTGACTTTTTGCTCAAGAAACGTTTGTCAGAGGATCGAGGGACATCTGGCAGCTAGGGTAGCCTGACATTTTTGGCGGGGAAAGCGATTTTCATTCTGATCCTGCTGTTTATTCCTGTCCTTCCTAGTCCTCCTCTGCGTCCTTGGTCCTAGCCCTGTCCTCCCTCGCCTAGCCATCTGGTGGGGCCTGGTGTGTTTGCACAAGGCTCGGTCCTCTGGAATGTCAACACAAGGCTTTGTGTGAAGCCAGAGGAGCCCACATCCACTGGAGATAAGACCCCACCAACCCAGGGAGAGGAGGAGGGGTCATAGGGTGGGAGGCTGGACGGCGGGGGGGGGGGCGTAGTTAGAGGGTGACTTAAAGTTTAACAAAGCTGCCAAGTGACCGATATACCCACGGCTTAATCCTGCATAGAACGCTTTCCCCTCACCAAACTCCAGCTTTGCCTAACAGGGAACAGAAACCTAATTTCTGTGTCGAAGACATCTGCCTCCCCGTGTTGATCTTATTATTTTGATCTCCTGCATTTGAAGCAGATATTTCTCTAAACTCTTTACCATTGGCCAATGGGGTGAGAGCGTGTATCTGTCAAGGCAGCGCTCCTCAACCTACCATTTGTATTGAGTAGCAGATAATGAATGGTTCATCGCCAGGTCAGTGCTCATGAGAGGGAGGGGTCTACTTGTGTTTGATTAAGGGCTTGCGAGGCACCGTGTCTGGTTCTGCATGGGAGCATAAACAAGTCGAGTGTGTGTTTGTGCGTGGGACTACTGCGACGGTGTGTGTGGTTTGGTGCCCCCTGGGTTCCTCTAAACATTCGCTAATGGCGCAATTGTGTCTGAGCAATTGTAATTCACTCCCAGTTAGTTTATATGCTGACTTTGCTATGTCTGAAGGTCTGAGGTAACAGCTCTTGGAGTGTAATCAGTGGAAAACAACGAGCCGAAGCTCAATTGTTTAGAGGGAGATAACAGGGTAGAATTGCCAGAACTCAAGAACTAACATCTTTGAAGGAAGTTTAGACTGGTTTTTGTTTGTCGACTAAGCAGGAGACAGGGAGTAATGTGCAACACTTAGTAGTGTTTAGTCAGATTTAAGTAGGTTCAATATTGCACACACGATTAAATAGAGCTATTGTGGAGCTATGCACACATAATTTCAAGTTACTCTCTAAACTGGTGAGGTTTTTACCGTTGGGCTAACGTGGCATGTTTTACAGCTCTGGGTGTGTTCTATAAACCAGCTTAGTCATAATGTTCCCTGCCCAGTTATGCCAATCACAACACTCACCCCGTCGGTCAGCCCTAATCCCCCGCGTCTTGTCTTGCAGTGATGATGTCACTGGTGACATCGAAGGCCGTAAACCCTGACGTATGCTAATGATGTCCTGCCAAGGAGACAAACATTCGTTTTCCAATGGCAAGATTTTTTTTTTTAATGCGCCGCACAAACAGAATGCCTCATGTCGTACAGACGTATTTGGGCTCACGACCGAGCGTGTGACTGAGGCAGAGATGTGTTTTATACGAAAACCAAGCCTAAAAGAGCTTATGAAAAGAGAAATATGGGTTCAAACCCCCAAAACGCAGGCTCCCACATTTCCCACAATGCAACTCAATAGTGTCTATCGTCCTTGCCTGACAAACACCAATGTCTTTTGAACCTTCCACATTTCGTAACACACAGGCTTTCCATTAAAAATCTGCACTCGCCACAAGCAACGACCAAGATACCCATGTGAAGTCACTTGAGTTAATTTCTCAGACTTTACAAAGCTCCTTCGGAGCCACAGAGGAGATTATACAGCTGTTTTCACCAGCTGAAAACTCTACTCTACTCTGTGGGACTGCTACATTTATTTTGACATTGTAAACTGGGAGAGTGCCCCTTAAATTAAAAAACCTGTTCGTTACAGTCAGGATATCTATTCATATTTATTTGGTTTTAAAATTAGTTAATTTCCGTATGCCTTAAAGATAGAGTTTTATTCTACGGCACCATTTAAATTCACATGGAGTGGAGTGGATTTTATCTCATGGTAGAAGTTGTTTATTTATTGTGTTTTATTTGATTTTTGCTTCGCTGACAGCTGTGTTTGAAGGGACACCTGACAAAGCCAGAAGCCCAGCAGAGAGTCAGTTTATTTACATTATCATGTTCCTTGGAGTTACTGTACTTTGGACTCGATTATAAATGTGTTGGGGGGAAAAAGGAGATAATAGCAAACAACTAAATCAGAGAGCGAGTTTAGAGACAAACGGCCCGTCTTCCCTATCACAAGTTTAGGTGAACTGAAAGCAGTATATTATTGGCAGGAGGACAGAGAGGTGACAGTAAAGAGTATGTTGCCTCTGTGTCAGGAGACAGACTGGATGGAGATATATGGCAATGCACAAGCAGCACCGTTAACCACCCCAGCAGTGTTACTGTCATGAGTAAACACAGGCCCAGGCCAATAAAAAAAAAAAAGCGCTTGTAAAAGAAAAAAAAAAAAAGGAAAAAAAAGAGTGCCCATAAATGATGTATAATTGAAATTGTGCAGGAGGGCAGTTAGTCAGAGCTATGGCTCCCAGGAGTCCACACACATACACACTGTAGCTGGGGGGAAGGGGAGCCGGAGGAGGAGGAGGAGGAGGAGGAGGAGGAGGAGGAGCAGGAAGTGGAAGAAGGGAGGTTAGGATTGATCGAAAAGGGAGGTTAAGGTTGTTTTGGTCTCCAAAAGGGAACGCAGGAGAGAGAATTGACAAATGCTTGATTCAGAGCCCAAAAAAACTGCTTCCTTAGGAGTCATTCAATTTTTTTGAAATATTTAAATCCTGGTCGTTCTGAATAAGTAGAATAATTTCCCGGTCACAATCCATGAAGCGACGTTTCACGTTCCGAATTATATGTTCCCAACGGGAGAAACAGTTTATGCATACTCAGCTGCAAAGGTTGGCGCCTCCCTTTTGTCAGGTGGTATGTTTTCACAATCTAAATGACGAACGATCGCCATGACAATGCCATGGTGACAGACGGGATATAAATCACACTGGAAATAAATCACTGCGAGACCCTCCTCCCCCCCCTCTCACCTGCATCACTCTTTCCAGCTACACAAGAAGCCCACTGTTTCTCCGAATGCCAACACAGCTCATTTCCCCCCCCCCCCTCTACTCAATTTGTCAATTTCAAATATGCTTTCAACGTTTTGTTGGTTCTTTCTGTGGGTGTGTTTGCGTTCCCCCCCCCCTCCCACACTCTTTTTTCCCCCCTGGTCAATCACCCCCTCCCTCTTACCCTTCTCTGACTTGAATGTCTGTGATTGTGTGCTGCTGAAAGTTTGGGGGCAGGTAAAGGGAAACTTCTCTCTCTCTCTCTCTCTCTCTTTCTCATTCTGTACAGTAAAGGAGGTCGTTAAATAAAAGTGTGCAGTGAGTGACGTGCCTCTATACCGGCCTGCCTTCAGAGAAACAACAAGAGCCCGCTCTGTCCTGCCCGGGCAAGACGGGATAATTATAGCTCCCGACTTAATCACTTACCTCAAAGCCTTTTGGTTCTACAGCGTCTTGCCTCTGTGTGCCTCTCTTTCCCTTTTTAGATTTGCCCGCCACCTGCCTATAGTAAAGCGTTGCAACAACATGGGTTGTTACTTTCTTTTCATTCGGACACAATGATGGGTGTGGGCACAGTGTTGCGGTCGGGGTAGTTTGTGCGTGCACAGCGAGGGGCAAGCGGTTCAAGGTGTGCTGCAGGCTTAAACTCACACACACTGTGAGTTTTGGGTTCACTTGCAGGTTAGCATCCATCCTCTCGGCTTGACACATTTGTCCATTTCTCACATTTTCCAGGAAAGAGTTTGGGCTCTTGAGTGAGTTAAAGCCGCTGCAGTGAGCCTCACTCTGAGTCCTGAATCAATAGGGTGCTGATCGATAACACATTGCTGCTGTGCTTCTACCTCCTCTAAACTGATCCATATTCTGATATTATGTATACATGGTCTGTAAACTGATTAAAGTCAGGTATTCTCCATCTGTCCCATCTGGGAACACGTGAATCTGTCGGTTGAACCTCAGCCCATTCCTGCTGTGAATACACTCCCTCCCAGGCTCCATGAGGTGGCTGGCCCCCGGGTGAGCAGTGAGAGGGATGGGGGGAGCAAAAGCGAGAGAGCCCCTGAAAAGGTGCTTTGTGCTGGTTCAGAAGAGCCCGAGGCTTTAGCCTGTCAGAGGTTGTGGTTCTAGGCCAGCAGCCAGGCCTTCAGACCCTCTCGCTGGCAGAGACTGAACAACCATCTGGAGTGACGGGGCCCTTCCTGAACTGCTCCGTGAGCTGCACAGAGCCAGGCCGGGCTGAGCGTGGTCCAGGCTGGGACGCACCACAGAGGGCTGCGAAAATAAACCATTGGTGCTTCGCTGAAATTCCTTGGCTCCGAAGCCCGAGCTCCTGAGGATCATTCCCACGGGAGAGCAGCAGAGTGGTCTCACACTGAGCAGCAGAGTACGGGACAAAACTACTCGGCTACTAACGTCACTGCACGGACCTCTAAAGCAAATCCCTGAATGTGACCTGGCTTGTGGCTTATTCTATTGGATGATGATAATGATGTTTGAATTGCACTCAGGCATCCGCTCAGGTTGCATTTGGCTGGCCGCGGCGTAGAAGGCCTTGACAATTGATGAAAAGAAAGAAAGAGCAAAAGGAATATTTGGTGTTAGATGAGTCAATATCATCAACAGTGATTTATTATGTTTATAGAGAGTATGTGCCCTGGCTGTCATCAGCAGAGGCGAGTGGGAATGATCAGCGCACTATGTGGTGCTGCAAACACAATTAAGTGAGGCAGAGACAGGCAGACTCCTGACTCACCCAGCTCTTTCCTGGGGTTTGTTTACGTTTCGGATCTAGACCTATATAGTGCAGGAGTGTGTGCATGTCTGGAGACAGAGTGAGAAGTGCAGCAGAGTGAGCTGCCTGGCAGCCGGACTCGTATAGACTCAGATCTGGTCTGCGGAGTGCATAGACTGTCGAGCTCAGTGCCGCGTTTCAGCCACACTGCTACACATGAGATGAAATCAAAGTCCTCCCCCACCCCACCCCCACACCCCCTCAACTGGAAAGCGAGATAATTCATGGTACATTTAGTACGAGGCAGAAAAATGTGAACCATATTGTGTCGGGCGTTTCAGCGGGGCAGGTTTCTGTTCTCCCCCCATCCCCCAACTCCTGCAACAGAATAAAATTCCTCTGCCTTTCTGGAGCTGGCCCAAGCCAAGCAAATTATGACCCGAAATCTTTTCATATGAACCTCTGTCACGCAAAAAAACATCACTAAGCCCCGTCTCTAGCTCTCCTTCTGCTGGAACGGGCCCTGTTTTATCCCATTCCTCAGACCAAGGCCATTATATTGAATCCTTGAGGCCTCTCCCTAATCGAAAGTGAGAGAACACAAACAAAAGAGAAAAAGCCCAGACCCTGCAGAGACCACTTCAGAGAATTTGATGCAGAGCAACAAAACAAGCAAGTCACAACGATAGGCGGGGACAATGTTTGCCCAATGATTGATCAATATATCAAAAACTCATCATCTCCCCTCTGAGGCTTTGGAGTTGAGTCACAAACCTCCCCGGCAACCACAGCTGGAACCATCATGGGGTTCAAAAAATGTCTTCTCTCATCCTTTGGACGCTCATACAAACAACTAACTACAGGACAATGACATTGTCCTTTTTAACTAGGTCGTTTGTAGTTATGACCATCACAACTATAAAAATGATTGATATTGTGCACGACAGGTCAATTACTGAGCAAAAACCGCGAGCAGTGAGAAGATCAGACGGGTTTTAGTCGAACCGCATGGATAGCCGAGCGCATTTGGAAGAGAAAATGAAGTTGAACAGGAAAATGTTACTGTACGTTGTAAGTATCCATCATAGTTGGGGAGATTCTCCAGGGAACCCCACAACCTGCAAGGTGAGGAATGAGATTCAACAGCTAGCTCGAACTTTGAGCCACTATTATCCTTTAAGAAAAACAGCAAAATGAAGGGGAAAAAAAGGACACTCGTCCTCCTCAACGCCACGGCTTTTCTATTTATCTGTGACCAGCATCATCAGACCACCACAAGCCCCTATATGCAGCCAGAGTGCCCCCCCCCCACCACCACCAGCTTTCACCTCCAAAGTTCAGCCTGGTGTGAACCACTCAAATGGCCCTGTTGTTTACAGTAGTGTTAAGTGCGTGCCCCTCCAGGATCAGTCGGAGCCATAATCCCCTCTTCATTCCCACTGAGGCCCAGAGTGTGTGTAAGTGGACATGGGTGATGGCAGACAACGAACGGCTCACCAGCCCACCCATTCGAGCCAGCCCAGCAGCTTCAAAGACACACGGAAACTCACACATGTGAACACACGCATTCATTCTCTCACGCACACACACACACACACATGCACACACACAAAATGAGAGACCACAAGCCCAAATAATAGAGAACGAAAGAGAGCAAATGAGAAAGGTTTTCGTCCCCTCCATAATATTACCCCCTTCCCTTCGCTTTTATGTCATCTCACCTTGTAAAAAGGCTTTATGGTCTTCCCAGGCCTCATGGCTACGAGTGTGGTGAGGTGGATTGTGGGAGCTTTAGAACTCCTCCAGGAACAGCACTTAGTGCGAGTGACAGGAGAGTATCTCCAGAGAGCTTTAGCTTGCAAACCGGGAAACTCTTTAATCTGACTTCCTCTACTATGCTTGATTTTTCTTTTTCTTCTTTTATTCCCCTTCTTTTTACAAGCATATGCTAAGAGAACAGTAAAACAATGCAAAGTAGAGCTATCAGAGCATAGAGTCAAAAAAGATACATTATACACTTTCTCCATCATCGACATCCCAATAAAACTGACCAATGACCTCCAAAAAAGAAATGACTTTGAGGTTATTGCCACCGTGGGGAAGGCAGCAGTCCTATGGATGAGAGTGAATTCACCTGTGGCTCTGAAGTGGTTTACACTTGCTCTGCAGGTCACACAACACAGGACAGCATGTGCTACTGCAGTCATTTATATGACGTGCTATATAATGTAACTATTAAAAGAAACTTAATGGGAAATCCATATGACAGAAAGGAGAAAAAAAAGAAAGGAGGGGCTTCGGTCGTATGTTAACCTAATCAGGTGTTACCCATTAGCCCCGAGGTCTCATATCAGCGACTGGAACTTCTTTATACCTCCATCTCTGTCTCCTACCCCCTCCCCCCCCCCCACACACACACACACACAAACACACACACACACACTTTCTATCTTCCGGTCCCTGTGCAGGTCTGCCTGTATAATGTCCACATAGGCAACGTGGGGCCTCTCCGAGGTGTCCAACAGCTATGCTTTAAATCATGCAATTAGTGCTCAGTAGGGGGATTTATACTTTTCTGGCCACAGCACTTCTTTAGCTTATACATGGCCGTGGGGAGACGACCCTTCAACAGGAATGCAACAATAAAAACAATCTAAAAATCTGATTTCATATCACGTCACACACGTTGCGCAGATAATTCAGTCCATACAGTATACTGTAATGTACATTGTTGTACCAAGATGAAAACATGTTGCCTCATGGCATTTTTTATATTCAAACTTCAGTTGAAGGATTCCATGCTTCTCTTTACCCAGTGTTTTAAAAAGCTACTGATGATCTCAAAACCGTAGGCGAGCTTAAAAAAAAATGCTGCTTTTTGGGTTCCTAAAAAGTTTTTGGAGAGGTGATGTTTTGACGGACCACCATGAGAGTATGTGTCATAAGTATAAAAGTTCTGTTCTATGTGTTTTGACCATCTCAGCTGCAGTCTATCCCCCCCTCGCTCTTTGTCTCAGGCATCAGTGTGAGCAGTTGTATGTCTTTTCTCAGGACAAATAAACAAACTAAATTAATGTAATGAACAGTGAGCAATGACTCCATTACTTAAACTACCTTTCCTGACATGAATGTGGTCACAAAAGCAAAAAGTGTGTTACTCAACTTTGGAAGGAAATCTAATTTTTTCCCCCAATTGCATTTTAATCATGGACATCTATACACATTGAAAACAGAAACCAAATAAACAATGGACAATACAAACACATTGCTCTCCTTGGTGTGAGAACGCTCCAATTTTTTTTATGTGTATAGCAAAAGAGCTGACCACAAATTGCTGGCAGTGTCCAGTTGTCGGCCACGGCCTCGAGTCCAAAACCAAAACCAGGAAACATGCGAGGCCACAGAAAATGCAGCAAGAGAGTTCCCGTTCCTAAATGCCAAACACACACCACACAGACTACTGCAGACGCACACACACACACACACACACACACACTGCTACTTTAACGACTAATAACCCTTTTTGTCCTCATCCACACATACAGACATATGCACTAGTTCACAGTGCGGATCCACAGAGGGAGAGACAGAGGCCCTTTGTGAAGACTAAGACGCCCTGTCACACGAACACGTTTAGACCCAATTGAATCATCGTAATGATCCTCATCAATCACAGTTGAGGTAAATACGAGTTTGTGTTGGGGATGAATCACGTCTGATGAATTGAATCCATTTAATTGGTCAGGCGTCCTGAAGATGAGCAATGAGCTAAAGACATTCCCCAGATTTGATTTCCCATTAGCCTGCTGAAGTGAATAGGGACAGTCACAAATACCCACAAGTGGAGAGAGTACTAGAATAGTGTACTTCATGTAAAAGTATGGTTCCTTTAAGTACATTTTTCTTAAATAAATGTATGTGATCTTTCGATTGTACTTGAAGTGCTGGTTCGGCCCTTAAACTTGGCGGCTTGTGACCGCAAACATTTCTAACGTATCATTCAGATACATCTGCATCTTCTTCTCTGCTGAAGCTGCAGATTTAACTGCTTTCTTCTGTTCCACCCTCACACAGTTTTATCATTGATATCATGATTTTCTTTTCATGTGGATTCTGATTTTACTCTGCTAAGGATGCGACTTGAAATCTAACAAAGTGCAACACTTGTAATAAATAGTATGCTACTTAAGTTAATTCACTGATTAAAAAAAAAAAGTAGGTTACAACTCCACAAACGAGAGTAAATGTAATTTGTATCTTCTGCCCCTGAAACACCACGCCATCCATTGTTATTGATTCTATGTTTATTCATATGAAGAGAGATGGGATGAAATACGTTATCATCTCAAGCTAATTTTTGTAGAGTAGGTGTTAAATTGGCAAAAAGACTATTCTTTGTTGAAATAAAAATCTTCATATGTGCTTGTGATATACGATGCTCTATCTCTCTTTTTCCATCCCACCCCCTGTGTGTATGCGTGTGTGTGTGTGCGTGTGTGTGTGTGTGTCTATGGTTTCCTGTGTGGCAGACTCTCCAGGTTGTGCTATGGGAGAAAATTTACGATGGAGGATGTTTGGTCTTCCTCTAGCTCCAGGGCAGGAAAAGTAAAAGCAATAAAAGACACCAGCATGTTGTGTTTCAACAGCGCAAATAGTAATGCAACGACTTTATGCATACAGACCCACACACATGCATGCGGTGAACCACAAAGTCGAGGACAAAGACTGATTGACTCAGACGTGCGATGAGGGAGGAGGAGAGAATACTGCACAGTATGGATAGAGGTGAGCGAGAGAAAGAGGTATTGGGAGTCTGTGTATTTCTTGGCGTTGTATTCCCACCCTGTTACATTCCTTCCATGAAAGAATGCAAAGAGCATAAAAGCCATTAAACGTCGAGGTTGTCTAACAGCCTGGCCAATTTACTGTGCTATAATTTACTGCCTTGTTAATTATCTGGCTGCATTAAAATACACTATTTTGACCGAAATTGGAACTGGTGTGCCTGAGAGCGGTTTTTAGCAATGTCTGAAAGAGTTATTGTGCAAAATGGCTTGCTTTCCATTGGTCAGATAGGCATTCCTCTTTAAGGCGTCAGGTTGTTGGTTCTTCCACTCGTTGCCAGATTGAGGAACAGTTGAAATGAACACTGGCGAGATACAACTGAGTTGTTAGGGTGCGTGTGACTTTTCAATTGCGAGTGTGACTAGATGGCTCCAATGTTGTCCGACGTGTGAAAGCGTGAAGCATATACAGTACGTGTGTGCAAACATTTATCACCCTGTTGCCCAAACTTTGACGAGGTAATGCTCGCACACTGGACACGTTGTTTCTTTCAGCAATAAGCCAACTGGACGGGCTCCAGTGAAAATAGCATGAAGGACGAGATGGTAATCTATTTACCCCATTTTCACATTCTTGAAGCGGTTGGGCTCACCTTAGTGGGGAGAAGCCATTAAGCACTTTCTCAAAGCTGATGGCAAAACCATACTTTCAATTTACGAGCTGCTGTTGTTGGGGCGCTGCTTTCGAACAGCTATTGATCTAAAACCGGCCGATCGTATTGAGGAATGCTGACCTGCACTGAAACAAAACATTTGTGGGTGAGGGAATGACAATTTGAGCCGAGGAAAGCTGCTGAAATCCTTTAATGGGACTTCTGGAACCACTGTTAAACCCCTGTTCACCCCACCTCCCACTTCCCACACGGCAGATATGTCCACACTGTGGCATACAGTAAAATTATGGCCTAATTAAGGCGGGGGGAGAGAGGAGGAGGAGCTGGTGGTTAGGTTTCAGGGTCTAACTGCTGCTGCACTTGGCGTGATGCTATCTGCCCATGGCTCAGGGGAGCACAGGGGACCAACATGTAGAAGCTATGGGTGCAGACAGTTTGGTGCCACGAGGTCCGGGACCGGTAATGGACCGAGTGGTGGTTAATGAGCTCCCTAACGCACCAATGGGAGCATGTGGTGTGGGGCCACATCCCCCTGCCGCTTCTGCAGAGCTCACTGAAGATCACTCTGGGATCATTTTTGCATGATGCAGGAATCGGTACTCTAACTTGTCAAGATGCACAATCTCTTTTTTATTTAACAAGTAATATAATTGTTCTAACAGTGTAATTCATGGAGTATCTTGCACTGCATTACATGACGTTTCTGTATCAAACTGTGCATAGTGCTCTGGCATCTTATTCTGTGGGATATCTTATCATCTTTACTTGTTATTGCTGCGCAAACTAAACAAATCACTTTCTACTCACCGGATGAAGTTCTAAGAAGCAAAACGGACAATGTCAAACTTCCATGAAAAGAGTAGAGCTTGAACCACAGCTGTGCTACATAAATTGGTCATAGAGTTGCAAAATTGACATATATTTATATGATATGTTGCGCATTATCAGAAGAGAGGAATCATTTGCGTGCCAAATGCAAATAAAAAAGTCCCCGATCGTCCGCTCCACCACTCCTTGGCACGGCCCGGGCCTGCGGTTGTCAGGGCTAACATAAACCCCATTACAAAGGGATGTGGACGTCATACAAGAGTGTGTGCCATTTGTTGTATCACTGACACCCACAACAAACCAATTCCCTCATCATCTCCCCCTCTTCAATGGGTTCCTTCCACAACCCCAAACACATCAGTTCATTTCTGACACAATCGTGACAAATTACAAACCGTTCCTGTGTTTGGGGGTTTCGCCGCGTCGGTTGGAGCGCCACATGCAGTGTGTTTGGAGATGAAGGGCTGACGAGAGCCAAGCTGTTGTCAGAAACAGACTGCGCACACAACTAACAATGCTGCTCTGAGAACCACCACTGACCATATGGTGGCACTTAGTTGAACTCTTTGTCAGCAGTACATTGTTTAATTTCATATATGCTTGCTTAAGAAAGAAAGAAATATGTTCATGTTTACTCCACTAATGGAATTTGGATTTGTGCAATAGATAAATATTTACAGCCCAGATAGAAAGTCATTCATCGGGTTTATGATGGCTCCTTAGGACGAAGTGGCTTGGATCGGAACAGTTGGTAGGATTTCTTAAACAGAATGGTTTAAAAGAGTTCATCTCCACGAAGCTGTCATTGTTTCAACTTCTCTGTTTATTAGGTGACATCACCGTGTCTTCATAGCGTTGGTGGGATGATCACCCAAAGTGCTGCCGTACAATGTATACTGTATACACTTCGCGTAGACATGCATCAATGCAAACCAGAATCAAATGCAACATCCCATTTTATTCTCAGCTGAACCCGATCCACAAACAAGCGGAGGTCCAGTGAACCCCGAAGCAGCACTATATGAGGTTAGTTTCAGGTTACCAAGTGGATGATTGTTCACTCAACTAACAGAGAGTTGATTCATTGAAAGGGGTAGAAGGTGATTAATGGTCCATTGCATCAGATAAGCACCTGACTGGGTGGCTGGATGGACCCCATCTCGCGAGCTGAGGGTAAACAATGCGGTCCTAGAGTCACCCACAGGCACCTGAGAAAGAGGAGACAATCGGAGCTTTTCAGAGCGGGCGGCGAGGTGAGTGGGCAGGTCGGTCAGGGGCGAGCAGGGCGGCAGAGGCAATAAAGGCTCTGTGATTAACATGAAAATAACTTGGTTGATGGATTTGGTGACAGTGGTCGAGCCAGTGTGTGTGTGTTTCTGTGTGTGTGTGCGGCGAGGACGTCAGAGCAGTAGTATTCCTAGGTTTGCACCGCAAGGGAAAAGACAAACATTGTTTGGCGTTATTGTTGATGGACGATGTGGTAATGGATAGAAGATGGGTTACAGATAGCACTCCAGATGGAGAAAGCGAGGGATGAAGGATGCAGGGAGGAGGAGTGTAGAAGAAAGACATCATCTTTGCAGTAATGTCTCCCCTCTCAAGCCATGAGCTCACAGGCGTGAGCGGGAACACCTGTTCAGAGCTGGCCGCCTCGATGGCATATTGATACGTCGCTGCGGAGAGAGACGAGCTAGAGTCGTGGTACCAAACATCTGCTGAGCTGACTGCTGTTGAACGACGAACCTCAGCGATGGGAAGTCACATTGAAGTGGCATGGATTCAGCGCATGCATGGGACTGAGCTGACACGGCAAGGGGAGAGCGTGCAGTAAAATAAACTCAACATATTTGGTTCCTATTGTCAATGGTCTATTTCCAAGGAATAGACCATTGATACTGTGTCTTTTGAGTGTCAAATACTCACCAACTGTAGGCTTGAAAGGTGGTGTTTCCTATGGCTAGAGATGCTCACAGAGATGAGTCATTATTTGCAAGTCCAAGTCAAGTCTTAAATCTTTGAGCTAATGTCCAAGTCAAGTTGTATTATTAAGTCTCTTATTGAGTGTTCTTTCATCTGCTGTAAGCCACCTAGTCTGTTTAGAACATGTCTAGCTATTATCTAAAGAACTCCAAGCATATATGCTACTCTATTATCATCACTCCTTAATCTATCAGCCTTGATTAGTTGTTTGGTTTATGATCACTTTAAACATGCTATTGCAATCCATCCAGGCATCCATCCATTATCCGTAATCGCATAGCCTTTTCAGGGTTATTGGGGGGTGGGAGGGTTGGCAGGCCGCCAGACTATCGACCATTCATGCTCACATTCACACCTACGGGCAATTTAGAGTCATCAATTAACCTAAGCTGCATGTCTTTGGACCGTGGGAGGAAGTCGGAGAACCTGGCGGAAATCCACGCTGCCACGGGTAGAACGTGCAAACTCCACACAGAACGGCCGTCTTGATAGAACCCAGGCTCCTCTTGCTGTGAGGCGACAGTGCTAGCCACTACACCACCGTGCAGCCCTATTGCAATACAATATGAGAAAAGCACAATAAAAATTTTCTTTACAGTAAATAACTGTATTTTGCACCTAAAAATGGATATATACTAACGTTACTCAGGGTAACAAGGGAATCTTGCAAACATTATTAGGTATGCAATAATAACTAACATATTTTTCAGTAAGAGTGTTTAGTAAACCGTATTGTATAAATTCACTGGGTTTCTAACTAATGACCGTTTATAATCTACTGCAATTTAACACTTCCTCTCGCCTATCAAACCCAGGGATGTCACAAGTCAAATTTTGATCTGATGATAGCGTTTGATTAAAAGTAACAACAATTGATCCCGAGAGGGTGTCTGTATGAAATTAAATAAATGTCACAGCAATCCATCCAATAGTTGTTGAAACAGTTAACTAAAAACTCAAATGTCAACCTCATGGTAGCGCTAGAGGAAAGGTCAGGGAATCACAAGTCTGGGACCAAAATTGCCTCTGCAGAATTTCTGAAATGATGAAAACAAGGTATGAAAACATTCACGGAAACTTCTCAAAATACTCCCAGAGCATAATCCACTTCTCTGAGATTAATTCTTATGCTTAGTATGTTCCAAAAAAAATCATTGCTCTGCCAATAAATCTCTCAATACGCCACTTCAGAGATGCTATGACTGCTATGAGGCAGTTCAGCTATGTTGTGAAGAAAGATTTTTGGAAAGAGTATTTCTCTAAACATATGCTCTTTTTACATTTATCTATATGAGTGCATGTATGCAAAGACATCTGTCAAGTGTTTAAGTGACTGTGTGTTTGCATTTGTATTCCTGTCCTTGTATATGGGCCTGAAGTAAAGTGATGTGTGTATATTTTTATAGTTATTCTGCTAACTCCACTGTTTTTTGTTTTCAAATTGGACTTTGACCTCTCTGTACCCATTACCTCATGCTGTGAGATCACACACACACACGTCACACAAAGACACTGTATTTAAAGTCTGCCATTAAAATGCTAACACCTGCACTGAAGCCTCTGCCACCCATCTACTGTATGAAGTAAACTCTCCCCTGTCTTGTGCATAATCAGGATAAATTCAGGATTAAAAATGAAAATATAATTATGCTCTTATGCTGTTCTATTTCCTCTTGTGCTTGGATCAGCCAAGCGCTCCGTCACAAGTTTCGCTGAAAGGTGTTGGCAAGCTGTCTGTGTGCACACCGCCCTGGGCTGGCCAGAAGACAGTAGTGTGTGTCATGGTGTGGCCTCACTTTGAATTCCTTTGTATTATGTCCTTTCAGGCCTGAGGCAAACATGTCTGCGCTCAGTGAAACACTAAAGCACAATAACACGTCTCAGAGTGTCCCAACTTGGGTTTTCAAGGGAGCGTAAAAATCTGTGGCCTCGTGTTGAGAATAATAATCCTAGAAACTAGGCCGTTGCAATAGGGGAGGAGTCAGAAGAGGAGGAAGTTCTTGGGTAGATGAAGACGAAGAGGTCAAGCTGCCTGTGAACACGGAAACTTGATCTTTAATCTTGATAAAGAGGTGACGGCTGGATTGAGTTAAGTTAAACCAACAACGTCCTGATTGGAGGACAGCTTTGTTCACTTCACCACTTCAAACATCCCCGTAAAAACCTGCATGGGTTCCTCCCGTGCTGCTTCAACAAATGTCCTTTCACTTTCAGGACATGTTTTTGTTTTGTCTCCCAGAAGGCAGCCCATCTGTGCCTCTTGCAGCTCTGACCAGAGCCCTGATGTTTCCAGTTAACCCACAGTGGAAGTCTCTCATTTAACAAACAGCAGTTTTGCTCCGGGAGCTTTGGTATACCGAGAAGAGAACCTTTCCACATGAAGGCTGATGCTGGCAAAAAAAACTTTTACTGATCCCACAAAACACACGCACTCTCTGGCGCATACAGGACTTGTGATTTACGCCCGCCTGTGTAGTCAAGATGCTCCGAACCAGCTGCACTAATTGATAACAGCATAGTTTATGAGTGGGGATCATCACTCATACTTTTGCGAGTGTTTCAGCAACTCTCAGCAGGGGTTGTGTGTGCTTGGACACACAGACCTGCGTGTTTTCCCTTTGTTTAATGATATTGGGTTGAATCCATAAATGTAAAGCCCTCTTCTCTGAGGGTGAGTGAGGTCAGAAAGCCTCTTTCCCAGCACTGGGTATAAATCTTCAAATCCTGTGACAAGATATGCGGAGAATAGTGGATGCTGTTTCCTGTCAGGGTGCCGTTGTTGGGAATCCGTATGGTTTTTCCCACGCGGCAGCGGTACAGTATTTGGACATTTTGGAGTGTTTTTGATGCTCATCTGCTGTACCATGTGACAGAAAGCAACAGAGTTTGTCTTGAACGTGCTATTTGGACAAATGCCTAGCAAGGTGCTCGCAGCCAGATCGTGGCCACATCCACACGCTTCTGACACCAGATACAACGCACTGTGTTTAACACACACGCTTATGCCAAAGGCTCTTGATGAAAGGCATGTCGCTCTATATGTGTCAAATGTGCCAGGCTAATGGTTTAATAACGGACAACAGGAGGTGAGGGATGGAGAGGGAGCAATGGAGAAAGCGAGAGGGACAGAGGAGCCTGCGCAGTAGATCACTATCACCCAGGGGTGTCGTCAGGACGGGATGGCTGCTCTATCGACTGCTCGGTAACGTTATCATAATGTGGTGAAAACTTTACTTGGCATAGGTTAGGAAGCTCCAACATCATCTAAGAGCAAGAAGCCATCTCCGAACAACGGCCAATTAGTAATTTGTACGTTAAAAAGTGAGAGTAATGTGATCATGGTCTTACCTTAGATTCAAAAGGTCTGTGTTCCGTGCATCCAACTGTCAAGTGAAGAGTTTGTGCGGAAGCAACTCCATCACCGACAATTTCATTTATGTGATGTTGACAAAGGGAAAAAAGAGTTAATTGGGTTGCACTAAATAGCCAAAGCAAGTTTCGAGTCTGCAAATGGCCAACAAAATAAGCAGAAAAGATTTCAGCATTAGAGTAAAATTATTATGATCAGATGACTGAAAGTGGATTTTCTTTTTTTTTTGTCACCGTTTTTTTGTCATGATAACACTGAGACAAGCAGTCTATAATGCACCTTTACCCTTCTGAAGCCTTTAATGCAATTTTATTGCGTTTTCCTCTCACATTACGTCACAGCTTTCATGTTGTTTTTCAAAGAGAAGGCACATGATGGCTCACCTTTCCATCAGCAACAGCAGCAGTAATAAAATACTGCCACAAGACAAAACTGTAGCAATAAGCTGTATATTCTGGAAAACTAATAAAAATGGGGCAGCCTATGTATGGCCTGGTTTTAAGCATGAGTCAAGACATTTTTCACACCTTCAGCCCAAACATTACAGCATTTGTAAAACTAGAGGATTTATGTGCTGGAATAAAATTGCTTCTTCAGCCCGGGGTAGAGAAGAGGATTAGACAAGGAGTCAGTGGGAAGTATTCAACTCCACACCTGCTCACTGCTGCATCTGGGGAAAAACTCTGTTACTCAACTCCTTGGATCAAACCTCATTAGCACCCGAAAGACACACACACACACACACACACACACACACATGCACGCACACACACACACACACACACACACACACTGAGGTGTTCCAACTTGTCGGAGGACAAAAGGATTAACAGTGAATAATATGCTGCACACATCCAGTGCATGGCAGGATAATAACCGTGCCAGGCTGCAACACTGCTAAAAGAGCAAATGAACATCTTGAGTGAAGCTCCTCCAACTTGTTCATTTATTGTCTTTAATTCTGCCCTGCAGCCAGTGTGCCTTCCTGAGAACGGAACCATGTCTCTCTTGGTCTCTCTCTGCTGTGGGACCTGCCAAAAAGTCCAAAAGCAGAGACAATCTGAAAAGCCCGCTGGACTCGCCAGCACCCGAGGCAAAATGATGGCATGAAGTCACCCTGCAAGACTCCACATGCAGCCTCACCAGCAGACACTCACCAGACAAGAGAGAGGAGCAATTCTTTCTCTTTCCCGCTGATTAAAAAAGCCCAAGGGGAAGAGGGAGACTTGGCAGAATTGTCTGTAGAATGATCATTGTATTGAATTGTCACTGAACTGTTGTTTACTGTGGTGAAGTATGCCTTCACCCAAATCAGGAATACATGTTATACCACTTACTCTTAGTATTTTTCTCAGCTAGAATTTTCATCTATGTGTCGTGCTGTGGTTTTATCAAAGACAGTTCAACATTTCTGGTAAATACGCTAATTTTCTTTTCTTTTGATGAGAGTTATTTGAGATGATTAACACCACTCTCATAGGGTACATATTAAGCTGCAGCCAGCAGCTGGTTAGCTTAGCTACGCATAAAGACTCGAAACAGGGGGGAAACACGCAGCCAGGCTCTGTCCGAAGTCAACAAAATAAGCATACAAGCACAATCCTTTCTTAATGCTAAGCTAAGCTAACTGGCTGCTGGCTGTAGCGTCATATTTAGCACATGTGTACGGTGTTTTACTAATTACTCTAACTGCCAGAAAGCAGTAGACAAAGGTCCACACAGGGAGTTGAAATGTCTGTCTGCTAGCTAGTAGAAAGCTGGCCAGGCACCAAAATTGGTGGTTCTTTATTCAATTTCCTACTATCTTTTATCACCCCTTTGGTAAACATACAGTGCGGACAAGTGTATACCCCTTCTGGTGGTGAGAGTAATGACAAAAGCACTGTCGACATGTGCTGTTCATGACCGGTCTCACGCAGCCACTAGCTCCACGCAGCCCCAAATACTTTGGCGTTAGTTGAATAAACTGATCGCATATTGGAAATGTAATGGTTACTATCTCGCCACACCATACAATTATATACTAACAGATCTCTGACATGGCCAAGTTTCATAACAGATAATGGCATGTCACAGGGAAACTGTACTGCTGGGTTTCTCACAAGCCAACTTGACAATATACCACAGAATGTACTGCAATGCAACATCGAATAATACATCATGTCATAACCTGCATGCTGCAAAGCTATCACAGTACCACTTCAAAGAAAGTGTTTTTTTCATCTGTCTTCACACCTGTGCTGTTACAATTGTGTTGTAATAATCTGGCAGAACTTAAAAGCAATCTGATTCTATAAATTGTACGAAAATGGAGGAGACAATGTTGAGTAAATTCAGGGTGTGACGCCAGTGTGTTGATCTGTGTGGAAGGTGACCCGAGTTAATCACCTCTGTGGGTCTGTTTGGGTCACAGGGGGGCTACAAGCGTCTGCTTTATGGCCGGGTGATGACAGTTCTTCTAGGCTATGGAGTAGCGGGGGCAAAAACTCCACACAAAACACAAGGACACACACAAACTCAGATGCTGTATAAGCGCACGTGCACCAACACGAACAAACAGTACGTTTCCACTGAAAGAAAAACACATTTCACACCAATCTGACACCCTGAGATTGTGTGAGACTGAGACAAGGTCGAGCGGAAGAGGAAAAGAGGACGGAGAGTGGGGGAAAAACAGAAAAAAAGACTTTCGATGTCCTTTACTTAATGAGGTCACGGCGGACACCTTAAAACAACGTACAACACAAACCGCACATGTGCTTGCGCGCACACGCACCTCCGTTACACCCTGCAGCTTCTCACTGCAATAATAGAAGGAGAGAGAAACCCCAGCGGGCCCAGTCTGCAGACATAGCAGTAACAGTATACTAATACACAAACAAGACAATATACCAAACCCACCAGTCTGATTCAGTTAGAGGCCCACACCGGTGGTTGTGTGGAGATTTCGGCCTGTTTAATGTGTGTGCAGGCCATGTTTAAAAGCATTTTCCATGTTTTATGTTGATAACCTCTACTTTGTTTTACATTCATTCCACGTAAATCGACATTCTATGTCTCCTTATTTTAGCAGGATAATTAATTGCAAGCAGATATCATTTTTAAAAACGTCCTTAGGGGTGCAATTGGAATCCAAAAACAACAACAACAACAAGCATTGACAAGAATCACGTATAATTTGAATATGTTTTGCACTAAAAGGTTGTTGTTCTGCAGCTCCCATCGAGCAGTGAGCGTTCTTGAACAAACCAATTCTCAAAACAGGCCTCGTTGGCAACTGCATCACAATACCATAGTAATGTAACTTGCTTTCAATTTTAATTGTGATAACGCAACCAACTGCTGTCTAAAAGTCCTGAAATCTATGTAACTTTAAACGTATTCAACAAATTGTTCAACCTGTAATAGACAGCCTTTTCACTCCTAATACTGAGCAAAGTAAGGAGCGGTGACGTGGTTATATTAATCAAACACACGATCACCAGTCTCAGTTAATTCCCAACCCAACCCCACATTTGAGTCCACTTTAGGAAGAGAAATGTCTGCTGCCCTGCACTGATCTTTTGGGTGGAGACAGCTTATAGAAAAACAGAGACAGAGACATAATGGAAGGGAGATGGACAAATGGCACGTCTGGCATGTATAGTGTTTCCGTAGTCTGCTCAAGCCAAATCACTGATGAGAAATCTCTCTCTGCTCAGGCACAAAGGGAGCTAAAGTTACCCTGTGACTAATGCCCCATCCCTCTCGTTTCCTACACCTTCTCCAACCCTCACTTCCTCACATCTCATCTATTTTATTGCTCATTCAATCTTCCTTTTGCCTTTGGATCCTCGCCTCCTCCAATCTTCCATATCTGTCTTGTGGAGCTCTCTACATTATCTCTATCCACCTTCTGGCTGGATTCAAGTAGACACCAAACTTTCATCGGCCACGACGCCACGCTTACGCTTAGTAAGCGGAGCTTTGCACCTGGTTGGCAAACGGGCGACTGTGAAGCATGGCGGGAGTCACTGAGGGGGGTTTTCTGCAGTTCAAAGGTGAATGAGATCTCGACGCTGTGGGACGGAGTGATGAGGTGAATGGGAGTGCTAAAACAGACTCCAGACAGAATCAAGTATCAGTCCAAATCCCTGCTTGTTCAGATCCATCAACTCTGGGGTGTCATGTGACGTTCCAAAACGTTTAGAAATAGTAAATCTTGCTGATGTTCTGCAATCTCTTTTTCCTCTCCCTGCAGTTTTCTCTGTCTCTTTGACACACACACATTTTAAAACATGTGAGGACCATTGACTACATTCAGCTGCTCACCTCAAAACCCTAAACACAACACACTAATACAATTTTTTAGAATGATGCAGCACCATAGAGATAACAAAAATAAAAACACAATGAAACATTTTATTAAATTAAATAAAAATAAAAACATAGCAGCTATACATTTTGTTTAATTGCAGATTTTGATAAAGTCTAAGAACAAGCCCTTTAATGAAAGTGTGTCCACTGATCTGCCACAAAGAGAGTTGCCGTCCATCATTCTTTGTGTTTGAGTTTTTTTTTAATACTACTAGTGCACAGTAATACTTCACTGCGGCTTTTTCTGCTGAAAACACACAATGTTGCGTGAATATACTTTAAATATACAGTTAGCCCTTTCCCATACGTTATTGTATCTCTACAATAAATCAAATCATAAACATCGGCCAAAAGGACATCACTTCACAGAACTGTCCCAATTCTGAAGCTTTATAAGATCAAACTGTTTGTCATGTTTGTATGCTATCATGTGCAGATACACACGCACAGACTTGAAAAAGAAATTCAGCCAGGTACACAGATATCAGCAGCAATTTAATTCCTCACAGTTTTTTAGTTTTTCTGCCAGTTCAGACTGCTAGTAAATCAGCTCTGTTGGATGCTGTGAGTGGACTGAAACAAATCCCCTCGTTTTCTTTAAACTGATCCACATGGCGGGGTATCTGGGCCGTAATACCCCTGATCCCTCTCCTTCTATTGCTGTGTTTTACCAGTTGCATCCACTTTCACATACTGGGCCTTTATGTTCAGCTCTACGTTGAAGCATGATTATGCATTTTACACCCCATCCCCTTACACATAATACATACTTTAAAAACCTCCATTTCAACAAGTGATTGTTATGTCCAAAATCTTGAGTTCTTAAATCAAAGTAACTAATAATAATAATAATAATAATACTTTAATTTTATATAGCGCTTTTCTAAGTACTCAAATACGCTTTACATAGGGCAGAGACAAACAGAAAAAAAAAAAAAAAATAGAAAGACAAAGGAGCAAACAAAACAAACAAACAGAAACACATTTTTTTGTTATGCTTCTGGAGTGAGGTTTCATTACGATACAAACCAGCTTGTTTCAAGAGACTGTACTGGCCTGAGAATGAACAGCAACTCCAAAGCAGCAGCAGCAGCAGGTTGGGTGACAGGTACAGTTTCTACTGGACACAGTTGAATGCACTGCTTCCATTCACTGAAAGTGTGCTGCTAATGTCTTGCATGTGTATCAATGTATTCAAGAATGGGGACTTTCAGGTAGTCTGAGCTGCTCAAACACTATTTTGTAAGCAGGACATTTACGCAGTAAATTTCAAGTGTATGCAAGAGTGTGTCTGTCCAGGCAGGAAGCTCCACGGCTGAGGGGCCTAAACCAAGGAGGCCCCTCCCCCTCAGGTGATAGAGTGAGTTGAATGAAAAACCAGAGGCAACTGCCTGATGAAGTTAAGCTAACCAAGTCGGTGTCATCTTTTAAGTCACTTCTTAAAGGAATAATTGGACAATCAAGGAGCGCCTTGGTAGCAGAGGGGCCACAGAGCATGCCACATCACAGATTGCATGTCATACCCCTCTCGCTCCCCTTGTTCCCAGTCCACTCTGTCATCTGTCAAATAAAATGCCCCCCAAAAAATAAGCCTATTCACTTTCTTGGTGAGACTTAGACGAGAAGATTGACACCACTCTCCTTTATGTCTGTTAAATACAACCCAACAGCCAACAACCAGTTAGCTTAGCTTAGCATGAAGCGGGGGGGAAATAGCTAGCTTTGCTCTGCCCAAATGTAAAAACAAATCCTCCTAACAGCACCTCTAAAGCTCATGTAATAGCACATCTGTTGAATCTGTGTAAGATTAAACAGATGTGATAAGATAAAATATGAGAAGCAAAAATATAAATCTGGTTTTACAGGGAAAAAAGTGAGATGCTGTTTCTACTTATTTCCACTCTTTGTGCTAAGCTATCTATTTTTCTGGCTGTAGCTTCATACTGTGATTCATATTGATCCTTTCTTTTTTTTATTGGTTTGCTTTTTAATTACAACCTTTTGCTCTGTTTTACTTTTCTCTTATTATTATGTCTTTATTATTAATAAATCCTGATTACTGCCCTTCTCGGTTATTCCGCAATATGTTGTTGTTCAGAAAGTGTGATATTAAACAAGTTTTTATTATTATGAGCATTAGAATTGTCCACTTTCTTGTTTCTACTAATGAAAGAAATGTGCCATATCCTTTTTTGCTTTAGGATACTTGGCATGTTGGCAAGTTATATGAAAAAAGTGAAATCATCTGACCTTATTTTCAGAAATGTCTCTTATTTTCAGAAAATAAATCCTGATGGAGAAATATGAGCCTAAATGTAATATAATATTGTATAATAGAACAGATTAGAATAATAGAATAATAACAGTAAAATAGAACAATACTATATACATTATTGTTGCCAGAATACAGTTGATCATTTTCTTAAAATGTATGCAGACCCTCCACAGGGACACATTTTTTGTCTTTTATTCCTTCATACATCTGGGTTCCTGGAGCCAGAGTGAGCAGTAAATCTCGGCTGGCACAGACTCTGACAGTTCAGCTCGAAAGGATCTGTGGATAATCATCTGTGTCTGTACACAAAGAAGACGTCTCTGAGCTGCAAGGAACTGGGATGAAACAGGCCAAAATAGACAGACCAACCTAATAAAATCCCCTTACAATTATTCGACAATGTGTAGAGTAAACGCTTTATGCCGTGTCGAAATGTTAAACCAACAAAGTTGGGGGGAATGCTCAGTGCTTGAATGGGCACGCTCACTGTCTGAGTCAAGAATAATTAGTGCAAACATTTGCCGAGTTGATGTGGTGAAAAGCGGCACTTCTTGTATCGCACATATTCCACCACCACCACCACCACCGGGTGAAAAAGCCACACACCGAGCTAATTGTCGATGTGTTTGCGCGTTCCCATTCAGGTGTGAGGTTGTGTGTTCTCACTTAGGCGTGAGGTCGCGCGGCCGTTTGCAGAAACTAGTGGCGTAACGCGATAGCCAGTGTATGTTTTGAGGTGTGTGTAGTGTCCGGTTGCCCCGTTGTCTTGTGTTTCAATCTCCTCCAAGAATCCGAGAGTTCAGCTCGGAGAGCACGTGGACCTGTTTTCGCCGACAGGGAAAGCCTGCGATTGGCTTGGAGAAGGGAAAAAGCACCTCTACGGCAGCAGCTTGGGTGACAGTGTACAGTTCTCTCTTGACACAGTTGAATGCACCGCTTCCATGCACTGAAAGTGTGCTACTAATGTCTCACATAATTGCGAGCATGTGCACGGGTGTATTCAAGAACGGGGGCTTTCCAGTTGTTATAGCAGCTCAAACGCCATTTTTTTGGGAGGCAGCGTGAAGTCCCTCTCTGGTGTTGTCTCCGCTGGTGTTTACGGATGGAGCTGTAACTCCCTCCGTGTGACCGCAGCAGGTTTAGGCTGCCGGGCCGGTCCTCAGGTGAGCCACCAAGGCAGCGTGGGTAAGGCGATCCACATGAGAACTGCCCAGGGAATCGTGGGCCATTGTGCTGAGGAGAAAGGCATGGCCCTCCAGCGTGTGTCTGCTGAATAAGAGCCACTTGTGCCATTTTACGCGACACACAATAACACCACAGGACGAACCAATCGAATCAACAGGCTGTTCTTTTCCCTCTTGGCTGTGACCTTGTGTACAAATACCTGCAATCATCGCTTCCCAACCCACTTTAACCGTGCTGTTAAACAATACCACGGTAGCATATGAACACCGCATAGCATTGTTCCTCCCCGGGGGAACATGTGGCCTTGAAAATATATATTCTAGTTCAGCGAGTTAACTGATGCTTTTTTTTTTTTTGTGTGTGCTGCAAACACAATGGATTCTCTCATGTCTTGAAATATGGCGCAAAAGAGAAGATGCTGCCATACCTCAAATAAGGGTGAATAACCTGGGAGAGATGCAATTAAGTTGTTTTCTTCAATTTCCCATAGAGACTACTTTTAATTTGTCTCATTTTCAGCTTTGCCAACTTAATGACCTGTTGCTGCGGGTGGCCCCGTTCAGTCCTCACAATGGCTTTAATTAAACTAATGTTTACCGCTCACAGAAAGACAAAAGACAAGTATGTGGGATCAAGTGGGAATAGGAGAAAGAGAGACGCATCACTTTAGGTAGAGAATTCCTATACAGCCACAGCTGGCTCTTCTCACGGTGTCTCTTTGGGAAATAAAACTGAGCGAAGCGGGGAAGGGTGGGAGTCTGCGCGGCCATATAGGCGAGCGCATTCCCTGCTATTGAATTTCACGTGATTCCAGTTCACATTCATGCACATTTTTGGACGGTCTTGTCGAGACACTTTCAGGCTGTCAGGAGGAATGCTCGCTGCGATGATTTACAATCGGCTTATGAATGGCAGGTAGGATCTAAGAGGGACTTGGGGAAGAGTAGAGGGGGAGGGGGGGGTGGGGGTGGGGTTCCGGGTGGGGGCAAGACCAGACAGATGTGGGTGGAGGTGGTAGAATATGTCTTTGTGCAGGTGTCGAACACCCCACTTGACGCCGGCGTCACACACACACACACACACACACACACACACACACACACACACACACACACACACACACACACACACACATCGTGATGCTCTTGAGATCCTCTCCGCCTCGTGCCACCTGCCTCTTGGTGAAAGGAGGCACGGCTTCCACACACAGACTGACCTTAGATTCACGTTCCTACCTGCGCAAAGTGCCCGTCACTCACATGAACAGCGCAGCAACACGGCAGAGGGCGAAAGATGGGAGGGAAGAGGAGGAGGAGGAGGAGGAGGAGGAGCTGCGGGGGAGCGCCGTTAATACATGCTGTCAATCTCCCCTCTGACCTCTCTCGGGCACATTCCTCCCCCTTCTCTGCTTATTAGTCGTATGTTGGCTTTTCCATTTGTCTCTGCTCACCCTCGACCCTCGACAGGCTGTGTGTTGTCATACGGGCGTTTGCGGACGTCCCCGTGAACCCATTGGAGAGGTGGGCACAAAGGTAGCTCTGTTTCCCAGACGCAAGGCAGCCGTGCAAATTGAAACGTCGGTTGAGACTGTGACAGCAAAAATGGCCGCGTGTCCACGTGTGTGTGTGTGTGTGTGTGTGCAGATGTGTATGTGCGCGTGTAAAACAGTCACTCACTCCGCTCCCCCACAAGCAACCACCCCACCACCCCCACCACCCCGACCACCACCACTGCCCTCCCCAGCCCAAACCAAAGCCAGCCAACACCTGAAGCTTATTAAGCATAAATCTCCACAGCGCCATAGACGTAACTTGAAACCCATATTGACTTTTAGGGGGAGCTTCATAAATCTTTTTGCGTCTCGGCTTCCTCTCTCGTCGACGTTCCTTACGGATCCCACGGAACGTCGTTTCAAAAGGAAAACGTTTGCCACTCTGCTGTTGACAGAATATTCAAACTTTAGAGGAGAGCTAAACAAACGCAGCACTGAATCTGTATTCATTAAAAGTGGAGGGGACAGATGTTATGAGTACTTTCATACGGAGAAAATATGAATTTATTTTTATAGTTTTTATAGAAGTAATGAAAGCGATTAGAATTTAAGGGGAATTACAATAAAACCATATGTTGCTGCTCTGATGAGGTAGGTTTTATTGGCTTTTTCTGGCCCGGAAAAACATGACTTAAAATATTGCGTTTTATTAAATTACTTGACAGATCTTAGCATATTGTGCTATTACGGAGCCATCATTGTTTCACTAGCAGCTTTGAGTTGAACAGACTAAACGCATACATCTTTAGCCCCTCCCCTGATTGTCACTGCAGCACTTTGCCAGCTTCTAATTGGCTAATCCACTCAACTTGTCTGGGCACAATCAGGGCTTGTTTAATGACAAAGAAAACAAGCGCCATGTTTTCTTCACTTCTGTCTGTATCGCTCTGCAGGCGCCTTCTCCTCAGCAGCGGATAAGTCGGCTGGACTAGCCGAGTTATCTGCTCAGACAATGTGCCTCCTGTCGGTCCTGAACCCAAACAGTGAAGTCTTGGCCACTCCGCCAAAGTGGCTTCGCAGACTAAACGCTATTTCTGGGTCTCGAGAAAATAGACACAGTAATCAGTTTTATGCAGTACAGTAACATAATATTTTCATGGTTTAAACCCCTTTGGCAGGGTCCCCATTTCGCACCAATGGAGCATCTTTGCATCGAGTTAATGTGATAAAGAGGAACAGCAGTATGACAGCAGCAGCAGCAGGAAACACAAGAGGTGATGACTGCTGGGGGCCCGAAGGGGCATTCAGGGTACCTCTGAGATGAATATATCAACAGGGGTAGAGAGAACATCGATACCATGATTTGCAAGTACACCAAAGCGTTTGAATACACCCCAACATCTGGGTGCTATTCCAATCTAAGCAAGAGACACAGCAGCAGGATGTTCCAGACCGGGGGGGACCCGGTTTGAATTTGTGGCTGCATCACAGGCCGCCACTGCCAGAGCCCTGGGCTCAGAGCCGCAGAGTTCACGACACGCTTCCCTCCCTGGAAAGAATGAGCGATCCCTGCCTACAATAAAAAGCGGTTTGATCCGTGTTTGTGTGTGTGTGTGTGCGTGTGTGTACATGAAAGTGTCAGTGGGCAGGATTGGCAGCGGCTGCAGAGAAAGGGAATGGCGTAAAAAAGGAGAGCGGAGTAGAGAAGAGTGGAGGTGTTATAAACCAGGGACATGCACAAAGGGCCCTCTGTACAGGGGTGGCCAGTGGGTCACACTCTCACTTTTTGTAGACACACACACACACACACACACACACACACACACACCTTAACCTGCCACCACTACCCCCCACCCCCCACCCCCCCCCCAAGGGAACCTTCCATTCTGAAGCTGCCCAGTGTGAGCGGGGGTGAGCTCATATAAATAACACGACAAATAAGGAAAAAGTGAGCGCAGAAAAAAATTGTGTGGAAGAAAGACATGAGAGGGAAAGAGGGGAAAGCAGCAGCAGCAGCAGCAGCCTGTTGAATAGGGATTTCTTCTCTCTAGCGACAATGTCTCATTGTTTTGCAGAGGAGGGGTGAGTGGGGGAGAAGAAACCACTGGAATTGTGGAATGTATGAGTCTCATTCATTACCCCCATTTTCTCCAGTTTAAAACATTCCCTGTAATAATAGTTGCACTCGCATACATAAATACAACAGTGATTTCCTTTGGCAAGCGGAGCACCTATGACATCTACCCCCAACAGGGAGAGAGAGACACTGAGACTGTGTATGTCTGTGCGAGAGAGACTTGTGTGTTTATAGACTCTGGCATGCATTTGTGTGTCTGTGGAGCACCGTTGGTTTATAAAAATAAAAAAATTAAAAAAACGTACTCTTTACCTCCTGCAAAGCGCAGACCATCTGACGAGCTGGTTGGCACTGCGAGCTTACTTCGCTGCTTCTCGCCAAAGCTGCTACCCCACAGCGCTGCCTAATGCTAATAAAAACCTGAAGCACTAAAATAAACAAATTTTTAGGAAAACATAGTAGTGGTTGAAAAAAAGGAAAAGAAAAAGGAGGAATCCAGTTGACAGAATGTATTTGTCACCAGTCGCTCGTTGCTGTTTTCTCATTCTTGTGGAACTGGCAAAGTCAAAATCCCAATAGCTGTGTTTGTTTTTAGTTTTTTTTTAAGTGGCATTGTTGTTCAGCGAGGAAAAGTCACACCAAAGTGAGCCTCAAAAATCCTAACATTATGACTAGAGTCACACACCAAAGAGCACCAGCGTCCAGAAAACGGTGTTCGGCCGACTAAACAAACAAACAAAACACAGGAGGAACCGCAGGAGAGAGGGAGGCGGGCGTCATGTCATGACAGGCCGAGCCGAGCCGAGCCAAGCCTTTTGCTTTGCCAGACAATTTTCCATATGGAGCTCCGCTAACCCCGTAAAGATTAACTAACTCTCTCATGAGAATCCGGACAGAATGCTTTGTGATGGGAAACACACATGAGAGGTGAGATTAATGGAGTATTATCCGACGACTGTAACAATCCAAATACTGCTCCATTTACGGGTCTCCGCCTCCTCCCCCGACCTCATTTTCCTCTCTTCCGATACAGTAGGGCTCTATTCAAGAGAGGCGGACATAAATATTTACAGTAATTTGATGCATGCATGTAAGGACAGGACTTACATCCGCAAAAAACTCAAAAACAACCACCATTAGAGGATAAGGTACTGAGTTATGACAGTAATCGCTCTGGAGATGGAAAATTCAACCCCCGCCCCCATACCTCTTTTACTTGAAACTTAAACATGTGAATCAAATTGATTAATTCATGTCGTCCACATCCCCCCTTTGCTTTGAGATCTATTCATAGTCAATGTCTTATTTGTTCAGGAGTCTAAATAGGTGTAAATTCCTGCCTTTATGTGAGTCTCACGCGGTTGTTGTGGTTTAATCAGTTATTTTTCTGGATGAATACACCGTAGACTTGCTGGGTATGTCTCTCTCCGGGGCGAAGAGGCAAATTGCTTCATTGAACGCTCAAATGAAGGTCGACCTCCGACCTTCTGCCAAAACATTGCCTCGCGGTGCTTGGGTTCAGGCTGCTCAAAGTGAGATCTGGTGGAGCCTCGGATCGCTCAAAAAAAGGCGGACATGTTATGAAACTGAGAGGTGACAGATGAAATAACTGGCCTCTGACGTCGCACTTGATATGTAGAGCCAAAAGTGTCAGTGAGAACAACCTTGGCTATTAATCAATGACACATCGCAGGGGTCCCTGTTGCTGCAGCCCGGACTCACAGAGGTTGACATGAGCGGAGGAGACAGAGGGTATGTAGTTTGCCTCATGGGGAATGTTCTCTCAGAGCTCCTGAATAAGACAAAACACACTCTCCTGTGGTGGCTGAGCAGATGGCGGCCTCGGCTGATGATTGCGTTTCGTGCCTGCATTGATTTCCTGTTGCCAGTGCGGACAGGAAGTGATCTGGTGATGATTTCCCAAGGACAGAGATCAGGGCCTCTAACCGATTCCGACATTTCTGGGAGGAGGATGGTTCTGGCTCTCATTTTAAGAGACAATCAATATCGTTTTATTATAACTTGCTGCTATAATGACTCCACTGAGGCACCGCCACAACAAAGCCGGACCAGGGAAAGAAAACGAGAGATCAGAGGATTTGACAGGTTAAAAACAATCCACTTAAGCCAGTTCATCTGAACAGCTTTGATGTGAAACTGAAAGTGAGTTCAGCTGAACTGTTGGCAATAATGCCTCACTGCACAGGAAGACTGTGCATGCACAACTATTTTAAGTATGGTAGGCCGAAGTTTAACCAGGACAATTCTACACAGGGTTGCACAGTGAAATGCAGTTGTAGCCCCCTTCATGCTACACATGACGGATATAGCATCTATAAAGTCAGATATTTGAAATATGAACAGACTAAAACAATAAAATTCCAATAAAATGCAAAGTAGCAATATAGAATATAAAGTATTCCACTGGAGGAAGAAATGAAAAAGAAATTGTGTTATATTGTGACTCATGACTGTAGACATACAGTTATGTACATATATACATATATATACATATTCTGTACATTGCACTGCATCTTATTACCCTTTTGACCAAACTCATTCCAACTTTCTTTATTGCACATATTTGCATATATATATATATATATATATATATGCAAATATGTGCAATAAAAAAAGTATGTATATATATATATATATATATATATATATATGGTGCAACAGAACATGTAACATATAGACCTAAGGATGTCGGTCTTTGAACTGTGATGATAGAGGGAAATAGTTTTTACTTTACTTCTTTCCTTCGTCTTCTGTTCTAGACTTGGGGATTCTTTTTAATCCCATCAACTGTCTGAACCCCCCCTCCTCTGAATTATTTTTAGCAATGCTGTCATATTCCTCTATCTCTTGAATTTCCCAGATTCTGTTGCACTCAACCCACTTGTTCCTACTGACAATAATTCAATAGTAAATAATGAATACAATAAATAAATAATACCATAAGCAACACTGTAGCTTATCAACATTGTTTTGACAATTACAAAAATATGGAATATCACCACACTTCTCCTTATGATTATATGATCTATTGGAACCCACCAAGTGTGTTGTTAAAGCACAGAGAACCTGCAGGCTGATAAATCAACCTGTCTCTCCACAGACACGATGTCATCATTCCAATCTGCCTGACTGGTCTGCTCACAGGGGGAAGCTCCTAATCGGGCTCTGTGTGCTGAAGCTCAGCCTCTCTCGCTCGCTCTCTCTCTGTCTCTCTCTCTCTCTCTCACACACACCTGGACCAGCTTCAGGGCCCGTGCTTTAAAGAGCTGTCAGTCAAAAACTTAAGCTCCTGTGTGCAGACTCGGGGCACCACTTAACCCGGCCTCCAACGACTGCACCTGACTGAGCTTGTGCTGGGACGCCACCTCACCTCGGGGGGGGATACAACCCTGCACCGGCTCACCCTGCGTGTGCCAGCCACTGTGTCAGAGAGAGAGAGAGAGAGAGAGAGAGAGAGAGAGAGAGAGAGAGAGAGAGAGAGAGAGAGAGAGAGAGAGAGAGAGAGAGAGAGAGAGAGAGACTCCTGATGATTTGTGAGAGTAAGAGTTGGATGTTAAGAGTGGGAATTAAGCAACGCCTCGCACATTATCTTTGTGCACTCCCGTTGCCCTCGCAGATCTTGGCAGCCCGTCGTTGAAGCGAGATACCGAAGGAAAATAAAACACGGGCCTTACAGTGCTGGAACCGAGCCCCTCTCACACAGGCTGTACACGCTGTGTGTGCTGCCAGAGCAAACATGGTGGCTGTTATTGTAGCGGACAATTACAGTTAAAAAGTATACTCCTCAGCCAGCGCCGGCCTGTTTTAAAACCCACTGCGAATAGAAGAACAAACACAGGGAGGAGCTCTCTCACACACACACACACGCACACACACACACACACACACACACACAATCCGTGCATTTAGCTTCAGCCAACCATGAACTCCCAGGCATCCACTTTCACCCAGCCTAGCTGTTCTGTCTAGCGACCCCGCTATCTGGCCTCCAAATGGCACAATTATCTGCAATTTATGCTCGGACCGAACGGATCACTTCCCCGTTAAATGAAATTCCTCATTAAGAGGAGCAACAAGTGGGGGGGGGGGGGGGATAGTAATACCTTTTCTGGTATGGGGCAAGTGAGGAGGCACAGTGCATGTCCAGAGCCACCACATTCCCAGAAGTACAGCCATGCAGATGCATCAAGGATCAGATGATGGAGGGATTTTCTTTCAAGTATGAAAGTGGCTCTTCGATGAGAGGGCAGAAAGGCTCATTAGGAAAGCATTTAACTGGCTCTCCCTCTTGGAGAGTCTCAGCCATTACACTCAAAGCTAATGTCTCACCAAGAGACGTGAACGACTTTCCCTGAATGAGTGATGAGAAATTAAAAAGCTGTGGAAATCCAATGCTATGCTTGGATCCGGCTGCATTACCATTAGCCTCTTAGAGATCCATTAATCATGTTAATGAGGCCGGAGAAGTCAGTGGCAAAAAACAAGAGATCACTGAGACAATGTTTCGCAAATGTTGTTGCGGGTTATGAAGAGCTCTGGCTCGTCTCCAGCGCCGCTCGGACCGGGGGAACAACAACAAGTGAGTCTGGTCGACTCAATCTGTTTAATGTCGATAGTGCAAAGCTGAGGCGATCGTTTCGAAAGACTAGTGAATTGGATTCATTCTTAATGTGAATGTCTTGTTAAAGTGTTATTAATGACTAATAAAACTTACTTAAAAGTCTTCTTTTCATTTTTTTTTTTTTTACAAGGTTGCCCAAGCCTCCCGGAATGCGAATCTGAATTCAAAGATTGTCTTGATTTGCCTTTCATCTCGCTGACTCTGTGCTAGTTGGGACACGAAGGCTTTCGGCTTCTTAAGTACATCCCTGGATGTATGAAAATGTACACAGACATGCATAGAGACGCACACCTAACAGGAAAATTCCATCCGTGGACTCTTTTGAAGCGTCGTGAGTAATCAATCTTTTGCTCAGTGCAAAGTGGAACGTGTTCCAATTTACTTTTCAAGTGTTCCCACTTTCCTTTCACCCTGCCTCGTCCACACTACCTCTGCTGCTGCTTGTTAGTTCAATCATTTCCAAGGATGACAAACCCAGTATGTGTCTGACTGGGATTCATTTCTGTGTACGCAAAAAGAGGAGTTGGAGTGGCGATAGCATAGCTAGAGCTTTCCTAGTTTATAAAAAGTTGTGCCCGACTTAAAAAAAAACATGTACTGCACTGCATTCTGGTCTATTTAGGTTTATGTGGCTGGAAACCTTAATATTTCAGTTTTTTCTCCAATGGCTTTCTGTGTTATTGACCAAGTCCAATATTCACTCTCCTTTAACCTCTGTTTGGGTCTCCACCAACTTCTGAGGAAAATATCTGTCCCTTTAACTGCTAAATCCCCAATACTATGTTCATCGACTAGTTGCGAACTTTATATATTTGCTGTCAGTATTTATTTCTTTTTCAAACCTTTTCCCAGAAAGCAGCTGCCTGCTACGGCTGGAAACGAGACCGAACCAGACGTTAAAGTTGTGGGCCGGAAAGCCAAAACAACGAGGTAAAAGAGACTAAAAGACTGAGGGGGACTGCAGAGTCACTGCAATTGACCACTTTCAAATTTCACGCAGTCATTGGATCGATTGTGATGGAAAGATATTGACTATAGCTGTTTTAAACAGTTGTAGCTGCTGAATAATTAATGTTGTCACACCATGCTGTTTTTCTTTAACAAAAGAACACAAATGCAGATATTCATGTTCATGCCATCAACATCCCCGTTATGCAAACAGACCAGAAAGATCACACACACACGCGCACACAAGCACACACACACACGCACACGCGCACACACACACACACACACACACACACACACACACACACGGATCCCAAGGTCACCTGTGTGTGACAGATTAAGAGTATAAATGGCTGCTGTGTGTAGCTCTAATGACTGATCTGTCGTCAGTTTTCATTAAGCGCCGCGGGGTGTACCAAGGTGAGACCGCTCCGTCTGCACAGTCTGGACGGAGACGCCGGGCCGTGGATCGGGGACGAGAACAGAGAAAGCTGGAATGGCAGAGTGACCCGAACTTCCACTAAAACGCTGGCGCGGCAAAGAAACCGGTGTTGCGTGTTGGGCATGCGCACACAGAGCCGGCGGCTCGGGGTCTCTGTGGGTCTGCGTGTCCCGAAAAAGGAAAAATTCCAGGAAAATGTCGTCTCTTGGTAGAAAAGCGACACGCTTCGTGAACTCCGGAGTAGTCTGCAAGATGTGTTGCCTGGGCTATCTCGTCCAATCAGCAGGAGAGAAAATCCCGGATAGGAACCGAGGCTGCGCAAACCAAACCATGGCAACATAATGAGAAACAGTGAAAAATGAAGTAACACATTTGTGTTCCTCGATGAGGCCCTAATTTTTTGAAGTTGAAATGAAAAGCTGCCTTGCTGCCTTGCTGCCTGTGGGACATCAGCAGGGGCGGTGCGGAGCCAGAGCCGAGGCCCTGGACAGGAACCAGAGCCTCCAGCGTGTCACCGCAGACGGAACACACAGCAACACGTGGACGGAGATCTTTCTGTGAAAGACCAGGAACTTTGCTGACAGTGTTTAGACAACTGCTTAAGTCTCTGTTTCCCGCTATAACTCACCCGGCCTCCGCTGGGCTCCTCCATCCTGCACCTCGCGGGAACACGGACGGAAGATGCTGAGACGAGCGTCAGAGGCAGGAGGAGAAGAAGAAGAAGAAGAAGAAGCAGTAAACACAGACAATAGATGCATACACAGATTTTGTTCTGTCACTAGATGGTGCTGGAATCTCCAAAGACTGGGTAAATAAGTGTCAGGAAGGGTCATTTGTAAAGACCATTTAAGCCGACTGGGAGGAAAATGTTTCCTATCACTTGTTGTGCTTTTAAAAGAGAAATTCCTGCAATAAGACAAGGACATCTACAGATCATCTGATCTGAGCAGAGGCAGAGGCAGAGGCAGAGACGTGTGCTTTTTTCCCACAGCGGTGCGAGATAACGTTAGTTTCGGTGAGATTAACGGAGATTCGAGGGGAGCCATTTCCTCTTTAATTAAACATTAATATCGCGGGCAAATATTCAACATAAATGATTCATCTAGTTTATCGAAGTTAAGCAAACAGCAAAGATAGCCATCTGGAACATAGACTATCCTAAAATGCCCTTTCATAACTCCACTTATAAATAGCCTTTGATTCAAATCCCTAAAAGAGCTAAAAAAAAAAAGAAGAAAAAAAAAAAGGCAGAAAAAACAACGAGAGACTTAACATGCCCCTTGTTCCAAGAATAGGCTGTACCACAAGGTCCAGGATTGGATTTTGTGATAAGCCAGCCATATGAGTTGCATTCTCTATCTGCTCTGACCCGGCTGCATGTGAGCCGCAATAACAAAGGCGCTCAGCAGTGGGCCCCTGGGTCCGTTTACTCAGTGGTGTAATGTTTGTGCTCTCATGGCCCTCACAGCAGCCGAGCGCAGCCCTTATCAGGGGCCCCGGCCTGGCTCGCCGCAGACACCGCACTGTGTACTCTACCACTGCAAACAAGCATCGCACAAAAGGAGGGGAAAAAAGCAGGCGAAGGGTTGGGGAGGTAAGCAGAAGGATGAAAAACAGAGGCCTCTGATGCCTGGGGTCTTGGTTGCTTTCCATAAAGGGGCCTCCATCCCTGCTCCTCCTGGGGGAGTGAGGAGAGGAGGGTGGAGGGTCGGAGTGCATTCCTCTCTCCTTATGCCCTGGAGGGGTGTCGGCTTTGGCTGCAGAAAGGGGAATGAAGGCAGACCTAAGCCCCTGCAGACACGCAGGCCTCGGCTGGCTAATTCTCTGTTGGCCTCACAGTGAGCAAGACAGAAGGTTCTCTGGGTCCATCACCTCCTCCTCCTCCCCCAAGACCAAAGCGTTGACCGACCAGAAGGCCTCTCTGGTTCATCCCGCTCATTATTACAGTATACATGCATGCACTGTACTGAATAAAGCAAATCTCGATTGTGAGAATTAAAGCCTTGTTGTAAGAGAAGCAAGAAAACAACATGGGGAAAGTGTTTACTGAAACCATTTCCTGCTGCAAACCGAGCTGAACTCACTTCAGTTGTTTGGTGAGTCACAGAGCCAGTCCAGCCAGGGGAGAAAAGGACTGTTCCATATTTTCCATCTTCGTTGCCTTCATTTTGGGATTTTTCTCCTCGGCTGGCACGCACGCAGGCAGCAGGCTGGCATGGCCATTGTAATTTCCAGCTCTGTCCTTTCTCAAAACGCCTCAGAAAATTAGGACATAATGTCACTCAGTGTAATTGGAAATATCACATGTAGAAATGTCTTCCAACCACTTGGGAAAGAAGAAGAAGAAGAAGAAGAAAAAGAAAAAAAGAGTGGTTTTCTAGAAAATTATCCCTGGAGACACGCTAAGAAATCAATCATTTTTGAAGTGATGATGATGCCATTTTGAAAAAGTCTTCTACACCCCCAGCTCAGTCGGCAGAAAATATTTTGGCATTGTACTTTTCTGCAAATCCCGTATACGTTGAATATGAGACGGGTCTGATTGCAGCTGCGGCTGGGCGTTCTCTTTCTCCTTCAATACTTTCTCAATGCATAGCTGCTTCTGCCTGTTAGTTAACGTATTACCGTCCATACTTCATTATACTTCATCAGAGAGACATACAAAAAAATGAGAGCAGACAACATATTCATATGTCATGACACGTTTTATTATTAAACCCCCCCAAAAAAGGTCAGGAGCTACTGGGCGTTCCTGTTTATGTAAACCAGGTAATGATAATAGCTGCAATCAGACTACTGTGGGCGGGGCAGGGGATGGGCGGGGGCGGGGGCGGGGGGTGGGCGGGGGAGGGGTCACAAGCACAGGACTTTCACCCAGGAGACCGCTGTTTGTGTCCCGTGTGAAACCAAAAGTAAACTTTGCCTGTTCCATTGGGTTGTTAAGATTGTTACATAACGTTATGTATGAAAGTCCAACAAGGGCAATTGTTATGTTTTTACGGCAGTAACGTTATTTCATAATTGAATCTTAACCAAGTATTTTGTTTTGCCTAAAGCTAACCAATCTGTTCACAACGTGTTTCTGCATGCTGAGGCTGATGCAAAACATACTTAAGAAACGTATTTTTGGTTCAGACACATTGACATTAATTATATCCCGTGATCTGCCGAAATGTACAATGCCAACATTTTTGGGTTGCACATCCAAAATCAAATCAAAATTTCCCTCTGCAGAATTAATTTCAGCTATGTGATGCCAGTGATTGATGCGGAAATATTTCCAAAACCCACCAAGAAACCTGTTCCAGCTTAGTAGAAAGCATCCCACAGTGACCAGAAGAGGCCTTCCTTCCATCGAGCAGCCAACCCACCAAGCCACAGTTCTCTCTGGTTTTCCCTAAAAAAAACCCAGCAGCGAAATAGGATGCAGGCCTGCAGACTGTTCTGAACGGCATCCATAAAAAGGGACAGACGGAGGGATGGGGCGCTCTTTTTGGTCCCCGAAAGTAGAGGAATGTTAAGCATATCCCTAAGAAGATTAGGGGTCTCCTTGGTGTAGCACACAGCTTTCCCTCGATGTGCCAAAGGACCCGTGTAGATCAAAGCCACCTCGGACTTCCTCGTCATTAGCCATGGCTTATCCCCAAATGCTTTCACCCGCTGATACTGACCCCCCTCATTATCCCAGCACACCCATCACTTCTGCTGGCTTTGGAAACAGAGTGCAGGGCTCCGGCACAGGATGTGATCCCCCCTCTTAAAGACCCCCTTCCTCTCTCATTGAAAAAGTTACACTCACTCAGTCAAATTCAGACGTACACAGCACAGGCACAGATGTTCGTCAGCATTTAAGAGAACTATTATACAGTTGCCTTTGTGTGTCATTTACACACGATTTATGAGCAATATCTGTTTTTTTAATGAAGCTCAGCGTTCAAATGACTAATACTAAACACACTGACTTGGGGAAAAGACGTTATGTGTTGAGGCAAACAGAAAAATAAATTAAAAAAAAAAAAAAGGAAAAAGGGAAAGTAGAGGAAAATTGTTTTCCTATTTTTCTGTTTATAATACTAAATAGGAACTTGTTGACATTCCTCCGTTGGTCATTTGCCATCTGGAAGCCATTAATGTCGAGGCTTTTCTCTGCCAAAAAGGTTATAGGCATATTTATACACTTATGGCTCCGAATCAAAACAAAGACATTTACAGTATATATTGTTTGTGAAATAAAAATACTCGCTTCAGAGGCTGTGCGGGTAGAAGGGATTTGTAATTAGTATTCGGAGCAGTTACAGGAAAGAAGAAAAATACTATTCACGAGCTGCCACGTTGTCATCTATAATAAAACGAAGCAGTAACAGATTGCACTGCACTCGGTTCAATCGCCAGCATCCGTCTCACCAGGCCCCGTATCACTAGAGTCAATACAGCTCGATTAGGCGTGAAGGAAGCAGGTTAAGAGTGCCTTTGTTCCAGCATTTATGAACACATTCCTGCATACTGTAGATTATCCAGCTATGGCACAGGAACAAGCCTGTCAAACACAGATGGATTTTCTCCTCGGAGTATAAAAGCATAAAGTGTACAGCCATCCAAGCGTTCAGTCTGTTTGCTGAGGGTGTGTGGGGCCCCGCCGTGGCAGAGCTCGCTCTGGGGGTTGCTCGGGAAGGCCACATGAGTGGCAGAGAGAGCTCGCACACCTGTTCTCTGTTTGGTCAACAGGCGCAATCGCAGCCCGGTCACGCAGCACAATGCTATCGCCGGCGATCTTATCTCTTATTGGCTCTGATTGCAGCCATTCAGGTCAATTAGGAGATCTCCCTCCCGTTCAGCGAGTCCCTGCAGCAGCGCGGAGGCCCCGCTGCACGGCTGCTGCAGATCCTGGACCGGGCCGGGTCAGCCGGGGCACGAGGGGGAATTAAGATTTAGGCAAACATCACGGGACGTCAGTTCCCACATATGGACGTGTTTGCAGAAAGGAAAAAAAAAAAGAAAAGGTGGAGCAGCCGCTGTCGTGACAGTGCAAACCTTGTCACAGCAATTAAGTAAAACTGTTTCCACCAAAATAGAGTTCCTGCTGAGTGGTTTGTACTTTTTCAAGGATGGTTGGTTTCACTTCACAGTAAAGGCCCAGAGGCAAAAAAAAAAAAAGGAAAAGGATTCTGGATCTTGTTTGGAATGAACTTGAAAAATTGTCCAGGGAGCAATCCTGTCTCGACAACATTATACTGTGGGTGAAATCTGTGTTGGGCCCACACAGCAGCAGTCACACAATGATTAAATCAAGCTCTGCCATCGGCCTGGTGAGGATCAGTGCTGCTGAACCAGGTTGTGCCAGTGAGGTTGAGAGAAGGCAGGGAGCTGGACTCTGCAAGTGCCAAAGTTTGCCGCCACCACCAAAGCCCCCGCCCCCCACCCCTCCCTCCCACCCCCGTTTGAAAGAAGGAAGCAGAATATGGCACTGACCCTCCGTTCACTCTGCTGCCCACTTCTCAGGAACCAGAACGAGGGGAGGGCAGAATAGAGGACTTTGAACACACTTCAAGACACACACACACACACACACACACACACACACACACTGGGTGGACGTCACCAGCCCGGCCAAGTTTGACCATTGCCGTGGTGACGATTCGCAGCCTAAGCCGTTAACACAGCGGGAGTGCTGGAAATCTTGAAACAAGCCTGGCAACATGCGCTTATTGTCCACGTACATATCCCGGCTGAAAAAATCCAAATTAGAGTTAGAAAATAGAATCCAGAGAGCTGAGACCGTGTCAGTGTGTGACGGCAGCATCGTGCCTGCTCACTCTCTGTGTGTGTGTGTGTGTGTGTGTGTGTGTGTGTGTGCGCGCACGTGAGAGTGTGTGAATCAGACCAATATTAGAAAATAGCCAAGTGGGCATGGTTCATGGAATCAGGTTAATGATTATTTTTGGTCAAATAGCTTTGTTTAAACTTTGACACCCACCAGACACTGCTGACATGTCCGTACACTAGTTAGCTAACAAACACCAGGATTTGCTCATGAATAACATGAAAAAGAAAAAGAAAAAGAAAAAGAATGAAAATGAAAATAACTGATGTGTGTTTGGGGCTACTGTGGATCAGTGGGAATGTATCTTTCAGTCAGAGGATCGGCGGTTCGATCCCCGGCTCCGCTCGTCCATATTGCTGTGTTTTTAGGCAAGACACTCAACATGTTGGTGCCGTCGCTGTGCCGGCGGTGTCTGAATGGTTAGTTAGTTCTGATAGGCTGCATGGTAGCCCCCCCCCCCACCCCCCGCTACATCAGCGTATGCATGTTCGTGAATGGGCGAAGTCCAGTGGAAGATCTCAGCCACAGAACACAAGCTTGGGAGTAGAACAGCGCCCAGACACAGGATGGAGACGCAGCGCCGCTTGCATCACAGAGGTGTTGAGGAAAGAGGGAAGAAGATCCATCTCAATTCTCGCTCCTCTTCCCCGTGCCTGGCAGAGCTGTGCAGCATCATTCCCTGACAGCTCCGAGTGCTCACGCAGAGATCTGGGAAAAGCAAGACGCTAGCCAGAGACAGAGAGGATACTGGATATGAAAAGGGGATTTAGAACGGAGACGGAACTCTGTCTAACCCCTGCCGATGACGGGAGAGAGGTCTATGCGTTTGTGAGGACGTGCACAGCAGAGCAAACGTCTCGTGCAACAACGCTCAAACTTCTTCCTGATATGAGGCCGCTCGCCTCTTGGCACACCGAGGGGAAGCCGAGGGAAACAGCTGGCTGGCTCATTAACATGTTATCGCTGAAATCCATACACAAACAGAAATGGAACAATGACGACCGCTGCTAACACCGCGTACATGTTATGAAGCCATAACAATGGGTTGACCGTGGCAGCACACCTGCCGGCAATAAAGCACTAATTAAGGCTCCCAGGAGGACCTGGGAGTGTGGCAATTAACAGGTCATTAAATACAGAGATTTATGACTCTGTGGGACCTATATAAGACGCTCTGGATTCATCAAGGTGTCAAATGTCAGCTCAAAAGGGAAAAAGGGAAAGCTGTTATCACTGCGGGGGAACAAATATTGTCTTTCAGCACCGCAGTTGACTGGATCTCAAAATGGAACCGTGAAAAAGAACTTTCACAGAACAGATTCTGGCCGACCTGTTGTCTGTTAAAAACACAGAGCGGTAAGACACACGTCTGCTGTGCTACTGATGCCTATTAGAGTGATCTAGAGGACATTTGTAATTAAATAAGGCGGTTTAGCGTTTCTTAGTATCCCTTTTTTCTTATTTTAGGGTATTTTCAGTCGTCACGTTGTGAGATTTTAACAAAAATGCGAACACACGAGGTGTTTTGATTGACAGGGTTGTCTATTGTCAACTACAGCCCCGATTCTGACCCTTTCACTGAAACACTCAAATGACAGGGAAGAATAAGTCTGAATCAATGAGATACATATGACTAGCAGAGTGCTATGATCTGTGGAGTCAAAATATCTACTCCTCTACTCATGGAAATTATTTTTGGATTGCCTTGAGGAGGCAGCCAAACCATCCCCGCAGTCACTGGAAATCAAAGATGCAGGGTACGGGACATGTGAAAGTCTTTATGGGACCCTATAGTGTGCCTCATTCTTTGCTTCACCCCTTCCCTTCGCCCTCCGTGTCTTGTCATCCTCAGGGCTGTGTAAGCTCTGTGGTTTTGGCAAGCCGGCGCAGAGATCCCAGTAGTTCCTGTTGTGGGGAAAGCGACTATTACAACCCCACGCTGCTACAGTTCACAGAACAATTATCATAATTACCATTTCACCAAACAGAGCTACGATAGCCAGCAATTCGGCTGCCGTGGGTTTTGAATGTCAGCCCAATATGACCGGTACGTTTCTATCTGCAGTCTGTCTTTAATTTAGTCTCTTTTGTGTATTCAGTCGTGGGAAGCGGTGACACGGCCGTTCACAGAAGGCATACTGTGTGTCATTGGATGTGGCCCACTGTGAGGAATATTATGAGTCAACCACTTTCTAAACTGCCATACAAAAAAGCTTCAACATAATATCAAAACAAATAGTTCCTTGTTTCCTTCCCTTTACAAACATTACAGCGCACAGGCGCCGAAGCCAGTTCACGCAAAGAGAAATATAATGATCGGGAGGGGGAGGAGGAGGAGGAGGAGGAAGGGGAGGAGGAGGAGAGAGCAGGAAGAGATGAAGTGACCGCTCGTCTCTAAAGCAGAGGAAGGACAGGGGAAATGTGAAGTCAATAATAGTTTATAATCGGCCAAGACAATGCTCGCATCCATCCTCCAGCTCCTCTTTTCTCCCTCAGCCACAGCGGCTGTTGGAAACGACCGCGACTCAGCCGATATTTGCAGCGGTGAGCATCAGACACCAGCATGTCTGCCATCGAGCAGTCAGTATGTCGCCAAGGGTGAAAGGTCACATCTGAGCATGGGGATGGGAAACCGCTGCAGCCGAAGGAAGGGGGATAAAGGGAAAGACCAATGCAGGGCGGGGGGGTTATGTGTTCACTGGCAAAAAATGAAATAAGAAGCGGTGGTTGGAGACAAAAAAGAAAAGAAAAAAGGATTAGATCGTAAGAAGGAGGTTTAGACGCTGTGTATGTTCATATTTATGATGATTTTTGGACTGAAATCTGAGCCAAATCACACTTAATTCTTTTGATGGATCGGCCTTCCTGTTTAGATATAAACGAACAAAAAAAACTCTTCTCATGGGATTTCTAGAAAACACGTGATGCAGTCAAAGGGGGTAGGAGCTTTGTGTGGAGTCACATTAAGCTCAGTGGAGTGTAAACATTAAGGAAACATCTGTAAAAATTTTATCGGAACCATAAACATGCACACATTTTTATTTCAATTCTCTGATCTTTTGTCTGCTTTTACGATTCTTTTTTTTTTATTCCAAACTCGGTTCTCGTTCCCCATAAACCATCTAGCTAGTGATTGATTGACATCTGAGTTTTGGTAACGGCCAAAACAAAAATGACATGGTGCAATGTCACTATTATCATTACAGTATTCTGTTCCTAACTGAACAGTTCTTATGACTTTACACCAGACGAGGAGCTGACCGTGGCAATTATTTTTTATTGTTGGATTCCACAGTCAATGGAATTTAATGTTACAAATGCCACAACATAGAAAGGGAATCGGGTGCAAAAAAAGTGTATATTTGAGCGCAAGTTTAAAACGTCAGTCAAAACCACGTTGTGTATTAACTTTTGAAAATGAAATCAAGCGCCCCCACTTTAATTAACTGTCATGAGACACATTTTCATTACAGTAGGTCGACCACACACACACACACAACAGTTTAGGAACAAGATAGTCAAAATATATATAAACTATGCACCAGACTAATCCTCATTGAGTGCATGTTGGACACACACGCTGTATGATACTAAGACAATCAGGGTTTATGGGTAAAACCTACGTCATCGTGTGCCTATCGTCGCACGTATTGAGGACCTGAACCCTCCAGTGAACTGACCCGTGATGCTTTTATGAGTGATGCGTTGTATTCAGAGGGAGCTACGGGGAGACTTGTAGAAGACTACAGCTGCTCAGATTTCCTTGATCTGCAGCGGTGAGACTCACCAGTATCTAACACAGCAGGCAAGAGCCCAGAACAGATACAGTCACATTATGATGACAGTTGGATTAGCATTTTAAAGAATACACAATAGGTTGAGCGTAGAATAATGTATTTATACTCTACCAACGGCAACACCTTAACGTGAGCATATCACGTACATTCCTGAGAGCTCAGTGCGACACCTTAGCCGAGGAGCCTACGCCTCTTTGGGAAAGTTAAGAGTTCAGTGGAATACCACAGTCAAGGAAGACTTGTACATAGACACACAAACTTGTGATTGAAACATTAATACAAATCCAGCGTCACGCTCACTCCACCCTCTCCCGTTCCAAACGCCTCCACTCACTCACTCACACTACATTTAACAGCGCGCTCGTGCATACTTGTGGCAGCTGTGAGCCCCAGCGAAGCCACATTCCCTTCATTAAGATGTATTTCACTGGCAAACAGTCCTGGGTGCAGCCTGTTTCAATAAGACCCCAACAGGCTCATTTATCACCATTAAGGAAGTGCAAGGAGCCCGGGACAGGTGCTGAAACCTGCTTGTAGAACTTTCCCTGTATTTTGACACAAAACACCATCACTATCAGCGTTTTGCGCGGAGGCTGAAGCAGTAACAGGGCCAAGAGGAGCGAACAATGAAGTGAGCAGCACCGCAGAGCAGGGTTTTCCTTTTTCTTTTTTTTTTTTTTAACAGACCTTTAAACTGTACCAAATTACCAGTGGAAAATATTTTAATATCAGCTTAAAGTGGCCCTCTATTTTAATCATGCTGCTGAATCCCAAAAATCGAATACTCTAAACATTGTGAATTATGTGTAAACATTGTTTGACTCTGGCTTTTACTTGATTTGGAGTTGTTACCCGATCTTTGTCCTCAAAATAAAAAAAAAAAAACAAAAGAAAACAACAACTGGCAACCTGGTCTCCATTTAAGCACTTAATTTAACTACATAATGGTTCCTCAAAGCCTTAATCACCGCGGCTCGAGATGCGTTTTCTCAGTCGCTCCCCAAGAAAACAAACCTCTGATGGACATTTGTTGCCAGGCGTCAAACTCACATCCAAGAGAACAATCAGCTTTGGCTTCCTTTCAAAGAGGAGCAGCCCTGAAACATCTAATGTGAAGAGCTCATGTCACGACTTGTGTCTCGTCTTAATTCTCTTTAGTCAAGCTCGGAAAAGTCCTCTCGCTGTTTGCTATGTTGTCTTTTGGTTGAATAACCCGTTGAAAAGTTTAAACCAGCTTTAATATCCTTGGCAGACAGTGTGTGTGTGTGTGTGTGTTTAGGTGTGTGTGTGTTTAGGTGTGTGTGTGCGTGTGTGTGTAGTGAGCACGCAGCAGTGCCTCGGGGTGACCTACTGGGCTGAATTTGAGGAATCTGCCCCGCTTTCTTGGTAGACCTGTACCCGGTGCCCTCCTTTGTGGCAAAGCTCACCTGGCCCAGGTGTGCCCCCCCTCCCCCCGACCCCCGCCACCCCCCCCCGGTGAACGTGAAGCCGCGGGCCTGCCGGGGGTCGCCCTGCCAGGCTGTCCTGTTTATGGCTCATCTACTGGGCCTCTCACCTCCTCCTGTCCAAGCAGCCATGTAATGAAGCCCTAATGAGCCTGTCACTCAAACTGTCACTCATTCTCACCTGAGAGAGAGAAGGGGAGGACGTGGGGGAGGAGGTGAGGCAGGATGAATGTGGCAGGAAATTAAATAAAAGAGAAATTCATCAGGGTGGGGGGGTCAAATTGGTTAAAGATGACATTTTAGTATTACAGAATATTAAGGATTAATACAAATCACTTTAGTGAAATACCAGAACATATTTTAGACGTTTCACACGCGCATTTAAAAGTGATTCTCGATTATTTTATTTTGTGAAACTCAAAACTGTTTACTCACAACTTTTTCCAAGATGAAACACAACACATTTCAGTTCAGTTATAGAAATAAATAAAGTTGAGACAAAACCTACATCACATTTAAACATATGGTGGAGGAAGAGGAGGTAGGCCTACAAGTACAAAATGCAAAAAGTCCCACCTACTTAAAAGGTATACATATCATAAGTTGAATGTACGTATAATATTAAAAGTAAAAGTACTTGTTCTGCTGAGATTTTTTTTTATTATGTATGATGTTATTATTATGATAATCCTGATGAATGAAGGTAAAAGCAACATTTCATTGTTTTAGCTGTGGAGCAGCTACGTCTAACTCCTTCATATTAGGTACAGTCTAGTGGTTCTCAACCTGGGGGTCAGGACCCCTCCAAAGGGTCACAACATAAATGTGAAAGGTCACGAGATGAAAGAAGGACCAAACAGTCCGGAACACAAATGTGAATTTATTTTTTGGGGAATATTCTCTAAATTTCTGCTTTTTATGTGAAATATTGGAGAGTTTGACCTCTTTGAGCCTGAAACAGTTCTTTAAATGAAACCATCTGAGAAGTTTAGAGGGGGGATTCACTCTCTGGTGGAACTACTTACAACTCACATCTGAAATGTGTCAAGGCGCCCCGAGCAGGCACCGCTTCTTCTGTAAAGGGTTACGAGCCAAAAAGGTTCGGGAACCACTGGTTTAATCTTTAACACGTATACCTCTGAATCTAACTGGACCTGGCAAATGCATGTTGTGGATTAAAAAGTACAATATCCACCCCCTCCCCTCTGAACTATAGTGGAGTGTAAGTATACATAGCATTAAATAGAAATAATCAAGTAAAGGAAAAGTACCTCAACATTGAGTACTGAAAATGGGGCGAGTTACATTGCACCAAAGCAAATACAGACACCGGGACTTCTGTGGCTTGTGTGAGCTGCTGTTCCACCACTGTGTGGAGCCAGTGAGCCGTTTCCCCCTGGAGCACTGAGAGAAAATGTTACAGAGAAGGAGAGGGAGGAACTGAGGAAGGAGGAGAGGAGGGGGAACGGTGTACAGTCGTCTGGCGAAGCCGGAGGCGGCCTGAGTGGAAGCATGTGCTGACCCCGACTCCCGAGCTGTGACAGTCAGACTGCAGCATACACGTACACACAGACAACATTTGCATAACGATGGCGGTGGTGTGAGGTCTTTTTTTTTTTTTTATGTACCTCTCAAGTGTTACACAGCCAACCAACAATTTAGTATAAAAAAAAAAATGAAAAAAATGAAATACAGCTAAATAAGTGACCTCCATCTTTTTCTTTTATTTGCCGATACACAGAGGTTTTGAGAGGAGATCATGTCCTCCTGTTTGGAAGGTTAGTTAATGATAATAAACACACTCCTGAGAATCAAGAGAGGAGTTAAGAAGAGCAAAGGTGTGTGTGTGTGTGTGTGTGTGTGTGTGTGTGTGTGTGTGTGTGTGTGTGTGTGTGTCCCATGTAAGAGCACCACCGGGCCCATGATGTGAGGAACTGAAGCGAGCCAGGAGAAAGCAAACAGGAGAAGAGAGCAGAAGGCTGGAAAGATCCAGAAAGAACAGCAGAATCTGAACCCAGGGTGAAAGTACACAGCGAACAGGCTAAAGAAATATCATATAATAATATCTTTAAAAGAAACAAGAGCTGGGCAGCGAACAAGCTCAGACCCAAAATGACAACATGCAAAGACTCTTTAGTTCTCCAAGTGGCCGGCTGGGCTGCCAAGGCTTTGAGGAAACCAGGGCGAAGAAACAAATTGGGGGGTGGAGGGGCGGCAAAATCCTGACCTTAATAAAATACATCTTTATGTTTCTTCTTTATTTGGACTTTGCGTGCATTGTGATCTTTCAGCATTGCTTTTGGTGTGGCCTGGCTTTCGGAATATTAAATATTTATCCAGCCCTCGGAACGCATCGGTCAGTCTTTTCTCACTGGTGTGGGTTTCAAAAACACACACGCAGACTAGTTTACGTCCAACAAAACATGTCAACGGGCGGCTGGTGGGGCTGCGTGGGTGGAGGAAGGCATCCATCTTTGTACGTCAGCGCTGCCTCGGCACGATGGGGATTTGAGCCGGCAGCACGCGCAGGAGTGTGTACGGGTTCTCGTACACGAGACGTAGGTCGGACACGTCTGGGGCCGCCATGTCTGTCCAGTCCGGCCCCCCCCCTTTCCCCCCCCCCCCTTATCTTTTGTATATCTGGCTCTCAGAACCCCTCTCTCCAGCACTCACAGGGGCCCATTACACTCTTCGCCCATCACAACTTATTTATTCTATGCTTTGATTAATGGCCCCGTTCGTTAGCCATGAGACGCACACGTTGAGTGAGAAGTTTGAGGCGACTCGTTGGATTTGAAAAGGAGCTTAATCCGAGCCCCGCCTCCTCTCTTGTGACGTTTCAGTCGTGCGCCGCGTGAACGGGAGAGGAGGCCCAAAGAGTTCAGCCCGCATGCTACATCTGCAAACGAGCCCAGCCAGCTGCGTAGTGTATAGATCCTAAGACTCTTTAAACCCTCACGTCGCTGTTCATTTGTCAAGATGTACATGGAAACAGATTAGCCGTGCATTTCTTTGAGCTGGTTTCCAAGATGGGGGGAGGATTTTGTTTTTTTTCTTCCCAAAACCTTATTTTTTCCCACAACTGGAGCAAAAATACTGCAGGCTGTTTTGAGCACACTGTGATTTGAAATGTTTCTCAAAAACTAAGAAGAATCCCTTTTTCAGTGCAATGAAAAAAACAAATGGAACAAAGCCCCAAATTTCTTTTTTTTTTTTTTTTTTTTACACAAACTGTATTTATATCTATTTAAGTTGTATTATATTTCTCCACCTTGTAAGGGTTTTAAAACAAACCAGAAAAGACATCTGCAACAGATGATTTTATTGGCATCGCGACGCCAAGTGTGAAATCACAGCAGCCCGCGTCATCAGGAGCCTTCGCTCCATCCCGGACGCGAACCCGCGACTCACGCTGCCCACGCGCCGGCTCGGCTCACCTGCCCCTGCATGAATAGTGCTGAGGAAAGCTCCAACAATGTGCTACTTTTATCTCCAGCTCCGGGGGTTGCTGTAATTATTTTACCAATACACCGCGTTGCTACGGCTCTGAGCAAGCAGCAACGAGAAGTACAGTAAAAAGAATTAATCGGCAGGTAGAGCAGTTGCTGTCGGGCTCGCCGTGCTGCGACACGCCGGCAGAGAGTCGGAGCCTCCAGCACACTGTTGCATAAGAGACACTTCACAGCTATCCTCCCTGCTGCAGCGATGTCAGAGAGAGAGTGTGTGTGTGTGTGTGTGTGTGTGTGTGTGTGTGTGTGTGTGTGTGTGTGTGTGTGTGTGTGAGAGAGAGATCCTGGGGCAGTACTGGTCAGTGCAGCTGCTCCCCCCCCCCTTACCCCCCCTCCCTCTCAAGGCTGCTTTGCATTATGGTATTCCCTCATTCCCCATTGTGAAATTTGTTATCCATCATGCGATTGCCTCTGTTCCACTGAAGCCCACATTGCGTTGCGTTGCGTTGCCGGATGGCGTTGCGTTGCCGGATGGCTGTTTCCCCCCCCACGCTCACAGATCTGGACTGATGTTTGTTGGTGCTGCTCAGCCAGAGTGTGTCCTCTCCCCGTCAGCGCTCCCACGGAGGCTATCGGAGGAGCTGCATGCGTGTCAGTGTGTAGGAGCCGTGGCATCCATCCCCGTGTTTGCACAGCGAGCGAAAAGCTGATGGACAAGACGTCAGCGTGTAGCCCCGGCCTTATCAGCGGAGTCACGCGGCAGGTATGTAGTAATGCACATTGGCGATAACCCCAACGTGCACAAAGCTATCGGCCTCGGTGGGCCTGATAACGAGCCGGCGCCACGGCACAGCCGCTATCACATGACAGGCTGAGTGATTGTGAGAGACAGAGAGAGTCTGTCAAACATATGACCAATAGATAACTCTCCGCTCAAACCGCCATCATTCACTCTCTTTATCAATCCCCCCCTCTCCCTCCTGCAACCCCCCCGCCTCTACTGGGCTGACCACATCTGTATCCAGAGACTGCTCTGCTCTGTTCCCAGTGTCAGGGTGATGGAGAAGGGTTATCAGCCCAAAACACCTCCCTTTTCTTTCCCCTCCTCCAGGCCTGGGAAAAGGAGCGTGGGCTCGGAGGGGTTGAGATGCTGCCCCGGTTGGACTAAAGTGGAGCCGCTAGCCTGACGGAGAGCGGGCTGCTCGTCCGCGAGTGCGGCAGTAAGTGTGAGACCGGGTCCAACGTCCATACCGGTCCAGCGGGTACCGTGCGAGAGGCTCTTTGTTTTCTTCTCCTCCTCCCAGTTATGTATTGCACTTGTTCAATTAGCCGACTTCAACAGTAGCGACGTCCATCGGATGACCGCTACACCTCTCATGACTCTCCGTGACGGATCTCGGGATTATAGCTTCTAGTTTCAGGACAAAATAGTTTCCTCACACAGATTCTGATGCAACGAGGCAAAAAAAAAGCAAGTTATGGAATGCTAGCGGCCCTCAGAGAAGCGAATCACTTTTTCTTTACATTAACGGCGTGTACTTCTCTGTTGAGAGAAAAACACGGACAGAGCGAAGTGTCGTGTTTCTCATTTCTGTGTCATTCAATTTTTTTGGTCGCATTGCTCAACACACAGGGGTCAGGCTTCTGGAAAAGCAAAAGTGTAGTCCAAGAACAACCACCTCTTCGTCTTCTCCCACACACACACGCACACACACACACAGAGACACACACACACACACACACACACACGGACAAAGGTCGCCCAGCTGTGAAAAGAAGCCAGAATACACTTAAGTAATCTGCTTGATCTCGCAATTTATTGACGATGAAAATTTCAAAGGGGTTGTAACTTGAGCCGCATGCGTCTCCTAAACCATGGCCAATGCAATTTCCACTGGCAGGGGGGAGGAGGAGGGGGGGGGAGAGGGAAGAGAGGGGGGCGGGGGGGGCGGGGGGGGGGGGGTATGGTGGGAATGGCCTGACCAGTGGATGGAGCTTTATTGGTTGCATTCGCCTCGGCATAAAACTAATTCACCCTCGATGACAACCCACGGCGAAGGGGCCGAAAGGCGAGATGCATTCTCTTCACCCCCCAACCATCTTCTTTATGAGCCAACCTTTCTGTGACAGAGCTATTCATTCACGGCCCTGCAATACCCCTTTCTTTTTTACCTCCCTCTCTCTGACACACACACACACACACTACGCACATGCCCTCGTTCCTCCTCACACACACACACACACACACACACACACACACACACACACACACACACACAACAACTACCTACCAACCCAAACATGTTATATTACCGGCCGGGAACTCATATCGCTTTCAGAATGAAAACGCAACTACACCTCAGTCAGGGCGGCAGGGCTCCATCGCTCATGTGCACAGGCTGCCCTTTATGGCTGCACAGTAGTGAGGCCCCTCACACACACTGGGCTCAGAACACAAGCGAAGCCGTGAGACACACACACACACACACAACAGAGCAGTTCTACACACATGTATGTGGGTTCCCTGTGTATTAATGAATGAACAGACAGGGGAATGAGCATGACGATAGCAGGACGTTAGTCTTCGTTAAGTCATCTATTCAGCCCGTCTGGATCCATCACTTATCACAGATCAAAGCTAACCGGCGCGTCATTAGTTAGCTCTACCTCTACTTGCCCATAACTCTTCGTGGAAGTGTTATAGAATAAAGAAGAATGAAAAATAAATAAAGAGATTCCACTTCCAGCAACACGTCATCTGACATCTCCACCAGGGTCGCTGTGAAGGCCAGGAATGTGACCCTCCTCCGTCCTCCCAGGGTTCCAATGAGCCCTACATTGTACAGAGGTTAGCTAGCAGCGGGTCTAGCTGGGCTTTACTCGCAGCCCTGCCTCCAGCAGCCCTGCAGGCCTATCGAGTTACCCTGATTCTGGGTCAGCGAGGCCCTCCTGGTTCCACTTAGAGACCCGTTTCATTATTTCAGATTTATCACCGCCATGTTTGCCAGTTGCCATGTTTCCCCTCCCATACGTCCCCAAGTGTAATTCATAGCATCTAATAATGCACAAACCGAGACGTTTTAAGGGACTGCGAGTTGGAGTTGTTCCCAGGCTGCAGGGATTAGGGGCTCTCTGGGGGCCGCTGGGTGAAGTGTTGCCCGAAGGAGAGAGAAGCCAGTCCCAGTGGAGTGAACATTACTGGATATTTACCGAGTCATTGCGTGGCCTAAGGGTCCTGACAGCACCCCCTCCTCCACCCCCACCACAGCATGGCATCATGCGTGGCAGCTCCCAGAGGATGGCACAATAGCAACGTGGCGTCATGGATGATTTTCCAAATCTGTCATGCTATTGTTTACCTCACTGAGGCAGAACATCATCACGGTGTCATTATCTCATCTGCTGTTGATTTGCAAACAACGGCCGATTGATGAACGCGAAAGAACAGAAACTCACAACGCTGCCAAGGTGAATCCAAACTGCTCGGGACACAGATGAATATCAGTGACGGGGAGAAAAGAAGAAGAAGAAAAAAAAAAAGAAACCGAGCCATTCCCCCCACTACATCTATGCAACAGTAGGAGTTTGCGTCTAATCCCTCAGGGGCCTCCAGGGGCCATTTAACTGTTGTGTTCTTGTGCCGGAAACCCTCTGGTGGGGGGAGCGGGGACAGGAGACTTGGAACCGGGATGGAGCAAGGAGGGCAAGAAAGCTGGGACTCATCCCCCCCTCCACCCCACCACCACCACCACCACCACCATTAGCATAATAGAATTACGGGGGCGAACAAAGCAGGCATTAGAGCGCCCACGGTGGCATTTGGAGAAGATCCATCTCTCTTCCCCTGCTGGCCGGCCCATCGCCGCTTAAAGGAAAGAGGGAAAACCTTCCCTTTGTTCCTCCCTTTCATGAGCCCTGCCAGATTGCAACAAGGGGCCTCAACGGACACACACGCACACGGACCTGCACAAGCACACACAGCATGCGTCTCGTGCTGTGTGTGTGTGTGTGTGTGTGTGTGTGACGTTGTGCCTGAGTGTGCACGCTCACGGCTGGCCGGTGCCTCAGCGTTGCCGGCAGGCAGCTTGACCTGCCCATCAGAAGGGATTACATCTACATAACTCCAACTAAACACTGTCAGCACCCTGCACCTCCCTCCTCCCCCTCCCCCTCCTCCTCCTCCTCCTCTCCACTTCTTCTGTCGTCCTGCCTTTTCTCCTCACTCTGTCTCCTCATCACTTTAACCTTTCAATCCCCCCCCACCCCCCCTCCTGTCTGTGACACTTCTGTCTGGCCTGATGTAATGCCTCTCCAGCGTGCCAGCAGTTCTCCCAGCTGCGTTGCATCAAATATCACTCAAAGTCCCCCTCAGAAGAGATCACGGCGTAGTGCGAGTGAACGCTGACCTCCGAATATTTAGTGCCAGCGTTATCTGTGCGTGTCTGGGAGGAAGGCTTTCCCCGCGCAGAGAGCTGCGTGAGCTATAAGGCATATAGCTGCTATAGGCCGATCCCCAGATTAGGCAACAGGCTGTAGTGCTGTCAGATCGTCTCGCTGATAGAGGGAACATGGCGCCGTCATGCACAAACACAGGGAGCTGTTATGAAATGGACCTGCGACTTCTGGTTGGCTCGCCCACTGCATCTCTCACACACACACACACACACACACACACACACACACACACACACACACACACACCTACCTCTTTTCTAATGGGACGCAGACGACGAGCCAACTGTTGAACTGACTGGTTTAATGAGATGATGAGTTGACTGTGTTTTTCTCAACAGGGACGATGCCTTGACATGACTATTGCCATTGAGATGCAGAGTAGATGACGAGTTTGAAGAGGATGAGAGGTTATCTTGATATTTAACGGTACATCTGGAAACCGGTGCCGGAGATCTTAGAGCCCAGAACTGTAAATTAGGAATTGGACTTGGGGAGGAAGACACTTAGAGCCAGACACCTCGCACATCTGTTCTCCAGACCTCTGCCGCCCCCTAGTGGAATCATAAGCGAGACATCGGTCCCATACTAAGTACAGTATACACTAGTATTAATATTAATAGTAAAGGGAAAGGGAATCTGGAAAGGAAAGGGAATCTGTGCGCTGACAAACTGCAACTTACAATTCATTCATTGAAACAATGCGTTGAAAAATTAGGCTAAATATTAGCCAGTAAATATAGGTTTCTACAGATTTACTTCTTGATTTGTTTTTTTTCCCTTTGTGTATTAACTGAAATTGTGACAATCTTCATCCACATTGTTTTGCTCCCAGCGGCCCGTAAACAACCCACCATCTCCGTGGAGAACGATGTCGCGGGACACCAGTGTCCATCGATGTGCTTCAGTCCGTTACACACAAGACATGGTCGGCCTTTGTGGAACGGAGAGGGGACGCAGTGCTTGTGTGGACCGAACACAGTGAAACAGATGGTCATGGCTTCAGACCCCCGTCCCGTAGACACGACTGTTCTGTGGTTGATTTCCATCTCAACTTGTTTTCCTTTTAGAAAAACCACCAGAGAGGCCGGGCCCGGACCCCGGGTTGTCTCTCGTGCGGCAGAACACGTGCTTATCCCCAGGAGTGGAGGCCTGCACGGGCCGCAGCAAAACAGCCCACTGCTCCCGAGGCTACCTCCACCCACCCACCCACCCCTCCACCCCTCCACCCTCCACCCATAGGCCCAGTGTGTCCGGTCGTACGACGCAGAGAGGAAACGCACGTACTCCGCTTGACTAGAAACAAAAACACTCAAACTCCGCGAGAGACCCCCAAAAAACCCAGCGGGACGGTCTCTCTGCGCTCACAGGAAGGAGGCCGGGCCCGTGCGTCTGAGCGCTCACACAACCGGAGCACGTGTTCGTGGATACGCAGGCACAAACGGGCGTACATGCACGTATACACGAGCAACAATACAGGAAATGGGTCAGCTGCAGCGCAGGTATCCTTTACATCCTCCGCTGGCTCCCACTGTCCGCCGATGAAAGGGAATACCTCTGGTCTCGGCGGCCTCGGCGGCCCCGGGCCCGGCTGGTCGAGGCCATTTCCTTCATAATCATCCCTGCCTTCCCCGGCTCTAATCTCCCAGAGGACAGTGGCAATTAGCCCGGGGAGGGCCTCAGTTTAGTAGGGGCATCTGGGGCATCTCTATTACCTCATGGCCTGCCCGTGAAACCCATAAACCCCCCCCCCCCCACACACACACACACACACAGCTTGGATTTCCGGGTCCTCTCGAGTCCTCTCATGTCTGCATATAATAGAGCTGGCTTAACTTTTTCTCCTCCCTAATATGCGTAGTGTTTGGTAGAAGTATTTGTTCTCCAGGCCCCTTCTTTCTTCATCTCTCGCCACCTTATTGTTTAGTTGCTATTAATAGACATCCCAGTCACTAATAGGATCTGTCTGCAGTGTCTACACTATTTGTTATTCACACACACCAGAGGGTCTGGATGTGGTTTAAGCTTTGACAACAACAGTTGGAGAAGAGATCTTTCAGCCGTGCCTTCAAAGCTTGTTGACATAGCAGTGAGGATTTCCTATTATACGTGGCATTAATATCATCAGATAAACTTCCCGCTCCCAGTTTGGAAACTCCCCCTCCAACCCCCACACCCGTGCAAATCGGTCTGTCAATCTATAATGAAGTCTGCACACGCCGGTGTCTGTGCGAGTCTCGGGCTCAAAGCGAATCGTTTGCCTCCGTCCCGCTCACATACCCGGTTGTTCCGAGGGGCTTGGAGGCGTACGGAGGCCTGTGGAAGCCTGTGCAGGTGCTCCAGATCACACTGCAGTAAATGACAGAGGCAGCTCCTGACACAATGCACTCATTGATTCCTCGTTCCTTCTGTAAATAACGGTCCCCGGACACGACTTGCACGCGTGCAAGCCGCAAAAAAAAAAAAGAAAAAAAAGGAGCTGTTTTTAAGAGATAGGATAATCTTTTAAAAAAGCTCCTGCTATCAGCGAGTCATTTACCAGGGCTCGATAAGAGTTTGTCATCATGTGGTAATGCTTTATAGATCCTGTTGCTCCCCTATGACGCCTCCCCCCCCCCGCCCCGCCCCCCCCCCGAACCCGCTTTACTCTCTCCATAGCTCATGCCTGTCCTGAATGGGAGCAGTGTGGTGTTGTGGAGAGTTGAGGTCTGCAGAACACTGTGACATTCATCTAGATGGGATCAGATAAAGCAGGGGGCCTAAATATCTTCCAACATAAACATCACCTGGAGCTGGAGGGGCCCCGGGCGGCACTGCTCGGCCAACCACTGGCTGCAAACATAAAGGGGGGAGGGTGGGGAGGGGGGGCAGGGAGCTCAACCAATAGCAGAGGCTAAAAGGAGGGAGGGGAATCATTTCCAACCAACCTGAGGTGTGGCTGTCAGCTCGGATCAGGCCTGTGGGTTCCTTCCACGCCAGGCGACACCCCCCCCCCCCCTCCCCGATGTGGGCGAGGGGAGGTGATGTGGGGGTGAGAGGGATACAGTGTGAGATTTACAGATATTAACACGTGTAGAACCGGTCCCCCCCCCCGTGGAGCGGACTGGGAGGGAAGAAACTGTTGATATCAGTGTGGAGAAAAAGGTGAGAAAATAGGATTCAGGTCTCTACGCAGAGGAGAGCGTGGAACTGGAACGCCATCAACGCAGGTCAAAAGGACAGGCGTGAAGCGGCAATCAGCATACCTAGACAAATAATTATCCTCATGAACGCAGCAGCCACCCAACCCAAAAATAATTCCACTACCTGGGGTGTGACCTGCACAAGGAATGCTCCCGAATGTCTAGGGAGGGTGCTGAGAAAACAATGGAAGGTGGGATAATTACAGAGAAAATGAGCTGTGAACTCAGCGGTAACCCTGAGCAAAGATTTTAAAAAAAACAAAAAAAACAAAAAAAACAAAGTGGAAATCACACAAACAGACAAGTAAGTAGTGTGAGCAGGCGTGGACCTGCCCATCCTGGATAAAGCCGTCTGTCAGCACCAGAGGAGAACATGCTCATGGGAACTGGATGACCCGCTGTACTTCTTTACCACGCACAGACTGTGCAGTGTTTGGCTCCGGCCCCCGGCCCCCGGCCCCCGGCTCTTACTGGAAGACCTGGTTTTCGATAGCTGCTCTATACAGATGATTGAGAATGTGGAGCAGCGAGACGAGCGTGCTGTTAAATTCCCGCCGCGTGCAGCACGAAGACGGCGAAGGCCAGTGCTTTCCATCTGTTAAATGAACATGAGTGTAGCTCACAGCTCTGGGTCCAAACACACTTAATCTTGTGTTTTTGAGTCTTTAGTACAGGAGGGAGGGGAGGAGGGGAGGAGGGGGGGCTGAGAGGGGAAAGCCAAGCAGCAGATGGGGGAAAAAAGGCTTCCAGGAAATCAGTGGAGGTGTGCTGCAGCAAGAACACGAGCTAGCATGGTGCTCAGGCAGAGAGAAAAGAGGGATGAAGTGCATATAAGGTGGAGAAAGGGAGCGACGAGTGAGGATGGGAGTTGTTATGGGAGCCGCTTGGCTAGCTGGGTGGTAGCCTAAAGTACAAGCAGTGGGACAGAAGAGAAATCCTGCAGTGAGGCGCTGCATACTGATGACCTGGCTGCAACTGCTCTCCGGCAGTTATTCATTAAGCCATTAAAAGGAACACAACCAAGCAATTTGTGTGGCCTTCTGTTGCACTGCCTTTCTTCTCCCTGCACTCGGCTTTTCTGCAGGCGAGAGCGAGAGAGAGAGGGAGAGCGAGAGAGAGAGAGACAAGCAACAGAATGCACATCAATGAATAAATCTGAGGCCCTGAAAAGAGGCTGGACCTGGGCAGTGAGCTGCAGCCAGCTGTTGGCTCTCCTTCTGAGCCGAACAGGAGAAATGAAATGGCGGAAGCGACTCATGCAGGAACCAATTCACCCCGAGGACAGCTTGATGAATGAACGGACATTCACATTCAATCTACCTGGGTTGAGATTAAAAGGAGGGGGGATTGCACACAGCACTCGCTGTAACAGGTCTCTTTTCTCACAAAGTGCCTGTCGTCACGCAGCGCGACAGCGCCCTCTTGTGTCAACATCCTCAGACAGGAAACAGCACAATGACAATGAGTAATAAAGTTAATAATATTGATTTTTATTGCCATCCATATATACATATATCTTTTTTTTTTTTCCTTCTTTTTTCCTCTTGGAATATTTATAGAGTTTAAAGCACTGGTATCACTGTACAAACAATGAACACACACTACAGTAGAAAGAAAAGCAGCAGAGTGTACATCACACTCCAGAACAGTGCACGTTGCTATCTCACTACTGCACCAGGTGGTGTGTGGGTGAACTACAGCTGATTATCTGCTGGGTTGTGCGCTTCTATACTCTGGCTCTCTATGAGATCCTACAGTATATGTTAGTGGGTGGGGAATGGATCTACAGGAACGACATAAAGTCCCCTAAAATAGGCCAGGGTTGCCATGGTGATACCGCCTGGTGGGGCGCAGGGGGGGGTCAAGTGAAACACAAGAGAAATGGCACCGATGTGTTTATGAAACACAATACCACACGATAAAAAGGTCCAGCGGACGGAGTTACTGTCTCGTTACAGGACGACTAAACACGACACGAGGCGGCCATTAAAGTCTTTGCATTGTCACGCGGATGATTTACCATGAAAACACGGGTCACAAGAGATGTGGCAGCGAGTTCTAAAATATGTCTCCCCTGCGAAACTGCGTGTCAGGCTTTTGCCGTCGTGACGTGACAGGGTTCGTGTGCAAAGGGTCCATCGGAGGTCGGATTTAAAAGGAGTCACAACGCGTCCTGACGGCTCCTCTTGTAACGGGCCCGCCAGAGAACCAGCTCATTACACAAACATCAAAAGAACACAGAGAGCAAAGTGCCCCTTCGAGTCTCCACATGATGTAAGACATAAAAAAAGTCCATTTGGATTAATGGGATGGATTAACCGGCATCTATTTAACTGAACGGAATCCCGCGCAAACTAATTAAATGGTATCACTCAGGTGGCGACGGTGCGATACCGCTCCCCTCCGTGTTCAGGGAGATAATACACACGAATAAGTGTCTCATAAGTGTCTCATAAGCGCGGGATGGCCTGGCTAGCTACCGTCACTGCCGTCCAACAGCTACAGCTGCAGAGGAACGCTTTGGTCAGTCAATTACGCAGCACCACCTGCTGAGGACATAATAGCCGGTCTGTTAGGTGCCTGTCTAAAAAAAAAGATTGCGTCTCTATATTGCAAGGAATCTACGTCATCGTTCAACTAACGTGGTGTTTTTGGTGAAATCAACGGAGCTCAAGGCTCATTTCGGAATTCAGTCATTAAGTATGCATGGAGTAGAACTGTGTGGGGGGGCTTCTTTATGGGCAATGCGTTTTCAAAAAATGAAATAGGGAACTTATTATTTTGGGGATAAATGAATTATGCCACATGTAATCTCAGCAGCAAAAATGCCTGTGGAGCTACAACAGTACTTTGAAGATATTCATACAGGCACATGAAATAAAGCTTAACCAGCAACCATTTAAAAAAATAATAATTATCTAATGAGTTAAATTCATCAAGCAACAAAAACGCTGACCTGATGTCAGCGATGTGTAATTACTTCACTTGTTGGGGGGGAATCAATCAGGACAGGAGTGTGTTTCTTTTGGGGCTGTTACATGCATACACATGAGCACAAACACACACTGGTCATACCAAACATCAAGAAAATGTCGTTACAGTCACAGACAGACTCCAGTGACGGACTGACAACTTCACACGGAGGAACCTCCTCATATCTCCTCTCCCCCCCCCCCCACCCCTCCCATGACGTGGAGACGATCCCCCCCCCTGGGCGCCGACACAAATTGATTTCACAACGGCCCCGCTGTTGAAGTTAGAATGAACGGCCGGGGCCCCTGCCATGCACCAAAGAGTTTTTGTCATCCCGAGGTCACTCGGCGCTCTCCGGGCCCGGCTCGACCCCCTCCTCGCCAAGAGCGGCGTCTGGCGCGCTCCCCTCCCCCTGGAACAGCTCCTCCATCAGCTTCTCGCCGGCGCTGCCGGCCCGCGATGCCCACAGGGCCGCGCCCTCCCGCAGGCCCAGGGAGCGCAGCAGCCGGGCGTACTCCACGAAGGTCGTCTTGATCAGTTTATGTGCGAAGGCGGGGTCAAGGAGAACTGACAACATCTTGTGGACATAAGACATAATCACTTTTATAGGCAACCAGTGTTGATCCAGTGACGCCGATTAGAGGCACGTTTTTTTAACATGATTCACATCAAAAGGTCCACATGCAAAACAGCTGATTAACTGAGCGGGGGAACATAATGAAATGCAGGTGCTTCCCAAAGAGGATAGAATCACTGAAGGGTTTGGGGAGTAGAAGAATAATGACAATTATATATGGTGGCGCCAGATCTTAGACACTCTGGACTCGGTGCAACGCCAGCAGTGCGTTGGCTCAACACCTCTCCCAAACAGCTTCGACGTGAGCACGTCTTCATCACCTCCATGAAGGGAGGATTTATTGCAGGACCGTAGCAATGATTGCATTGGTTGACTGTATTAGGGCTCCTAGCCACGTTGCACCGCACCGCGTTTTGGCTGCTGATTGATGGTCACCAGAATTGCAGAGATTAGTTGGACAAACGCACTGGCGCTTGTGCCTGGCATCAGAGTTTATGTTGGTTTTTACAACAAATCTGTCACTCTTTCAAAAAAAAAAGAAAGAAAAAAAGAGCAGATATTAATTTGAATGCTCATTAACTCTGTAAATAAGATTGTTTTACTTCCTGAAAGAGGCAAGACTTGCTCAGTGACATCCCCTGGCCTCTGATTAGCTGGCATTAAAATTATTTTTTTTTGACATACATGTCACGACATAGTTAAGTTCAAACCGGGTCACTCTGTGTCAGCATCGGCCTTGCGAGGGTCAGGGCTGACTTAAAACGTGCGGAGCCCTTTTCAACCTGTCGCTGGCACGGAGCCATTGTAAAAGTGTATTTTCTGTTTGTTTGTGGTTAACTCAAAGTCTAGGCTCTAAAAGTCCTCTGGTGAGTCTGCCGCCTAACTGAGCTCTGTGATCAAAGTGTGACAGGAAGTGCTCCGTGGAGCTTTTTTAAAAATTGTCCTTCATTGTGGAAAAGGCTCTCTGCTTTTCGAGGGCACGTCTGTAGTAGACAGAGGTAGCAGGGGAGCGAACTCGGCTTGTAAATGGCCCTCAGAGTGCAGTAATGGGTTTTCAAAAAAAGGATATTGGACGAGTCGTTGGCCTCCATCACCCCGTGCTGCAGACAGGCTTCGATGAAGAGGGCGGCGCGATCAAAGTGCCTCATACTGCACAGCAGATAGAAGGAGAGAGGGGGGGAGGCGGGGTGGGGGAGAGACAGGCAGAAGGAGGAGAGAGCGACTGTCAGAAACCTGTCTGTGATCCCTAACGCACACATCAACCCTCTCGGCCCGGCGCCACTCTAATTCTCTGAGCTTTTTGCGGGCCGAGGCATCGAAGAACACGAGCTGTCAATGAGGAGGACAAGTGGACCAACGGGGAACCGATGCTGAGGCTAAAGATACGGGGTCAGACCATACCGTACGCCGGGCCATACACTCAACTGTTTATGAAGGAGAGTGAAAGACAACCGGGGCAAAGCAGATGAAGGTCAGGCAGAAAAGAAAAAAGTCAATATACATTTTATGAAATGGAATTTAGAAGAGTTATAGAGGGAATCTCAATTTTGAGGCTACACTGTGAGACTGGATATTTGGATACAAGTATTACAAGGCAGTGCATTACAGGGGTTGGTGTTTCTCATTTTGAAGTCCTCGGCCCGAAGACAATACCAAAGTCTGGCATGTTGTTTAATGCTTGCACACGGTGTGCTCATGGCGGCGTGAGTCTTACTTGTTGAGCATCTCGCCCACTTTGTAAAAGCAGCCCAGGGAAAGGAGCACCAGGATGGCTTTGGACTTCTGGTTGACCTGCGAGGAGCACAGGTGCTCCGCCCAGCGCTTCAGCACATCAGAGCTCTCTGCTGGGCTCAGACGCACCTGGAGAGAGAGAGAGAGAGAGAGAGACACACACACACACACACACACACACACACACACACATCATAGCTCGAAATTTTCCTAACTTGACTGTGTTTCCCAGATAACACAAAAAAAGAACGCAAACAAACAACTAAACAGTCACTACATAAGTGTTTAACCGCATTTTTATACCCTTTCTTACAGATACCAATATTTTTTTTTTTATTAAAACACAGACATAGCATGTAGCCACCTAACACCGACCCAACACACCCACCCACACACACACACACACACACACACTAACCAAACATGACACAGTATCTGATGTTTCCTGCTGACGGACGCCTTCATGCTGAGTTACCTTCGCCAGCCAGGCGGCGCGGTTCCACTCCCCGTAGGTCTGCAAGTAGCGGCACGCATCCGCTGCCTTGTCAATCAAACACAACAGCTGTACTCCCTCTGACACACACAAGAAAGAAAAAAGAAAAAAAGAAGGGGGAGAAATTTGTACATGGATGTGAGATGGAGGAAATGATGGCGCCGTCACTACGAAAGGTGGAAAACCAGTGAAATTATTTCTTTACACGCTGCCTTACTCATTGAATTTTAATCTAGCGATTAGCCGCACTGTTCGTTCCCCCCCAGGTGATTAATAGCTGCAACCTTTTTAAAACATTTATAAAACATAACATATTTAAAAGGTGTCTAGTCCTTTTAAATGGCCTAAAGAATAGATGAATTATTTAAAGGTGTAGATTCAGACGCCCACATGTTGAATGCTGCTGATAGTCATTGAAAGAGGAGCGGGGGGAAGGGTCGCTAACTGTTACCAGACATACAGGAACACTACCTGCTAGCTTGCCGTTGGCGATCATGTTGGTGGCCACGAGCTTGATGGTGGACTGCGAGGGGCCCGAGGAGGTGATGGTGGTCACGAGGCAGGCCTTGAGGGAGTCGCAGTAGTAGCTGGCGTTGTCGGCGCTCGTCTCCAACAGCAGCTGCACCGCCCGGTCCGTCTGAGGGCGAACAGCAAAGAGATGGCAGCGGCTGAGAAACACGGCGTCAGCAGCTCGGTCAGGTCGCCACCCGTGTGAGCCGAACAAGACGGAGCAACAACGGGGAATTATCTTCATTATCGCGCTTTTTCATCTGGTGGGGATGAAGGCTGGAGCTCCCGCTGGGGGCCAGCTCAAGCTGTCTGCCTATTGGAGGACCGCACCTCCAGCACACGGCAGGCTGATTGCAGCCTGTGATTAGAGGAAGAGTGGTGACATTGTGTGTGTGTGTGTGTGTGGGGGTAGAGGTGACTCAAATCCCCACCGGCTGAGAGGCAAGAGAGGACCGAGCACCAGCACTTATTGTCCATCTTGCTTCATTTGGCTCCACAGTACCAATATGACCTATTGACCCATTATGGGAGCATGCATGTATGCCCAGCTATGGAGTGGGTGATAGTGTGTGTGAGAAAGACGCGTAGTGTGTAATCTGTGTAATCTGAAACCTGTAAGGAGGAAGTAAGATGGCAAAAATATGTGTCATATTCACTTTTTGACTTCAAAAGGAAGGATGTGGCAACTAAAAACAAAAGTTTCACCCATTCGTGTGTGAGGGGAGATGATGTCACAGTGTGCCAAACACCGTGATGTCGAGTGCAAATGACATGGGTGATGGAGTCCCAGGCGAAAAGTCGAGCAGGAACATGAATGTGATATGAATGCGACGTGTGGAGGTCAGCGTGTGAGCGGTGCGGTGTCGTGTAATGACTCACCTGGCCCAGCAGGAGGAGCTGGTCGGCGCATTTCTTCGTGTGTTCATAACTGGAGCGCTTGACCTCCTGCAGGTGAACCCGATCCAACTGGAACTTCTGTTGAGCAGCAAATGTGGAGCCACATGTTACCTTTTTTGTTTTGTTATTGTATTTACATGCTGCTTTCATAGATCCATGGTCAAACCTTGTACATGTGTGTGTGTGTGTGTGTGTGTGTGTGTGTGTGTGTGTGAGTGAATGAGAGAGAGAGACAGAGAGAGAGGGGGGAGTGTGAGACAGACACACAGATTATTGGATTATATGATGAGAAAAAAAGATATGGAGGACAATTATAGAAATATAGAGTGCAGAGAGGGAGAGTGTAATAATAAAGGCTCTAAAATATTCAGCAGTTTTGACAGTGTTTCTGGTGCCTGAGCTTCCCAAACTTATTATTGGTGCCTTTTTCCTCATTATTTTGATAAATGGTCCCTGATGGGGGATCAGATTTGTTTTTTCAGTGAGCCAATGATGGGCATGAAACATGAAAACAGCAAAAGATATTTCCGAGTACGAGTATCAGTTTTTATAGGAGGACTAGAGGGGGAGAGTAGTACAATAAGGGGAGAGATAACGGCATAGTAGGAAATTAGTTACATCGGCTGTATGTGTGTGTGTCTCTGTGTGTGTGTGTGCACTCCTGTCTCTATATCTAACGCAGAAGTTTCGCAATTTTTTTTTTCTTTCATTTTTATGATGATGAATTCTTCTGAGTCAGAGCCGTGGGCATAAATCCCTGCAAAGATACCAAATGAGTTTAGCAGCTGTATGCTCTGTATCAGAGTCTTGCTCCCACTGATGCCGTTTTATGACAACAGGATCCAAACGTCTCGCGGGCTCTATGGAAGTCTCAACTTTGTGATCACTGCGTGGCCCCTCATTAACAGGGAGAAGAAGTTTCACAAAAACAGAATAGTGAATGATCTATATAAAAAAAAAAGAAGAAAAAAAGAAGAAAAAAAAACCTTCAAAAATACTCAAAGAACAAAAAAAGAGACTTCTCAATGGGACAATTATAATCGGAAATTGTTTTACATTTGCTCTACTTCAAGCTTCAATGCTCGCTAAAAGATAGTTGACATTCTTCTTAACTGGCTACTCGGCTTTCATCAGAAAAGGTACACGTTCTTCCTTCTCCCTCTGCTTCCTTGGGAATATTGATGAAGCCTTGTGGGATAGAAAAAAAGGCCAGACGTACAAAAGCATTCCTGTCTGCCAACTTTTTAATTACCATCCACAGTTTTCTTTTTCCAAACTATTCCTCTAAAGTAAAGTCCACAGAAGTATTTTCTGCAGTCTGGACAATGTGTGGGAACTTCACACGTAAACTGCCGAACAAAAGAAAACAAAAACAACATTTAACACAGTCACTATGGCGACATGAAGGCTGGATGTCCCGTTTCAAACGGGCTGTGTAGCTGCTGCGTTGACCAGCAGAGAGGAGGACCAATCAATGGGCACCTTCTGAAGAAACCTTTAAAAACGCTCTTCAGAACAAACTGGGTTGATAATTAAAGTTGGAGAAAAAAAGCTATTGTTTATAAGAGCCATCAGCGAGACGCATTGATCCGCGCAATGACACGGTGCAAACAAGAGAGGTTTTTTCTTTTTTTACTTGAGCGTGTCCCGGCATGGGCTAAGATCATTGTAGGAAATGTGTGGTGGGAATTAAATGTAGTGAGGGCGACGTGAAAGGTTTGACCTCGAAAAGCCTTAAAGAGGCGAGACGCTTCCCTTAAAGACCGGGGCTTAGTGAGACGACAGAGGAGCTACGCAATGTCATCCATAATGGAATGCACCGTGTGCCCGGGGCAATGCTGTTGACACTGTGGATAACATGGGGACGGCCTGGTGGGGGGTTTGTTTGTGCGTGGTCTGTGCTTGAGGATGGTAACCGTCTCCGGACGACTCCCACGGGACTTTTGCGACGCTGAGCGCCCGGGGTCGCGCGTTCGTCTCCATTGTCTCGGTTCACGGGCAACCCAACAAAAGACTTCAAAGCTTCTTCTCACTGACCTGGAAGTAAGGGCTCTCACACAGGACGTCGTGGCAGATGTCCAGGTGGCTCTGAGGCGCCGGCGGGGCCCCTTCGCTTTGGGCGTGGCCCTCCGCGGCGGACGCGCTCAGCTGACGAGCCTTGGCGAACGACTGGAGGTAGTGGGACGCCACGGTCCAGAAGTGGAGGTCCGACTCGTCTCCGAACAGCCTGCGGTGGAGCACAACGACAACAACGACGACGATGACGACGAGGCATCAGCTGAGCCCAGAGTGGATGCGGTTCCATCCGGGGAAGTTAGTCGAGTTCTGCACCAACGTGGCGGTTCTTCTAGTAGCTTGCTCACTAATGAATGATCAGAGGTCTCGTATCTTCCAGCCCCCGCCTCGCTCTCTCAGCTCACCTCCACCCCCACTCCACATCCTTCTGCCTTGTTCCTCCGTTGTTTACTTCCCTCAGCATCCTTTTAACATATCTGCGCGGGCACACAACTGTTGCTAGGTTACCCTGCTGCATTAACAATGGCCTGAACACTTGGACGGCCGGCTGATAATCAGGAGATGAAACCAGCTCTCATGCTATGCTTTTTAATTTTTTTCTTCCTTTTTGTTGTGTGGAGATACAGAATCACGGCTGTACAGACAGCAGAAAATGAATCCTGCTGTTCAGGGCGATGATTTGACTGAAATAATTCAACTTTCCTCATAATATTACATCCTCTTGTTTATCTTCCCAAATATTTGACATATTCCGAAGGAATTGATGTTCCACAAAGAACAGCTGTGAAAACGTAAATGATGATATTAAAATAGACCATTATGTACAGATTTGTGTCGAGAAATCCCATCTAATTATGTCTTGCTCGGTTGGATTATATCCAGATCAACCAGGAGCAGCTTGTTTGCAGACACAGTACGCCATTAGATCATTGTAACAGGCGGGAGGCAGGAGCAGACGCAAACATATGGAGTCTTAAGTTTAACCTGTGTTTCTGTGTTTACGGTTACATTATTCTTCAGTTAATAAAAAAGAAGGTGTTTGTATCCTGGAAGAGTCGGTGTCATCCCACTTCCTGGATTGCAGCTGTTTGTTTGCTCTTCATCATTATTCTGCTCATTTAAACTACTAGAACTTTGTCCTTGACAAAAGGTGCACGGTCTGAATATGAACAAAGTCGTCACGCTGGGGTGTGAACCCACACGGACACACCACAATCTGTGCAGACGACAAACAGTGGTAGCTCCACGCTGAGTGCTAACTCACCGTGAGACCAGGAGGCAGCGCTGCAGCAGGCTGAGCTCCGGGTCCTGCAGCACGCTCTTCATATCACTGGGGGGGCCAATCAGAGACAGACAATCAGAACACAGCCAGAGCCAATTACACTTCTCAGACACAGCAGGCCCAGTGTGTCTGTTACGGGGCATTCCTCTTATCTGTCAACCCACAGACGACACGTTCTTTGGGCCTGCTGTCTAAACACAAAGGACCATGACGGAGCGCCAAAGCGACATAAACAAAACACTGACACGTGGCCAACACGCATACATACATCTGATTGCCGCCTTTTGCATCATGCCGTGAGCATAAACATTCTACTGCGAGCTACATTGTGTAACCGGTACCATTAGAAAGTGGAATAACTCACTTAGACAAGGAGTTGAGCTGCTCCTGGATCAGCCCTTTTATCTCGCCTTTCTCAGTGTAGTCTCTGAAACAAGAGGGATCAAACTCAGGCAAATGGCTCCTCGCACGTCGTCTCCCTAAAATGAAAACCTGACCCGATATTAAATGGGAAGTCGAGAAGCTGGTCGTTAATAGGAGTATATCTGTGGTGCCAGGCAATAACAGATAATTCCATTATAACATTTATGCTGAGGTCAGGTAGCACCCTGCGAGGCGAGCTCTGCTAATATAGCTGCCTGACTTATGATAAGGCAGCTGTGTGTGTGTGTGTGTGTGTGTGTGTGTGTGTGTGTGGGTGTGTGTGTGTGTTTAGTCGAAGAAAGCAGTGTCGCACCGAGGAGGCAAAATTACATCAGGCTATAGTTTAACACAGACGCAGTCGTCTGAAGAACAAACTAAACTAAAATAAATACGGCCTCTATTTGCTCCCATGTTGACTTGTTTACGAAGAGGAGTTGCTTCGGCTCACAAATTGGTTGTTTTGTTTTATGAAGGTAATACATTTAATGCAGAAAAGGTATGGTGGCATAGGAGAATACGCCGAGGCAAGTCTTATTGATTGTTATTACTTACAAATAAGTTTCCATTTCATATATTACTGAACACAATTACCTGAGAACTTTAACACTATTCTCGCTCACAACTAATTCTAGTTTGTAACCTCAAGCTCAGACCCAAAGTGAAACTGTATTAAATATATAAATTACATATATATATATATATATATATAGAAATAAATATATATATATATAGGGATGGCTCATCCCTATAAACCGATTCTGCGTTCACCTGTGTGCCGACAGACATCGGTCAGCCCCTGGTATTGATCTTGAAGACTGGTTCAGGGCATCTCGAGCAGTAAAAAAAGAAGGTTCGCTCATGCAGTGCTGTTTATGAAAACATCTTAACAGGGTCACCGCTTCGGTTCTTTCAGCGTGCCGTGGCATATCCTCCAAGTATTCACGTTCTCTGTTTTCTTAGGTTTCAACGGTCAGAAGACACGCAGATCAGGTGAGGTGGAAGACTTCAAATGGATGTTCTGTCTTTGTGCTAGTCCCTCGTAACACTCCAGGCATCATCTGAGTGGATGCCGTACGTTGGGTGTGTACGTGTTCGGGGACGTTTCTCAGAGCGGACACTTACACTTGAGTGATGTCCATGGTGAAGGTTCCTGACCAGGGCTGCAGCAGGAGGAAGGCCTTGAGAGTCAGGGCAGCTCGGGGAACCAGCAGGTAAGGACACCACACTGGATCTGAACATATCCCCCACCGATCACAAAGAACACAGTGTTAGGCCGTGGCTGTTCAAGAGTTTAAAGCATGCACTTTCTTAAGAATTTCCTGAGCCCTCAGACAATCCACGGATGTCCTATAAACCTCCATGTGCCATTTCTCTTTCATTCCTTCACACTCGTGGTTCCCTGGCTCACCGGTCAGGTCTTGCTCATCCATGCGGTAGCTGGCGGACTTCATGGCCATCTCCAGCACTCGGATGCAGCCGTCGTCAGAGGCCAGCACCACCTTGTCCGACGTGCACCAGTCGATGTCCAAGATGCGGTAGTTCACGTTGCGCCCGATCCGTATGCTGCTCACCATTTGGACCTGCACAGAGGAGGAGGGCCAAAGCAGGTCATCTACACTCTCCCCTTAAAAGCCTATTTTAATTCGTCTGCAACCCCACTCCAGATGGGAGATGGTGTGGGTGGGAAAATAACCATTTATCTGGAGTATAGCAGGTCAGAGAATGGACAACTCTTTCAGAATGCGTTCTACAAAACATCCCTATCTCTGGCTTTTTCACGGGGCCGTACGGGAGTCGGCGTGACCCGGCTGTCAGCAGAGCGCTGAAGCATGTCGGAGAGCTCGCCCGCTCTTCCTCTCTTCCCAGCCCTGTAGCCGTTGCTTGCTTCCCTCTGCAGCTCCATCCATCTGTTGTCTGGATTTTGCGGTTGGGGACTGAACACTGTGTGTTATCTCAGCTCCCCTCAAGACAACACATCCCTCCACCCAGACAACAATGCTCCGGAGGGACTCTCTGCCTCCGCCCGACGCCACTTAAAAACACCAGAGCATCTATCTGTGTCCACATCCATCTGCTCTTCAATATTTTTTGCTGGGTAAGCTAACAAATACTGTGGTGCTGCTATAGATAAACAAACAAAAAAAAAAGAAAAGTCCACAAACTAGCCCGAAGGATTCTTAGTTGAGCTGAAATGAAGGACGTGACTTTCTGGATGCGTCTCATCCATCTTGCAATGGCTGAGCTTATAAATGTCAGTGGAAAGCTTTTAGGGCTTGTGTGTGTACACAGTGCACTGTGATGATTCTTTCATACATCAGGACAATTACAGACAATATGCTCTTACCACGGTGATACTTTGAGAGATATACCCCCGCACTTTAGCGCAGTGCTTCAGTGATTACGGTGCTCTGCAAACACTCATTCTGCCACAGTAAATCTGCTCAATGTAAAGCACTACCATCAACCTACAGACCGTTGCAGATTATTTTTATTTTCGTAAAGTGAGATGCATTTTATAATGTGTGACAAAATAAACAATGAAGTTATTCACGATGACATGTCACCGGAAACTGCCATAAGGTAGGTAGGTGTGTGTGTGTGTGTGTGTGTGTGTGTGTGTGTGTGTGTGTGTGTGTGTCCTCACCTCTTTGGTGTCCCAGACCTCCGCTCCATCGGTGTACATCACCAGCAGCTTTTGGTTGCCCTTACCCGGGGCGAAGCGGATCTTCTTTACCCAGCCACGATGTGTTGGTATTCCCCTGAAAGCATCGGCCATTGATTGTATTCATGTCTTAGCCATTGGTTTTTAAAAAGTAAAAACAAAAAACATCAACATCACAATCAATCTATGACCTTTCTGGGCAAGTTCATTTCCGTACCCCCCCCCCCCCCCACCCCTCTACGTATAGATTGGTTTGGAGAATTGCAGGATGGAATGTGGTACACCGTCAGTGCAGCGTCGTAACAAACGTTCAGCCGTTACCTGGACAAACGAGCTTTGAGGTCCCAGAAGTTGAGGTTGCCGTCCACGTCCCCGAGCACCAGGGTGTCGCCTTTCCAGGCGATGCAGGCGATACTACCCATACTGCCCTGCAACACGGGGGGGGATTGCGCATTATTCAGTGAGAGGAAAAATAAGGAAGGACAGCTGCACATTGGTCACCCAGCTCAAAGATCCCCAATGAAATGTGTATGTGAAAACTGCTTCTTAAAGCTGCAGCAGCTAACTTTTAGAAAATAACTTTTCTTTTTTTTTTTTTTTTTTAAATCAGATTTTACTCAAACTGTCACTCTATCCTGACAGCAGTGCCTGAGACAGATAATCTGTCAAAAATCAGATTCCTCTAACTCCTTTTTACCGCTCCTAATGGCATTTACAAGATTCCCACGGCTCGAAGGAAAACAAGCACACAGAGCGGAGGAGTGTCGAACGCAGCCGTCACGCTTGTGAACGCCGATCAACACGCCGGGCTCGGCAGCGTTGATCACATATGAATCAAGATTCTGCAGAGGAACCTGGTTATCTGTCTCATGTATGCTACTGTGACAATATGGTGACAGATTGAGCAAATATGATAAAAAAAAAAAGTTATTTTTATTTAAGTTACCAACTGCAGGTTTAAAAAAAGAAAAAGAAGCTGAACGCCTTTTCAACCATGTTGACAGTTGATTTTGGCGTCTTTCCTGTGTGGATTATTTTCTATTATTTGCAGACACAAAATTAGAGAGCAAACACACACGACTATCTACTAGAGCTGTTAGTGGAGACAGTGTCCATCACTAAAATCATCACCACCCTCCACATAATTACAGACATAAAAACAACGACGTTATGATATGAACGAGCTCCTCTTCAATGCGGCCGATCAATGGGAAGTTAACAACAGCAGGAAAAACTTTTACGCTCGATTATTAAAAAAAAAAAAAAAAAAAAACGTCAGAGTCTCCGGCTGAGTGGCAGACGAGCGCGACATCTGTGTGGCGGCGCCACAACACGGAGCGCTGGAGTGACGACATTAAGCGTCGGCTCACCTTCAGCGTGAACCCGGGGAATGATGGGACTACATTTTTCTTTCCCCCCCCCGCCCCCGGAGAGTTTCCGTTACCTCCCCGACAACAGAGAGAGAGAGAGAGAGACAGAGAGAGAGAGAGAGAGAGAGAGAGAGAGAGAGAGAGAGAGAGAGATATGAAGATCTTCCATCATCCTCAAAAAGGACGGTAAAACCTTTGAGGTATGCAAATCTTTGAACAATGAATCTGTCGCCGTCACTAAGATAAGGCTTTTAAAGCCCCACGTAAACCACCGGGGTCTGTGTGCGCGGCGTGAGGAGGGAAGCAGGGGAGTGAGGGAGGCAGCCAGTCGGCTGCTCAGGAAGGGACTCTCAAGATGAATTTTGCCGTCTCGAAAGAAAATGAACTGGCGCAGCGTTCATTGACAGATGTGGCCGATCAACAACAAACAACAGAAGGCGCCATTTACTCTACGAGCGCGACGCGGTTCGACTGAATCGCAAGTCACAACGAGATAATGAGTCCAAGAAAGTTCCCTGACGTTTTCTGAAAGACTTCTCAAATTTGTTTTTACTCTTGGTAAAAAAAAAAAAAAATGAATTAGTCGTTAATTATAAAGGCTCTTTGTTGGTAGTGACACGGGGACTTGTAAAGTAAAAAAAAAAAAAAGCATCCTGCTGCTGCTTCACCACGGCATCTTGGAAGTCATTCAGGTGAAAAGAAATCCTGTCGTCGGTAATAGCCGAGGCCATTTCACTGTCACAGCAAATTAATAGACGAGTCATAATAAGACGCTTTCCAGGTAAATACAGGAACAGCTTTCAGGGTCACGCTGTGAACCGGTGGAGGAAACGAAGCAAAACACTCTCCGCTAACAGAGCGATGAAACAGTTGTTACAGCAACAAGAACAAAAAAGGTTCAGTCTGAACAAAACAACTTAAAGCCGTAGAAGCTGGAAGGTTTTTTTTTGTTGTGGAGCCAACATGTCATATCACCCCCCCCCCCCAACACGAGCCACAGGAAAGGACCTGAAGGACGCAGGACACAGAGGGAGCGTGGCGGCTTTTACTTCATAGGAGGAGGAAACCGTCTCCGATGCCGGCTGACGAGCAGACAGCAGAGCTCCTTCTGAGCTCTCAAATGATCCTCGGTGTTGACACAAAGCAGATGTTTGATCACAGAGAACAGGGGAGTAAATGATGTCTTCGTTCTCTTTGACACTGAGAAAGAATAGTACATTCTAACCAAAAGATTTAACCTTGAAACATAAGAGAGAGGATGCTAGGGCAAGAACAAAAGATGATGGGTAAGAGACCGAAAAAAAGGGGACTTGCACAATGATTGATGGTGTGTAAATAGGTCACAATACTGAGGGAAAGTATTGATTTATACATTTGACAGATCAGACACATGGGTACAATTACAGAGAGAGGACGGGGGAAAGTCAGAGGTAGAAGTAGAGATGGGAGACGTACCGATGTCCGCAGAAAGGAAACGGGGAAAAGAGAAGACAGATTTTGATCTTTGTGTTCAGAAAGGGTTGAAAAAAAAAAAAAAAAATTCAATGGTGAGTTGGAGATATGAAACGAGTAGGTATAGCTTTGTGCAGGGATCTGTGAGGATGACCTTGAAGTAATTCAGGAGCGTATGAAGAAAAGAAAAAAAAAAAGACATTCAAAAGAGACACTCACATCTGGGGGAATTCGTGCTCCGTCTTTGACAGTGTTGCCCTCGACGGTGATGTGGTAGACCTGCCCGTCCGTGTCAGTGAATACAAAATGCTCCCTGGCGGAGATGGCCTGGCTGGTCTCTGACTTGCTCTCCGCGTCCTGCAGCAGACTGTAGTGGAGAAACATGTCAGGCTTTTTGCACTCTTTCCACGGTGAAATATTGAGGCAGGACCAACGTCTTTCATAGTCAGTCGACATCTGAGGGCAGTAACACAAGCGTTGAGGTCAGAGACTCCCAACCGGGAGCACCGGATGGATTGTAGAGCCAGAAACTACGGTTTCAGAAATAAACACAATACATCCGCATATTAAGTCGGCTTCACTTGAACATTACGTGTTGTGATCGAGTGTGTGGAGACTACTTAACTCTTAACTGTTGGCTAAAAGTAACGGATAAAAGGGGGATGTAGATCGCTGAAAGTAGCCCTATGGATAAGTTATTAAATTCATAGCTAAAGGCAACGGATAAATGGTGAATTGGCAAAAAGTAATTGTTAAACGGTACTCAGCCAAAAGTAACGGGTAAATAGATACAGCAAAACATAATGTTGAAATAGTTTGCTAAAAGTGACATATGCATGGACAAACTGGACCAAACTAACCTAAACATTGACAGTTCAACTGTATGAAAAGATTATTGCAACAATATAAAATCAATAGTGCTAAATAGCATGCAGTTAAAAATCAAATAAACACGTTCGGGGGAAGTTTATCTGACAGGAGTGGAAGTGCGTCAGACAAAAAAAAGAAAAGTCTTCGGCTGGATTAATAATACTGGATTGTTGTCTTTTGCAATCAGATAATCAATTAAACATAATAACGGGTAAATAAATGGTTTTGGAATTGGGAGGATTAACTGTTACATTAAATACTTTTTCTTCAATTGATCGTTTTTAATCCTATTTTTATCCTTTTTTTTTTTTTTTAGATCTGATTTTAATCCCTCCTATATTATCTCCATCTCTGCCTCAGGGCTTTCCATCCTGACCGGAGGCCTCCAGGAGCAACACTGTGAAGCTGACCTGATGACGGAGGACTCAACACTGTGAAGCTGACCTGATGACGGAGGACACAACACTGTGAAGCTGACCTGATGATGGAGGACTCAACACTGAAGCTGACCTGATGACGGAGGACTCAACACTGTGAAGCTGACCTGATGATGGAGGACTCAACACTGAAGCTGACCTGATGACGGAGGACTCAACACTGTGAAGCTGACCTGATGACGGAGGACTCAACACTGTGAAGCTGACCTGATGACGGAGGACTCAACACTGAAGCTGACCTGATGACGGAGGACTCAACACTGAAGCTGACCTGATGACGGAGGACTCAACACTGTGAAGCTGACCTGATGACGGAGGACTCAACACTGTGAAGCTGACCTGATGACGGAGGACACTGTGAAGCTGACCTGATGACGGAGGACACTGTGAAGCTGACCTGATGACGGAGGACACTGTGAAGCTGACCTGATGACGGAGGACTCAACACTACTCTGCTCCGCGTCCGACACCGTCTGCCGCGCCATGGCCTCCCGCGCTGCCATCTGCTTCTTCTTCAGACTCTTCAGGTTGTGGGACGGGGACCACTCCTGTCGACACACACACACACACACACACACACACACACACACACACACACACACACACACACACACACACACACACACACACACACACACACACACACACACACACACACACACACACACACACACACGGGAGTTCAGGTCCGGGCAACAAACCCAGACACACAAACACATTCGCTGGCATAACGGCAAACCATCACAGCGCGGACCCGACAACAGATAAGAGACGGGAGGAAACGGGACGTGGTCTGCTCGTACAGTAGACGCTCACATGAACCCAACTGAGGCCAACGGAGAGCTCTTTTCCCCGGCCTTCCTGTGGAACTGCTGGAGCAGTGTGGCTGCAGTCTGGCTGACTCGGGGTTGTAATCAATATGGAAATGAGACAGCAATATAGGTCTGGGGGAAGGCAGCATGTATTATTAAGGTTACTGGCGGGTTTTTATTCTTGCTGCAGAGGATTTTACAGCCCCACTGTGAAGTTTGTTTGGCGTAGCTCTTCTTTTATGAGCATTTTCTCCGGCCTCATAAAAGCAACTCCTCTTTGCTGAGCTCGGGGAACATTTTCAGACTAATCTTTCAAATGGCCAGCCCCCCTCCAGCATCAGAGGCTATCGACAAAGGGAAGGGTCAACAATGGGTATTATCGCAGCAGTGTGTTCTCTTAAAGTAAATGTGTTGACTGGAGATGTCCAGATGAGCAACCCTGCATGTGGCATTTGTTATGTTTCAGCGTCTTTAGCAATTGTTGTACGTGTTTTTTTCCCCTTGTGTTTCACGAGCAGCTCAGAATCAAGGGCTTAGTGAAGGACGGCGTTTTTATTGGTGTGTAGATGTGTCAGTACCAATGCCGTGACAGTGGGGAAGTTCTTAGCCATCTCCCGGAGAAGTGTCCCGGTCCTGGTGTCCCACAGCTCCAGGGGTTTGTCTCTGAACACCACCACCAGGTACTGCCTGAGGATGGACATCACACACACACACACACACACACATATTCAATCTCAAAACACACACACTGCCCACGACCGCACTCTAAGGTTTCTTGTAGTTTTCTTTTATTAAACAATGCAGTCCTAAAACCTGGTTGCCGTGTGGCGTGGATGTCTCAACGTTGGATGCTGATTCTGCCGATGTGTCACATTACCAGCAAACAGAGTGAGAGAATGGATTCTAGTTGATTGAAAAGATTGGGTTTTTTTTTTTGTGTTCATATGGTATAATTTAGTTTTCGAGCCTAATGGCAAAAAAGATGAGTTTCCAAAACGGACCCTGCTTTGTGTTTAGAGCCGTGTGCCTCTTCAGTACACAGCTGTTTACAGCAAGAAACAACAGAGCGGCGTGAGCAAACAATTATTGCACATATATATTAATTAAATAGTCAGATGTTGCAGCAAATCAAGTGTATTGAATTAAGTTTTATCACTTGTGAATACAGAATAGTCAGAGGTGTCCCTTTCCAGTTTAATACATGATACTGCTAACCGTATTTGGGATGCACCCGCAAGGCTCTCAAAAGGTAACACGGTGCATTGAAAAGGAAGAAGAATTTACCGAATTAACAAAAGACGACTGCCTTCTGAGGAAATGTGTGAGGACTGTTAATGCGAGCTCTTTTGTTGTTGTTTTTTTTTCCACAATATCACAGCCCTATTAAAAGATGCAGCAATGATGAATGCGGCGAATTAAAAAATGGGCGATCCGAACCACTGCACAACATGAATTTGTGAAGGTTTTGGGGGAACAATGGGGAATAAACAACGCAATTAATGGCAGATCTGTGCTATTCGGGTCTTTCTGCAGATCTCCGTTGGGATTTAAATCTGGTTATCATAACACCTCGGAAGAGGCAAGTAAGCGCAATGCGCCCTTTAAAATATGGAACGATATATTCAGAGACAGAAGGAGAGAGAGAGAGAGAGAGAGAAAAAGGTGAGAAGGCTCCAGGCAAGCGATGTGAAGGCAAGTGTGTGGGTGTGAATTGTTTGTATGTAAATGTGCCGCTTGTGTCTAAGTGTGTACAGCCGTGGCCAAAAGTTTTGAGAATGACGCAAATATTAATTTTCACAAAGTCTGCTGCCTCAGTTTTTATGATGGCAATTTGCACGCACTCCAGAAGGTTCTGAAGAGTGATCAGATGACTTGCAATTCATTGCAAAGTCGCTCTTTGCCACGAAAACGAACTTAACAAAAAACAAAACATCTCCCCCAACAAAGCATTTCCACTGCATGTCAGCCACAACAGGAGCAGCTGACATCATGTCAGGGATTCTCTCCTTAACATTGGTGAGAAAGTGTTGACGAGGATCGAGCTGACGGAGTTAGAATAACAGACTGGAGGCTTCAAAAATGAGGGCGGTGCTTGAAATCAGTGTTCTTCCTCTGTTAACCACGGTTACCTGCAAGGAAACACGTGCAGTCATCACTGCTTTGCACAAAAAGGGCTTCACAGGCAACGCTACTGCTGCTAGTAAGACTGCACCGGAATCAGCCACTTATCGGATCTTCAAGATCTTCAAGGGGAGAGGTTCAATTGTTGTGGAGAAGGCTTTCAGGGCGCCCAAGAAAGTCCAGCAAGCGCCAGGGCCGCATCCTAAGGTTGATTCAGCAGCGGGATGATCGGGGGCAAGACTTGAGGAGGACGGCCTGGTGACAAGACGACATCAGGGACAGACTGATGTTCTGCAGAAGGTACAGGGACTGGACCGCTGAGGACTGGGGTGAAGTCTCTTTCTCTGATGAATCCCCTTTACGATTGTTTGGGGCATCCGGTAAAAAAGTTTTTCCGGAGAAGAAAAGGTGGGCGCTCCCATGAGTCCTGTGTCATGCCGACAGTATCCTGAGACCATTCATGTGTGGGGTCGCTTCTCAGCCAAGGGAGTGGGCTCACTCACAATTTTGCCTCAGAACACAGCCATGAATAAAGAATGGGACCCAAAACATCCTCCGAGACTTCTCCCAACCAGTCAAGAACAGTTTGGTGAGGAACAATGCTTTTTCCAGCACGATGGAGCAGCTTGCCATGAGGCAAGAGTGAGAGCCAAGTGGCTCGGAGGAACAAAACATTTTGGGTCCGTGGCCAGGAAACTCCCCAGACCTCCCGTTGAGAACTTGTGGTAAATCCTCAAGAGGCGGGTGGACAAACAAAAAACCTACAAATTCTGACAAACTCCAAGCAGTGATTATGTAAGAATGGGCTACCATCAGTCAGGATGTGGCCCAGAAGTTAATCGACAGCATGCCAGGCCGAATTGCAGAGGGCTTGAGAAAGAAGGGTCAACAGTGCAAATATTGACTCTTTGCATACACTTTATGTAATTGTCAATAAAAAGCCTTTGACACTTATGCAATGCTTGTGGTTATACTTCAGTATACCATAGTAACATCAGACAGAGATCTAAAAACACTGACGCAGCAAACTTTGTGAAAACCAATACTCGTGTCATTCTCAAACCTTTTGTCCAAGGCTGTGTGCGTGTCTCAGGTAAAAGTACTAGAAACTGAGATTGTTGTTGGTATTTGGTATTTGCTGGTGGTGGCGAGAGCGGGTAACTCACTTGAGATGGGACACTTTAATCATCTCAATGGGCGGCTCATCGTTCCCTCGCTCGCCTCTGAATGCAAAGCATCTTCCTGGAAAACACAACAGAGAGACAGGGAGAGAGAGAGAGAGAGAGAGAGAAGTGAGCGTGTGAAGGGGAGAGGAGGCAGGAGACGGTATCTTTCCTTACAACCTGTGGAGAGACTGATTGAACTCATTCCACTTTAGTGCCGGGGCGTCCTGGTTTCATCTCCTTCGCCGGAGCGGGAAAAGAGCAAAACGCCGCCAACTTACTCTCCCCATCTGCTCTAATCTCTGCTTTTCATTTCGCATCCAGTACAGTTCCACCTGCCGCCGCCGCCGCCGCCGCAGCACATTATGCAGAGCATCAAGGTGCCCCTTTAAAACAAAACAAGAACCCCCTTCGGGTGCATCTTATCTCATTTGCCTGAGGACGAGCGGATCGGATTTTGCCGAGGACACTTAGGAAGAGGGCCCGTTTAAAATGAACAAGTGACACCGCTGCCTGTGGCGGTTTGGGGGCGAGGCGGAGGGTGACCTCCAACAGTTTTGTTGTTGAGACGGCAGTTGGTGTGTACCGGAGGGGGGGCGGCGCGGCGGAGAGAGAAGACGTTGGAGACCTGTGGTGCACTAGAAGCTAATGCGGCCCTCTTCATCATTTCCTCTTCGTGGCAATTATCTCACCCTTCAGATCGTCAGCCTACTGGCTCTAATCACGTGTCAAACGTGCATTTCTCAACAACAAAAAAAACACACACACACACGTCTCGAGGACCTGAATACACAAAATGAGGTCACATGTTGTTTAATCTGCTGTATGCAAAAGGAGGCGGGTTTGCTTTCTAGCAAACACAGCAACGTCAGAAAGTCATGCAGGGAAGACGTGTCAAAGCGCTGAGCTGATGACACCTGTTCATGCGTGTGCAAATAATACTATTGTTATAACATGTAATTATCATCTGTACACGTCATAAACGCTTGTGAGCTAATGCAAAGCACATTGACTCCCACTTCTCAACGCTAACTTCCTGTTACTGCAGCACACTGGAAACCCTTTCATAGATAAAGAACACGTCCATTCAGAACAGCTGCTATTGTCGCCGCGGGGACCGGGTATCATCGCAATTGAGTAAGACGAGCGAGGGAGATGATTTCTTTTTCATTATTATCCTGGAGTCTCAAATCTTATCAGAAAATGCTTCAGCTGTAAAGGGCAGAAGGTGTCTGGCTAGGCGGATTAGTCTTACTTGTGACGAACAGAATCTTTTAAGCACAGAATTATCTTTTTCCTTTGCTGCCGTTTCTATTTGATGACTTCATGCAAAGAATACGCTCACTTTCCCCTCAATGAATCAGGCGAACGGACATATCTGGTTCAGGGTGTGCAGGTGGAGCAGCAATTAAAATGCTGGATGGTGTTACATTATATGAAAAAAATATATAACGCTCTGTAAAATGCCCCCACCGCTACTTTCTAAATGCAGTACTTGTTGCATCCTGTAAATAAGACTTCTTGGCCGTCGTTGAGAGGCATGTTTCTCACAGTTCAGATGGAGCTTAGCGAGCTGCTTCCCTCGTCATCGTGGCGCCTATGCTATGCTAGACACGTCACGGACCTACTGCGTCTCTCTGTGCTGAACACACACGGATTAAAGTGATACTGATCTTTCCCGTCAGACCCCTGAGTGAGACAGACACCGAGACGTGCGTGAATCAGGGACGTGTGCACTACCAGCACATACATTTGCAGTCTAGGACACCTGGGAGAATCTCAGGCACTTTAACTAAATCAAAGGAGAAAACAATTAGGTGATTGTGTGTGTGTGTGTGTGTGTGTGTGTGTGTGTGTGTGTGTGTGTGTGTGTGTGTGTCAGCCTGTAACCAAAGCTAATGCCGCGGACAGTTAACTTTGAAGACTGCGGGGCTTCAGAGAGTCATTAAAGGAGTGACTCGCCATTGTTCCTGAAAGAAGTGGAGGATAAAGGCTCTGTGACCCGGCCGTTACAGTGCGCATATGTTTTTAGTGACCGTGGAAATTTCTCAAGCCAAACGCATTAAGTTTAAAATATGCGAAGCCGACATACGAGACAAAAACACGAGAGATTTGTCAAATAATAAAAAGGGTTCATCAACCATTTGTATCCAAGATTGCGCACATATATATATATATATAAACTAAAAGAAAAGATGTTTTATCCACCATCTCTTCCTGACCACTCATTCCTCAGGTTACTTTCAAATTCTCTCTCTCTCTCTCCACTGGTGCAGTAATTCTATAGACCTGTCATTGGCAGGGATATAAGTCATGATAGGATCTCGTTGTCAGAGCTGAGCCTCCCTTGGTGGTATCCTAACACTGTTAAGTTTGGACCTATTTAGGAGGAGTGTCCCCCGGAGGGGAACAAGAGGGGCCTCTTAGAGAACTGACTGATGTCTATTTTCTCTGTAGTTAAGGCAGCAGGAACCTCGAGACAAACAGAAACTTCAAGGACAAAAGACAATATAAAAAGAGCTGGTTGGTAGCCTTAGGGACAGGAAATAATAGGTACAGGTGATAATATGAGTGTGTGTGTGTGTGTGTATATACAGTATGTGTGTGTGTGTGTGTGTGTGTGTGGCCTCTCACCAGTAAGCAGGTCAACATGCTGCAGTTCATTTCGCACCAGGCCCATGTTGTTGGGAGCAGAAGTGGCAAAAGACAAGAAACTGGTAAGACTCACCCATTCGATGCCCCTGTGGAATAAACACACACACACACACACACACACACACACACACACACACACACGTTAAATTAATAATATTGCTATCTAATACACGCAGTCTAGCTGTCATCCCTCCAGGTGGTGGAGGAATATTTCACATGAGACTCCTAAAACTTCTCCAAAATCCATTGGGAAGGTGTAAAAAAAAAGAAAGAAGAAGAAGAAAAAAAAAAGCATAGCAAATCAAGCCAGCAAGTGTGAGCTATGAATATTTTGGAGAAGTGGGCCCAGCTCAGGGAGCACAAACTCCACCGTAATGAGATGGTAAATAGCCACATGATTAATTAGTCAATTTCCCCACTAAATGCAAATGAGATGCTAAGTAGACAGTAGGCCTTTTTTGGCATGGCTGTGCTCGGGCAAGGGATGCTGAGCTCATTTACATAAAGCACCTCTGCTCTCTCCACCACTGAAAATCCACAGCTTTGATGTTAATGTTGTACGTCACAGCATTTGGGTGGGGGGGGGGGCAGTGCACTTCTAGAGCTCTTACAGGAGGAGAGCAAATCAAATGGAGGTGTTTTCAAGAGAAAGCCCTGATCTGATATTCATTTATTTTGTCACTTTCTTTTTCTCTTTTTTTTTTTTTAGCTTTCTTTTTGATGGACATATGTAACACATTTTATATGCAGTGTGTGTCAGCACAAGGTGTCAGCACACGGTGCAGTAGTGCCGGGTGGGAGATGACAAGCAGACGAAGAGACGGCTGAGTGTCAGGACTGGAGAGCGAAATCCACTGTGACAAAGTACACGCCAGAAAGCAGGCAGAGGAAACCAACGCCTGATCACTCACTTTAATCCACACACACACACACACACACACACACACACACACACACACACACACACACACACACACACACACACACACACACACACACACACACACACACACACACACACACGTTGTACGGCTCATTAAAGTTCGTCGGAGTTTTGCATTTTGTGGATCCCCAACTTCTCTCATTAGAGAGAGAGCAGCTCTTCTCTAATGGGCGACGTTTGCTCCCAATCAATCTTTTAACAGCATTAATTGATTCAATCTAGTCCTTAATTAAACCTGGCGAAATAGTTTTGCTGCTCATTAGAGAATACTAAGTAATGAAGCACGGCCTGCTCTTTGTTGATGTTTGGCTGTTGCATTGTGCGGCACTCTTTCCAGTGCGGTCCGCCATGCAGACCATAATTAACCAAAACATTGTGCGGAAGCAGAGCAGGACAGAGGAGTTTAATGTATAACAAAACCACACCGAGACAAAGCTAGATGTAAAGCTGCAATGAGCGGTTCCCGGGTTATGGAAAAGGGGGCGGGACGATGAGTGTCATGGGTTCAGGCCTCGGCTCTTAAAGAGGCATGAGAACATTGTGGCAGATAAGACGTCGTCATAACTTGAATATAGATCTGATGGCGAAAGGCGCGGTTTTTTGGGCCCCGCCCCATGGCAACAACGTTGCAGGAAAACGCACACATTTTATAAGTTTGGAAAAAAGTTCTTTAGATAGTGAACTGAACGGAATATGAAGTTGATCTGATTAAATCTGTAAGAGGAGTTTGCAAAGTGCTTTGAAAGAAAAAGGCGAAGAATGGCCTTAAATTACATATTAAAATCAAAATGACAGACTCCCTGTTTGGTTTACGGCTTTTATGTTAATCTCAACATTTTACATCTACTGTTACACTACCTACCAAATTTCATATATATAGGTAAAACCTCATGAGGGGCTTAAGTTGAGCAACTTTAGGAGCCATTTTGCCAGCGTGTTAAGCCCCTCAAAGGTGATTCATTTGCATAAATAAATTATAATAAGAATAATTTGCATTTCAATAAGGTCCCCGCACCAGTCAGTGCCCTGGCCCTTTTAGCCTGTGGCTTTTTAATATCTCTTTCTGAGTAAATATAGACATAGGAGACTGCATACCATGTACTCGCCCCTGGGTTTCTCATTCCTCCCTGTAGTAACACTTGTAAAATACCTTTTGTGATCCGAGAGAACAAAGATATTCTTCTCACAAAATCGACAATACTTGAATAATAGTGGACGCAGCATCGTGGCAAGCATTTAACACAATCTGTACAATGTATCTTTTTAATAGCCGATAAAAATGTATCGGAGAGTTTCGCAACTAAATAGCTCTTAAATGTGTTGTTAGTGATGTCGTCAGCTCCCGGCAACGACTGTCCATTACTACTTGTGTTATAAATTTCTATTTTTAAACGCTCGGTTTACGAACAGAAAAAGAAAGCTTCCTGATATAGAATTCTGCTTTTCCCTGAACGGCTCCTTTGATGTCTTATTGACAGGTTCATTAATTAGCTACTTAAGATTTAGAATGGTTTAGTGTTCAGAGGTTAAAGGAGCATTTTCAATTTCCACCATAACAACATCAAGTAATGTATTCCAAGATGATATCTATATGCAGCGTGCATTTCATCCAGAAATCAATTGCCCCTTTTCCCTGCAGACATTTTGGCCCATTGAGATTGATTTTTAGAAAAGTGTGGACAGTGAAAAAAAAAACCAACACAGGACAACAGCAGTCTGTGGGAGCAACATTTTACATATTGGTCCAAAAGGTGGAATTATAATTTCCGGGCCCATCACGTGATGCCCAAAAATACATGTCCCCATATACATTGGGAACGAGACGTCAGTAACTCAGCGGGGAAATATTCTTGAGGTGAATCAACATTCCAGTACGAACACTTGAGTTATCCATATTTAAATGATTACTTTGCTTCCTTATCCGTTGATGTGAAAGAGGCTTGTGTGCCTGCTCTCTTGGATCGTGGCTGCAGAAGATCGCCGTATGATTTTGGATAATTTTTTTTTTTTTTAACTCAATTTAATTCAATATCACAAATCTTCCTCTGAGGGCTCGGAAGTCCCTAATTTAACACATCGTTGTCTTCTCTCTAGCCCGAATGAACACACACACGCGCACACACACACACACACACACGCATACGCGCGCACACACACACACACACACACACACACAAATTGGCCTTGTAATGCCATTTATTGAGTTGTTGTGATGAATTGATTTGTACGGTATGCAAAGCTGGTCCCATTTTTCAAGTGAATCTAAGCTCCCTCTGTTACATTCAGTTACTTGCTGGAATAAACATCCCGAGGCATCTCTGCAGTATTTTGAGTCCTTGAGACTGTGTCGTTTATTTTATTTATTTTGTATATGTGATGCCTTGAATACATAGTCTGTGGTGGCAGGCTTCCTCTGTTACCTTGACCACTGTACATCACAGGTAACCACATTGTCACTTCCCGAAATGAAGCTTTTTATTTTAATTATGGGCTCATTTGGACTCATATCAAAAAGGCTAAACTAAAAATGATTTTGAGATTTTCTTGTAAAAATCTCGATCATATATCTTTAACCACTTTGTCTGTTGGAATCATTTTCATTTTGCTCGTATTTCTTCAAATCAGGACAACAAACCCCCCCCCCCGACCCCCAAAAGCAAGCTAAGGAACACAGAAGCTGACGAGGCACTCCAATGACGTGAGTGCCTCTGCAAACTCTAATGAGCCCGAAAACAATAAACTCAAATTCAACCCCCCCTCGAGCGGATTGACGGGTCACCGGGTTTCATCCAACGTGTCATTTTACGGACATCTCATCCAATGTGGGAACTGAGGCGCCGACCCTGGGAACGCTCTGCCTGGTTGTACGTTGCACGACACAAGGAAACCCCAAAAACCTCACCTGACTTCACAGGAGTGGACACTGAGTTCTTTGTGGAGAAGACCGCTGGTCAGGTTGTAGACCAGCACCGACCCGTTGCTGGTGCCTGAGACGGAGAAACGAGAGAAAAAGAGGAGTGCGTGAGGAATACGAGGTCGTGGATGTGACACGGGAGGTCACGAGGCATGCAGCTACTTAAATTAGCAGCGTCGAGCCCTCCGGCAGGATTAGAGAGACGGCGTGAGAGTGCGGGACACGCCCCTGCGTGTTCCCCCGTCACCGCAGTGGGTGTGGGTTGAGGCGCCACATCAAACCCCCGTGTCGCTCAGCTCGCGGCCCCGAGAACATCGCAGCGTTTCATCTGCTGCTGGGAAGAAAAAAAAAAAAAAAAAAAAAAACAGCTCATCGCTCCCCAAACTCCTTCTGATTAAATACTGCCGGTGACGTTTGACACTCTGATCAGAAACTCTGAGGAGGGTTGGAGAAGTGAGGCTTCTTTCACATCTGTTCATACTATAAGAGAAAAAAAAAAGTTTCTAAGTATAACAAGTTTAAGTTACTACTTTCATTTTTCTGTCGATTTTTGTCGGGTCCCTGGATACAAAAGTGTTTCCGAGCACTAGATTCCGTTTAGAAAACCTCTCATTTTACTGCTGCGGGGTCCCGGCAGTCTAATACGCACAGTCCTGGTTCTGGTTCTGGTTGTGGTTCTCCCGGGCCTCCCTTCCCGCCAGCGGGCAGAGCAAAACGGCCTCTTGTGCACTGATTTATATCGGTGATTATTTGTAATTTACCTTTTGTTTATATTTGAACCAAACAAGTAATAAGAGCCCTAGAACTTTCCGCTTCAAACCACAAAAAGCTGACATCCTATTTAGATTATGAACATTTACCCGTAAAAAAAAGCATACAGCAGCTTTTTCATGATTCTGCAGAATGCCGTGCGCACAGTTTACATTAGTGGGGGAAACAAGCGGTTGTAAAAAAAAGCAGAAAACAATTGAGGTTATGACCTGAGCGAGGAAGCTGAAACACGCAGCAATTAAAATAATTACAAAATTCTGGAAGCCTTGCAAAAAACCAACAACAACAACAACAACTCTGCAGCAGATGTGAGAATAAATCAGAAGTCCATTCTCATGATGCTTCGGCGAATTCCCTTTTTTAGATTTTATTTTGTTATGTTTATGGTGAACACACGCGTCATCATTCTATGAGTGTGATGGCATTAGGTTGATGTGACCGGTCCCTCTGCAAAGGACTGCTGAGTCAGCGCGTGGCTTCACATCTGGAGGTGGCGATAGGCAGTGTGCATCTGTGTGTGTGTGTGTGTGTGTCTTCCTGTGCAGCTGGTAGATGTCAGGCATACAGCAAATGGGTGGATGGAGATAAACATAGACGCTCCTGTCCCCGAGTCGCCTCCCAGCCAACATGTGTTGACTTTAATCAAGGTGATGAAGAAGAGCCCCCCCCCCCCCCTATGGTCTGCTGAGGTGTAATGAAACCCGCTGACTTTGATACTGGGACGGATTCTTCAAATATGACCGCAAAGGGAAAATGGCCTCTGGCTAGTGTTGAAGCATGTTTGCTGTTTCGAACCAGAAAAACTGTTTTGATAAATCGGGTTCTAAAAAAAAAATAATAAAAAAAAAAAAAAACTCCTCATTTTCTTTTTCTTTCTTGTCAAAACTGAGATTAAAAGATTGATACCCCGCTGATGTGTAGCTGTTAAATATGATGCTACAGCAGCTGCTGGTTAGCTTAGCCTCATGTAAAGACAGAACACAAAGGGAAAAGGCTAATTGGGCCACGGGTAACAAAAGCATGCCCATCTATAAACCGTTCAAATTAACATGAGAGATCTTGCTTGTTTAGTTTGTACCAAAAACATTAGTATAAAAAAAAAAAAAACTAAAAGTTTTGGTTTCACAAGTGGTGAAAATATGTTTCAACACCAAGCACAGCTGATGACAGTCACTGATGTTGCCTCTAAGAATAAGAATCAGAGCATCTGAGAAATATGTTGCTTTTTAAAAAAGGTTCACGCCTCAGTAGCTTCCTTCATACCCGCCGTTTATTTCTCACATTTTGAAAATGCCGAATGTATGTTGTTGCTGCGTTGGTACTTTATCCCACTCTTAACGCTGTTTCGATTTTTTTTGCAGATCCAAACAACGCAGCAGAGAATAGCTGTCGGCCGAGCCCGGATTAATAATTAGGCATGCCGCCCTCCGATGATTAGGAACGGGTGTCAGTTTGTCAGTGTTTGTCTCCGTGTCACTGAAAAGCAAGGCTCCGGGCCTCGCACCTATCTGTAATGGAGCTGTCGGGTCACACAAAGATAACAGCTTCCCGAGACAGGAGGCCAGACGGCTCTGCTGCCGGGCGGCCCGCTTCAATGCACAGCCTCTGTAGCCTTTCCCTCGCTCGGTCATCTCCCGGGCGAGGCGAACGTGAGAGATGGAGATGGGGAAAACAGAGATGGGAAACCCTGCCTTCTGTCGGAACTGTAATGAGACCCCCCCCCCACCCCCACCCCCCAGCGGTGCTTTCACACCATCAGCAATGAGCTCATCTCTTGCCTTATTTGCACCCAGTGGAAGGTGTAAAAACTCAGTTTCCCTCGGCTGTTCGTCCGACTGGTGTTGCTTCACGAGGCTCGGCGAGTCCTCCCCTCCCCGCCCCCCCGCTCCCCTGCGCCCCCATTAACTCAACTGCACGTGAGGGAGAAACCTAACCCAGACCTGAACAGAGGCCAAGAAAGAGACTGAGCCGTGTCTGCCAAGAAGTCGGGATCCGTGGCTAGCTCTGGGTTTAATGATCGGGGGTATTCTCCGGCTCTTGGTAAACAAGAAAGGTGACAGGACCCGGCGTCTGCCAGAACACCTGTCGCAACATTACCGAGCAAGTGACAGTAGCAATTGTTCACAGAGAATGTGTTCAAGTTATTATTAATTTAAGTATCGGATTTAAAAAAAAAAAAAAGGATCCAAATGTGGCGGTTCCTTATGTTATTGTAACTTCTCCCTTGTTGCATTAATATGTGGATCATTTCCAAACGTGCTAATACAAGAAATTGGCTGGCAATGAAATGCACTCGCCTGAAGATAGCATTTTAATTAAAGCCTCTACCTTTCAGCAGATATGTGACATCCTCTTAATCCCCAATATAATTATCCAGTCCCCCGAACTCACCATTCGCAGGTGAGCTCACAGGATGTGGAACAAAAGGCACAATTCAATAATGCAGCTCGAGAGCGTTTAACCACTTGACTCTGCCAACTGACTGAGGGGACCTGACAAACGAGGAGCGTATAGAAAACTCAATCGCTAGTGTTGTTCTGGTTTTGGATTCAGGACGCCGTGGGGAGCCGGCTGTGCCAAATCAACCCCGCTCCATCTGCAGGTGGGCTCCTACTCCCCTCTTCGGCCAGAATTCACGAACTGATTTGGAAAAGGTCTGAGACTGAAACGGCTGCTTTTGAGAGAACGGTGGTGGTGGTGGTGGTGGTGGTTTTAGACAACTTTCTTTTTACGTTTAATTTCATTTTAGCTGACGCTTTCATCCACAGCGACTTACAATGAGTGCATTCATCACACACTGAGGACGTGGGCTACCATGCAAGGTGCCACCTGCCCATCAGGACTCTAGCTAACACCGTGGGCACAGCTACAGCAGCAGTTTGGGGTTTTAAGTGTCTTGCCCAAGGACACATGGACTAGTGGAGCAGGGGATCGAACCGCCGATCCTCTGATTGAGGGACCCCCTGCTCTACCGCTGAGCCACAGTCGCCCTGAATGCACGCCCCTTCACTTAAAACACTCCGCGAGACAAATCCATAAGTAACAGACGGAGAGCAGCAGTGGTCATGCCTTCAGGCCTTTTTAGAGCCATTACAGTCATTAAGCAGCAATGTGGGGGGAACTCAGGAGAGCTCTGCGTCCCACCGCTTGTGGACGTGACGCACATATCAAAGTGACAAAGGGACACAGTACAAATGGCTGTGAGATGTGAAAGGTTGACGGAGTTATTATTCACCCGCGTGTCCGTGGGTGGCGAGGTATCTTTAAGAAAGTGATTCATCTGTACGGGACGTGTCAGGGGGACAGAAACATTTTTCAGCTTGACAACTAAACTGAGGGTTTGCAGCGTGGGGCAGAGAACAGCAGGCCGCCTGGGCTTTAAATGGTGTTTGGTGCACGGGGACGAGAGTGTGCTCACACAGACACACACACACACACACACATACACACACACACACACACACACACACACACAGTGACAGACAGGCACGATTCTGCTCTTAATTTCCCATTCAAATTGAGACTTTCGTAATTTTATGCATCATTACTGTGGAGAAGATAGGGTGGCTTTTGAAGAAAATGGCTATGCTAATCTAAAACAAATAAATCTTTCAGTCAGTCTCTCTCCCTCTCTGCCTCACTAACCTCTCTTGCTCTCTCTCGCTCTCTCTCTCGCTCTATCTCTCTCACAGCAGCGGTCTTTGGGGAATAATAACGGAGGCTGATTTTCATATTAGGTCGATGCCTTATGTGTCATTTGAAGCTACACAGTCAGACTTGACGGACTGTTACTCACTGACGTTCCGTCTTAAAGAGTAAAATTCAAAAGACACGATATTCTGACATTCTGATGTTTGCATGATATTTGAGGAATCACAACGTTTTTATTTATTTAATTTTTTTTTTACTCAAAAGATGAGAATTTGCAACGTGTGAAGAGAGCTCAGCAGACGTGTCGGCAAGTTCACACTTTGCAGCTCCAGAAATGCCTTTCTGCAAAGCGCATTAGCTGACATTAATTGGACGACAAAGGGGGGTACTACTGGGAGATGCTCACCTGGAGATTCTGAAAAGATTCATTCCCTTTGACAGGTCTCTTAGGCAGAGCATATGAATGAATATATTTAATAATTGTGCTGCTGCTCGCAGGTAATGGCCTGCTTGACTGCTCGCCTTCATATCAGTAGCTGTTAACGAACCGATGATTAAGGTCTCGCCCTGCTCTGTTTAACCCTTTCCCGTGCAATCAAACCGTGTAGCTGCGGCTGCACAATCACCCGGCCCCGAGCCTTCCAAAGCTCTCCTCCCTCTCTGGGTGTTTTGTGCCGTCGTCACTGGGCAACAACATCTCAGTCATCAAACCAGAAAAGCTTCCGCGATCCGCAGGTCTGTGGTTGCTATAGAGATGGCACAGATGCATGACGGCCGCTGAGACGGGGCACATGTGACGGTGTGAAAAGGGGGAAGAAAGATGATTTACCACCGTGACAGAAAGACACCCCACCGGCTCCGAGTAACCGGGTCAGGATTTCCTCAAAGAGACTGTTGAGTCGGTCAAATGTATGTTTTTGGCGGCGGACATCTCTACGGCCAATGTCTCCAACTCACACCTCAACTCTTTGAAAACTCACGACCAGTATGGGAATGTGTCCTTTCATGCAACTGTGTAACTATAAACGCATGCATTTATTGACAATTCCCCCATCTTTTTTAAGAAGCTATTGACACTATCACAGACATCTTGTGCCAATTAACCTAAAATATGTTAATACGGCAGGTCGTATGCATGCTGATGTCGAAGGGTTCTACAATGTGCTGGCATGCTAATGTTAGCGACATGCTAAAGCCGACTGACTGCAGAACGCGAGTCAAACCTCCAAAATCTACCAGCTGACCAAAGAGAGCTTCGTCAGGTCCTTCATCAGTTACAATCGTCTAGAAGAGCAGAAGAATACAGCAGACGTGTTTAAAGGGTTTCATTCACACCATAGAGTTCAATGTACAATCTGTTCAGTATTGTTTTTATGTAACAGCCATCAATCTAAATGAGCAGTACACAGCATTTGTGAAATATTTACTAAAGTTCAGTAAAACTATTTGTTGCCACGACTGTGTCAGAGAAAAGCGAGAGAAAAAAAAAAAAAAACAGAAAATCTGCTCATTTCTTTATGAACTGCCGCTCTGATGCAACTGCTTTTGCTCTGAAACGGAGCAACACATCACGCTGAGAGAAAACAACATCATGTTACCTCCAGATGTTTGCGAAAACACAGGAACTGAATTTTAAAGCAGACCTCGGTTCGGATTTCGGAAAACGCCTCAAAGTCAAATAATGATGCCGAGCTCCTTTATCCTTTGTTATGCTCCATTTTAAAAATACTCTGCAGTACGTTCTCCATGGAGAGTCCACCTCCTTTACACCGAAACATGCAGAATGTCTTGGAGAGGGTCTTTCGTCTGGGATTAGGACCCCCCCAACCCTGCCAGTGGTCGTGCCTCGCTGTTCAGTGAGATTCGTTAGCGTGTGCATTATTACCTACCTATAGCCAGCAGGGGTTGGTAGTGGTTGATGTTTTTGGTGGTGAGCGGTGGACACATGCGGAGGGCAAAAGGTGGCAGCGGCAGGCCGGACAGCAGGCCCGTCAGCAGGAACTTCAACTGGACCTCCTGCTGGTTGGATGATGGAGTAAGAGCCTCGCCGGCTATCAAGGTCTGACCTGGAGGTCAAACCACAACACTTGATGCTTAATTAACGAAGCAACTCAACGATATTAAACACAGTAAATCTAGCATGCATCTAACTTTGCTCCAAGAACATCTCTAGTAAATCTGCTCCTTTCTCTCTATTTTTCATGCATCTCAAACCAGGGCATGCAATCTGCAATAATTTACTATTACAACGTGAACTGTATGACAAAATTACAGAGACATTTTATGGGTTTGAAGCTCCAATGAGGAATGTCCTTCGATTGTCCTTTGGCTCTGATCTACGTCTTTAGATGTTGTGCGTGTGTTAATACAACAGAGTCCAATATAATATTCAGGCATACATAAAATTCTGTCAAGCTGATCCAATTTGGATGAGAAGTCTGGTAGCTGAATAAGCCTCCGTGAAGAATTTATGACTTAACGTTAATGGTTCCCCAGAACTTTTTCAAATTCTGTTCTACAGTATTATATAAAATATGTGTGGAGTGGTTTCCATCTATAAAAGTTTAGGGTGGTTGGGGTTCTGGACAGGATTTAGACAGCTACTCTGAAGCAACCATCTGTATGGATATCTCATTAAAACTGCAACAGTTTATTTGTCTGTGACAGTAAGTGGGTCAGGCATTTGCAAAAATGTGCATGAGGAATAGGTCACCGCATTCCAGCTGAGCACAATGAGACCGTGTCTTTGGCACACTCGGAGCACGACAGCGTGCGTTCCAAAAAAAAAAAAAAAAAACCCAAACATGTCGGGAAAATCAAACCCCGAGCAAACGAAGCAAACCTTAAGACACAAGAGGACAAACTATGAGCCGAAGCTACCCGACGTACCGAGGGCATTAACCCTCGACGTGTAGCTGCGGCTGCGACCGGCTGCACAGACGGGAGCCGGACACGGAGTCCGGATTTTTGTGCAGGCGTGAGTCATCGGGTGGCACGGTGCCATTTGTACCCCGACGAAGCCATAAGTCGGGGACACGTTGGAATAAACCTAATCTTTTGTAGCTTGGAGGGAAGTGTGCGGTTATCTCCCTCCCCTTCACTTTTTTCAGAGCTCTAGACAGCCGGTTGTAACAGAGCTCATTAGCACTTTCAACTTTCTCCCTCCGATCTAATCCAAAGCCGTTCTTTGGCTCGAGCGGAAGAGCTCACATTTATTCGACCGCGGCTGAAGCCAGCAGAAAACAACCAATGTTGTCTATTTCATTAAGGGCCGCTTTAATGATGGAAAAATTATTTGTGGCGAGTTGAGACACTCGAGCTACAGACCAAAATATTTTAGCCGGAAGCAACTAACGGCTTCCTTTACTTAAATCTACTTTGCTGATTTCATCACATTTCTAATATCAGGCCGTCATAAAATGCAACATCAGTTTTCACCATAAACACGAGCCCACGGTCCTTTAATATTTTCAGAGACATAAACACACTATTTTTTTTTTACTGAGGGATGGATTTGACGGCAACGCTTTTCACAGTCAGACCGTTAGTGACAGAATTTGATGCGTTCCAAATGAGCAACCCTCTCCTCGTGTGGATTTCCTGCCGAGCAAAAGGACACCTGTGTTGGTGCAAACGCCTCCAAGTTATAATTGGCACTGGCTGAAAAAATCCATTTGGTTTTCATTTCTTGCGCCATAATAGTCCTTCACATTGTAAATGTAATGTCCCTCTGTATGAGCGTTCATTGCTGCTTGAAGACATAATAAAATGAGATGAGGGAATAACTCCAAACAAACCAATACATCAATAAAACAAATTATAAAAAAAAAATAAAAAAAAAACACACAACTGATTGCCACAAATGAAAATATGCAATGAAGGCAAATATGGTTTTCTAGGCGGCAGCTCTGGCCTGTGGCGGTGATCAGTGTGCCGTTATCCGTCTGATGCCCTTCTTGTGAAAGCCTATCAGCATCACATTTTGAAATCTCAGGACTGCATTGGAAATTGGAAACTGCAGGCCAGTGACGTTCGCTCAGAATGAGAGCTTTAGTCACCAACTGTCAGACGGAGCTATTCCTCCGGGCTGTAGCTGGCTCCAATCTCTCTCTCTCTGTGTGTGTGTGTGTGTGTGTGTGTGTGTGTGTGTGTGTGTGTGTGTGTGTGTGTGTGTGTGTGTGTATATATATATATAGAGAGACAGCTCTCCCCTTATCCCAGCATAACTACTGCTGCTCCACCTCCCCAAGGTCCTCAGCTCATGGGCAGTTTGACTCTCACTGAATGCAACTGACAAAAGTTTAAAATAAATAAATAAAATGAACAAAAGAAAAGAATCCTGGATCTTGTTACTATGTTATACCTACATTCATCTTTTGACAGGCAGCTCTGTTCTAAATCAAGAGGGAGGAGGGAGAGAGAGAAAAACACATCATAAGCTAAAGGATGAGATGGTAAACAGTGAGAGAGAGAGAGGGAGAGAGAGAGCGGGAGAGGGAGAGGGAGAGAGAGAGAGAGAGAGAGAGAGAGAGAGAGAGAGAGAGAGAGAGAGAGAGAGAGAGAGAGAGAGAGAGAGAGAGCACCCACGGGACTCTTTGTGCAGAGCTGCTCAGACTGGGGAATATCTCTGGCCTGTGTAGAGCGCAGAGGGGAAGCCAGCAGTCACACATTAAAGCAGAAAGAGAAGGGCTGCCAGCTACCTGAAGTACAGTAAAAGATATAAGAGGGTCAGGTGTGTGGTATACACACACACACACTTTTATTTTTCACCTTTTCTTTAAAAAAAATGAAAGCCATCCTTCTATGGAGGATAAAGAAAGAAGCAATGATATGCTGTGAATAGAAAAAAATTACACCCACGTTTCAGATTATGTTGAATTAAAATGCAATATTTCCTAGTAATCACACAATCTCTCACACACACACACACACACAAAATACTAGGCCATTTCCAATAGAGAAAAAAAAAAATAATAATAAAAATGTTCTAACGTGAATTAGAAATAAACAATTGGAGGTCTGCAAAAAGACTGAGAATGGGTTGGAGGAAAGGCCGAAGGGGGGAGAAATCTCAAGATCATAGTGTGCAAACCTTGTGCAAAAGTGCCCTTAAACCCTGGTAGCTGGTACTTTAATGTACGAGATTTACAGGCTGCGACACAACAGGATGTGAAGTGTATTCACTTAATACCCACTGTGTGGGACATTTAGCCTTGGACACTCCAACAAATCCCAACATGTCTGGTGCTCGCTGGATGATGCCGACAGCAATGTGCAAAATTACCGATCATGCTGTTGAGAGAGAGATCCTGAATCCTTTTCTGGTTCGGACCCAGCGGAGCTCCACAAAACGACACGGGGGTGTAGAGCGGCAACAGACCGGAACTGACACAGAGGGATTGGGGGGAGGGAGGGGTTGGGGGGGAGAGAAGGAGTGATTATTAGTCATAAACATTTTATAAGCACGGCACAGGACCGTTACAGAAACCTAGAGAACAGAGAGTGATAAATGAATATTGCGTTTGGGAATGAAGAATGTGCTCCAACTTTTAATAAAATTACTGAACCAGAGGGCGACAGCAGCATTCATGGGGGACGACATGTCTACTGATTCTTGTTATTGATTAGAGGCAGCTCAATAAAAAAAAAAAAAAAAATGTAATAAAATAAAAAAACAGAAATGATTGCTAAAAAGAAAATGAATATTTCCATGACTGCTGTGATGGAGCCTATGCAGCTTATAACCGAGCAGGTAGAGCAGAGGGAACTGTTCCACCCTACACGACTCCCTTTTTTTTTTTTTAATTCAGCTCTGCACGCTTGGCACACGGTGACGACGCAACCTCGCGGAGAGACTGCAACGGGAAATAGAATTCATGTCAGTATATCAAACCGCCATCGTGGGATTTGTCCGGGGACGAGGACGTTAAAAATAAAACCACAAGGAAGCGTCAGCTCATCGATTTAGTGCGGCGCGAAAGACGAGCGCCGTCTTTTCAGTCGTCCCGAAATAGAAAGCCCCATCCGTCTGACACTGCAGAGCAAATTAATTCAAAACAAGGCTATAATAAGATAATTCAGCACAAAGTGGCAAAAAAGCATGCCGTCCCTCATCCCGACTTGTCTCTTGTTCGCCCCAAAATAAATTCTGTTTTGGCTGCTCGCAGGCAGACAAACCTCTCCCCGTCTGGCGCAGGAAGCCAACTACAGAGAGAAACACACAACCGTCTCCTCGACTGCAGCAAGGGAGCGCTCCATCAAAGGGAAGCAGGGCTCATCGATGATAGCTAAACTCTGTGCCCCCCCTCCCCCACCCACCCACCCACCCACCCACCCGACCTAGAAGACTAAATTTAGGTCAGAGGATTATGTTTAAAAGTCAGTTTTCAAAAGTATTCAAAACTTTTTAACATGTACCTCCCCCTGCTAGTTCAGCCACAAAAATTGTAATGTAGCTTTGCAGAATTATCCGCGTGTGTGTTTGTGTGTGTGTGTGTGTGTGTGTGTGTGTGTGTGTGTGTGTGTGTGTGTGTGTGTGTACCTAGGACTGGCAGCGTTCTTGCCGGTGTGGCCTTTGAGCTCCCACAGCATGGCCCTGCCGTCGCTGACCATGAGCGCCGCGTTGTTTTCGTTGACGGGGCAGATGACCATGCGATACGGCCGCACTGTCTTGGTGACTCGGATGGCGTCGCACTGAGAACGCAGGTCGTACATGAGCTCGTACGCATTCTGCTCGGGGTCTGGTCGGAGAAGGATGGAGGGGTGGTGAGAGGGGAAAAGTGGGGAGAGTAAGTATTAGAGGGCGGGCGAAGAAAAGAATAAATGGAATCAGAGCAAATTGGTGCACATGTGAATGGAAGGGGACAGAACTAAGGAGGAGGAAAAGATGGAGAAAATATGGAAGGAGACATTGAGTAGATGTTAATAATCAAGGGAATAGAAGCAGAGAGGGGAGGTAGATAAAGAGCGGGAGAAAGTGTGATCGAGAGAGCGGCGAAGATCATTTTGAATAAGTGAGGGGAAAGAAAGGGAACGGAGTAGAGAGAGAGAGAGATATGAGGAAGGATTGAAGGAGATAAGAAAAGAAGACAGGAAATAAGCGAATAAATGACTCACAAAGTGAAACGGTAGGAAGAAAAGAGAAACGAGGAGCGTGGAAGAGATAGCAAGGAGAGTAGGGAGGGGGGAGGGAGAGAGAGACAGAGGGAAAAAGAGAGAGCAAGAGAGATTCGGCCACAATGGACTCCCATTGGCCTAGAACACTAAGCCAGAGATAAACGAGACAGTGAGGGGCTCCATGTGCTGGAGCATAGAGAACGGCAACAGGCTCTGACTGCAGTAGATATGACATCACAGGAGTGAGAGCGAGTCGTGAGTGAGTACAGTACAGCGTGTGCTTTGTGTGTGTGTGTGTGTGTGTGTGTGTGTGTGTGTGTGTGTGTAAGTCTCTGTGAAGAGGTTTCATACCTGACGTTTCCTCTGGAGTGATGGTGGAACGACACACTCGGAGGGTGATGCACCCGTTCTCATGGAGACAGTAGAGGGCGTCCCGCTGAGCACAGGGGATTACCTGAACGGGGGGGGGGGAGAGAGAGAGAGAGAGAGAGAGAGTTTCACAACTGTCTTTTGAAGACTTAATGGTGTTGTAGAGCTGCCACGTGAGTTGGCTCTCAGCACCGCATCATGTATGTGGAAAAAATAAAGCTGGAACGAGGAAAGTTTGGTGATTTTGCTTGAACAAGCTTTGAATCGATTGTGAAAATAGTTTTCGGTTAATGGACTAATTAATTAAGCACTTCAGCTCTAGATAGTATACAAATAAAATAAATGAGTCACTGACTTCATGCGATAATGAAAGTATTCCGGCTCAATGCACGCTCTACGGATGAAAGAAGCAGAAGGCATCCGTTGATGGATTGACTGCACGAAGTAACATCATGAAGATGAAAAAACATCTTCAGTGCTCGATGTGCTATTTCCATTTCAAACAGAAGAACATATTTTGGGATAAGGCCGACCGTTTTTTAATAATTACGCGGCATTTTCCATTTAGCATTTTTCAGTTTGGAGCGTCAACTAATCATTTAAAAGCCCAGATCCTCACCACCACGTCAGATGTTCAGCTACTCTGTGCACATTGTGTGTGTGTGTGTGTGTGTGTGTGTGCCAAATCTGACAGTGTGTAGCGTAGGTGTGTCTGTACCTCCCTGCCTTTCCTCGGCTCCGGGCGCTTCTACACTCCAGCCTGGACTTTTGCTGAAGCGGTGTCATCAGTCATGCAAATTGGCCGCGTGACAAGCACTTTATAACACTTAGAGGAGGGAGGCGTTGGCCGGACACGGCCTGGGCGGCTGAGTAATGCCCCCCCCACTACTCCTGCTCTGTGACTTTAGGACTTACTCCTCGACTACAAAAGGTTTGTTCTCCACCTCTGTGCCGTTTAACCACGGACACGTTTATTAAAACGAGATCTCTTGACAACCCAAAATAGGGATGATTTATGGGGGTGCGAGCAAATTATAGAACAGAACACAATTCCACGCGCACGGAAAATGTCAACTGTCTGCGGCGATAAGCCGAGCGGCAGTAAACTGGTCCGCGCGGCCGCATGCAGGCATTACTTTGAAGGTTGTTTGTTTCCAAGGGCATATTATCATCAAACTGAATAGAACTACCACAGCGAGAAACCGCGAGTTCCTCGGCGTAATGACAAGCCACCCCGATGGCTATTCGCCATTCAGACAGAACAGCAGTGAACAGAGTGACATTAAGAGAAAGTTTCTGTTCCATTACTGGCCCTGCAGCTCTCTATCTAAAACCCCCAACAGCATTCATCCATTTCCAATTAGAAATGCAGGCTCCAAAAGTCGGGGACTGGCACCTAAAGGTCACTAGAAGGTCACACTGCTGAATATGACAATAGAAGCTCACGCGAATTCAGACGATATGGAGGCCGGTGGAGTTTATTTCATTCTTTTGTTGTTGTTGCTGTA